>JANBXA010000366.1:11850000-11975000 GCA_030556225.1 Cricetiscus sungorus | reverse complement strand
CCTTAAAGATGGTGCTGGCTTCCGCCTTCCTGATGGTGAGCACTCTCGGTGATAAACAAGTCCTTTTTTGGCTAAGGCTGAGATCTAGACTTGCTTTCGTGTATGTGGACCTATCTACATTCACCATGTGGCGTGCCGGGATTGGCTACCCCAAGGCCTTAAAAGCTGTGGGCTGGCTTTCCCCGGGGTCAGAAGATTGTTCAAAGGTTACTGATTAAAACTGCTTAAAGAGTCTGAGCGTTGCATCTTCCTTGCTGGTAGAAGCAGTTGCGACAAGTGGTGGCCCGTACGGGGAACCTCATCGAAGGACTCAGAACTTTCTGCAGTCAGGGCAGTGTACTGGTAAGTTCCCAGATAAGGTGGGAATCCGAGACAAAAGCGGCTATTTTGCTCCTCTCTGTAGATATAGAGGGAGCGGAGAGAGTTTGCGGCTGAATGTAAAAGTTTAAAAGGAAACTTTGCTAGTTTTACCAGGGGTGCTTCGAAATCGCACCCAATAGTTTTGGCTCTGAATGAGCTGATTTGTTCTAAGAGTTTAAAGATTAAGAAAAGCACCCTAGAGAGGTTCTTGGAGGAATGTGATACCATTGCATCTTGAGAGAACTGAGGCTGGCTGTGGTTAATGTGAATTTTACCAGAGTGGACCTCTCCTTTGCATCGGGACTGTCATCTTGGCTGACTTCTGCTATGAATCATCTGAAGGAATGGGCAGGCATGGGAGCGTTAGCAGGCCTTTTGGTGTTGGTCTCCATGGTTTGCCTGTGGTGTTTATGTAAGATTAGAGTTACACAACAACACAATGCAGCCATGATCATTCAAGCTTTTACTAAAGCCATGGAAGCAGGACAGTCCCCCCCAAGCATAGTTGGTGACCATAAAGAGCTGAGTTTCGTTGAGCTCAGGATGCGAGGCTAAGCACTGCACTCAGGGTCAGCTCTTGCGACCCAGAGAAGAGCATGTCCAATTGCATGCGGGTTGATACCCCAGATCCCGCTTCTGAGAAAAAGGTATCAGACGGGTCTGGTACTCACTTAGGTGGTACTCATCTGAGTGAGGATCAGTACAAGAGTCCTTATGCATCAGAGATCAGACCTCTACTCTTGCCTGTTGCGTTTAAAATAAAAAAGGGGGAACTGTAGAGAGCTGCGAAGTATCGCACCTTAAAGATGGTGCTGGCTTCTGCCTTCCACCTTCTCGATGGTAAGCACTCTCGGTGATAAGTCCTTTTTTGGCTAAGGCTGAGATCTAGGCTTGCTTCTGTGTATGTGGACCTATCTGCATTCGCCATGTGGCGTGCCGGGATTGGTTACCCCAAGGCCTTATAAGCTGTGGGCTGGCTTTCCCTGGGGTCAGAAGACTGTTCAAAGGTTCCTGATTAAAACTGCTTAAAGAGTCCGAGTGTTGCGTCTTCCTTGCTGGTAGAGGCAGTTGCGACAGTACAGCTTTACACAATACCCAACAGGTGCATTATCTTCTTAATAAGGTCTCTCTTCAAGAGAAACTATTTACCATAGGTGAAACCACTAGGATTTTATCAGAACCCACATCACCTGGAAACAGAGAATATCTAATTCCAAACAGCTCTACAGTGAAAGGAAACTAGCTAACTTCAACCCCTTTTAGTAGAAAAGTACCCAACTGTAGCCTACACCAAAACATATATGCTTTAAATTGCAGAAAACACTCAAAATTCTTTCAAAGATCTATGCAGAAAGACTCCTTGCTATAGAAAGACAGAGTTACATAGAGTTACATTCAACACCTTAAAAAAAAAAAAAAAAAAAAGATTATTTTTTTTTTGTGTGTGCATTGGTGCTTTTGCCTGACTGTATGTCTGGGCAACAGTGCTAGCTAGATCCCCTGGAACTGGAGTTACAGAAAGTTGTGAGTCACCCTTTGTGGGTGCTCTCCAGGCTACATTCAATATTTTCTGAAAACCAAGAGAACGAAGAATAATAAAGTATTGGGGGGAAGGGGACAACATAACTAGACTTTCACATCCTGAGAAATTGTCCTTCAATGGATAGGAGTCAATGACATGAATCAGTAGGTGAAGGAACTTGCTTCCAAACCAGATGACCTGGGTTTAATCCCCAGGCCCCACATGGTAGAAAGAAATCACTCCCATGAGAACACATATACTATATGTAATTTAAATTTTTTTAACCCTTTCTTAAACAGACAGTTGAGGAAATGTTGCATGAAACACTGCCCTCATGTTTGTCAATTCATTCTAGCAGACATGGAAGGCTATTAAAATAATACAGAATGCAACCAAATAACAGACTCCATAGGCTAGCTTTTTATTCACTACATCCCTCTGAAATTTTTCATCTTCCAACACCTCTTATTTCACCTTTCAGTCATTTATCAAGGCCTTCAAAATCTTACCAATAGGACTAGAGTCAGACATAAAATTAAATTCAAAGATTCTGCTAAGATCCTTACTCTAAAAGCCCTATCCAATCGACTTTCTTTTTTGAAAACCAGCCACCCCCTCCCATTCCTAGTCCACTCATTTTTTAACAAAGGAAGAAACAGATCTCTATGAGTTTGAAACCAAGGCCAGCCTGTTCTACAGCAAGTTCAAGGCCAGCAAAGACTACACAGATGCTGTTCCACAGAGGAGATGGAGAACAGGGAGAGGAAAAGAAGTTACTGAAAGTTATGAACTTTTGTGGAAAGTGGCAATAACTGATAGAAGTGTTGGAAAATAATAAACAAAAATCACTCAGTAAACCTCCAAAGACCTAAATGTACTTAATTCAAAGAAAAGATTTCTTTCCCTTCCAAGCAAGGACTAGTGGATTTAAGTTCTACTTTAACTTCAATAGGTTCAATCACTTTATAAGTGCTTTCTTCTCTGTAGAAAGGAGAAGAAATGTTCACTTAAATTTAATATTCTAGCCAGGCATGGTGGCAGTTTTATACCCAGCAGACACAGGCAGTTTGAGACCAGCCAACAGCTAAAGGTTGAGTGGGTAGATGTGAGTAGAGAAAGAGAGAGCCTATCTCAAAAGAACAAAAAATAAAAACAACAAAAATTTGAAAACACACACACACACACACACACACACACACACACACACACACACACACACACACATATCATACATCAAACCTCTACAGTCTCTTCTCCCTTTCCTTCTAGACATGTCTACCTAGGGTCAGAAGGCCCCATGCATCCCAGAATAGCTGTGTGTAGCTCCACATAAAATCACAAATTCACTTTAACTATTATGTTATGTTCTATGTCCTGGCAATTTTTGTTGTAACTCAATGGTGAAGTTCTTGAGTGAGACTCTGTAAACGACAATGCTGTGTCACAATGTCCAAAGGTTAGTCACACCAGTTACTTAAGCACTTATATTTGCAAATGTATTCCTGATAAGCAAAGTACAGGCAAATGCAGTTCAAAGTCTTCAACTGTTTGAATCTTTTTTTGTCTTTTCATAAATCAATCTAAAATGCAGGGTAGATAAAACAAGCCCTAAGTTGCAGCACCTATTTTACACAGGGTAGCTCTCATGTATGTGTCCCTCAGCCATCACCAGAACTAATAAATGTAATGTGTCACATAGAAGCTGAGTTTGGAGCAGAGGAGCCAGTTATGTCAAATGCTGCAAAGTTGAAGAAGGAGACAATATGAAACCCGTGGGGCCATCAATAACACAAAATGCTCCAAAGGACACTAACTGTGCTGGACAAACAGTATTAGAATCAGCAGCAAAGCAGCGGTTCCCAACCTGTGAGTTGTGACCCTTTGTGAATCAAATGACCCTTTCTGTCACAGAGGTCAAATATCAGATATTTACATTATGATTCATAACAGTAGCACAATTACAATTATTAAGTAGCAATGAAATAATTTTCTGGGTGGGGGGGTCAACACATTGTGAGGGATCACAAGATTAGGAAGGTTGAGAACCACTGGCTGAGTGAAGAGCACTGGCTGTTATTCCAGAGGGCTAGGCCTCAATCCTTGGAATCTTCAAGGCAGTTCACAGACTGTGTCTCCAGTTCCAGTGCATACGGTGCCCTCTTCTGGTCTCTAAGAACACCTCATGAATGTGGTACACAGACATTCTGTCAGAAACACCACACATAAAATATTTTTTTAAAAAATGAAACGAACAGCCAGGCACAGTGGCATATACCTTTAATCCCAGCACTTGGGAGGCAGAAGCAGAGGAGCCTGGTCTACAGAGAAACTCTGTCTCAGAGGAAAAGAAAACGAATAGGGGAAGATTGTTCTCATAAATACCATGAACAAACAAAACTAACTAGGTGGTATTTATTTGCAACTCCTTAGTAGTCCTAGTGCAAATTATCTAACATTTTGTATACACTGGCCAGTCCAGGCTAGTATTTACAAATGATGGCAGTTGTTCAACACATAAAAGTTTACTTGCTAATCTAAATAACTCAGGAAGTTTCTCTTTACACACATACAAGTAGTATGGGGTTGTTATTTTTATTCATGACTGCAAGACTAATTGTATTTTATTCTTTAAAATGATCCTTACTGGGCAGGCAAAATGGATCAACAGATAAAAAGCAAATGCCAAATCAACCCAATGACCTAAATTTAATCTACAGGTCCCAGGGTGGGACAGAGCCAATGCCAGAACACTGTCCTTTGATTTCTACATGTAATCTGTAAAACACACACACACTAATAATAATACAAATCTTAAAATTAAAATGATCCTAGTGATGTTTGAGATCCTGTTCTGGTTAAAGTTTTCATTCCAAGTATTTTGGGGTTTTTTTTTTTTTTAAAGATTTATTTATTTATCATGTATACAGTGTTCTGCCTGCATGTAAGCTTGCTGGCCAGATGAAGGCACCAGATCATAGATAGTTATAAGCCACCCATGCGGTTGCTGGGAACTAACTCAGGTCCTCTGGAAAAGCAGCCAGTGCTCTTAACCTCTGAGCCATGTCTCCAGCCCTGGTCTTCCTTCTTACTATGAGTTAAGGTTTAAAAGACAAAAGACTTCCAGAGCTAGAGAGACAGGTGGATAGTTCAGCAGTTAAGAGCACTAACTGCTCTTCCAGAGGACCCAGGTTTGATCCCAGCATCCCCAACTTTCTGTAACTCTAGTTTCAGGGGAGCCAATGCCCTCTTCTGACTTCCACAGACACCTGGAACACACATGGTATACTTCCCTCCAGGCAGATATTACGAGTCTTTTCAAATTAAATACAATTCAGAAGCTTAAAAGTGCTGCTAAAAGATCTACTTACAACAGCTGCCATTTAAAAAAAAAATATCTTTTTTAAAAAAAGTTATAGACTTCATCTATATTTTCACACTGGTCTTTGTTTTTAAATTCACAATTACTTGAAAAAAGTATTTTCTTGTATCTAGAGAAGTATGACACAACATTCACAGAGCACCAACAATAAATATCATTAGCAAGTGTGGTGGTGTGAATAAAAATGCGAATAGGGAGTTGATATATTAGGAGGTGTGGCCTTGTTGGAGGAGGTATGGCCTTGTTTGAAGAACTGTGTCATTGGGGGGTAGGCTTTGAGGGCTCAGATGCTCAAGCCACACCAAGTCTCCTCCTGCTGCCTGCCAATTCAGATGTAGATCTCTCAACTCTTTCTTCAGCATCATGTCTACCTGCATGCAACCATGCTTCCTTCCCACCATGACAATAATGGACTAAATCTCTGAAACTGTAAGCCAGCCCCAATTAAAGAGCTGCCATGGTCATGGTATCTTCACAACAATTGAAACACTAAGACAGCAAGCACTTTCACGTTATACTTCAGTAAAGCATGACAAGCCCTGTGGCCCATTCCTCATTATCATTTACGATGACCTTCAATAGTTCTCAAAGCTCAGTTTTTACCCAGCAGAAACAATGCTTAGGCTTGCCTTTGACAGGTTTCATCAATCAAGAATGAGTACAATCATCTTACATCACAGTTATCAAAAAAATGCAAAGTAATGGTTCTGAAGGACAATGTTCTTTGGAATGGGGTTGGGGGTGGCATGCACCCACAGGAACTTGAAACCTTAACTTCAAGTCCTTCAATTTTCTGACTTTACTGCCCTTCTCTGATTAATTTAGTCAGCTATTGACTCAAGTGAAATTGAAGTCAGTTCTTATTTTTGGCTAACAAGTTCCTTTCTGGGGCCTCTTAAGATAGCTTGGAAAAACCAGAGCTTTTAAAATTATTATTAATATAATTAAAGTGGGAAAGAAAAAAAGAAAGCATTGACTTGCCACAAAGAAACTGCTGAGTACATGCACCAGGTAAAGCTTCTAACACAATATCCAAGTAAGGCTTCTCACTTACCTGACACTTGCAAAGCTGAAAAAATAGAATCAGTCTCAAAGAAACAGGTATGTAAGCTATAACTTACTGTGATACATACCACATATATGATACATACCACAAAGGAGATTTAAAACAGGGTACTCAAGAATGCTACACAACTTAACACAATAAAAAAACTTCTCAAATTCCAACAAACTATTTTTCTTGGTCCTTCCAAAAACCATCTTTAAAAGAAAACCTAAACAAAAATGACCTATCTATCCATCCCATACTTATTAAACATATCATACATTTAAAGTATCCAGTGTGTGCAATGTAAGCCAGAAGGAGAAAGATGTATGCCTTAACTTTCTCAGCAACATAGCTACCTGTTACTTTCCTGAGATGTTTGCTAACACCTATGCTGCCACATAATTTTAAAACTCACAATGATACAGTAGTAGGCATACAGTGAGTATATAAACAGTAACTAGTTCATTACTTAAAATCCAATTAGAAATTCAGAATAAAAAAGAAAAAGAGAGTACACACAGGCATTGTAATCTACAGAGGCACAGAGAAATGTATGGTGGGTGACACAGGCCTTTAGTTGTAACACTTGGGAGACAAAGGCAGGTGGATCTCTGTGAATTTAAGGCCAGTCTGGTCTACATAGCAAGTTATAGGGCAGCCAGGACAACATAACTAGACCCTGTCACAAACAGAAGCACAGAGAAGAAAGAAATGACATCGTCAAGAAGGTTGGAACTTACCAGACAAGGAGGGACAGGCAGAGAACAGAGAAGTCCAAAGAACTGGAATCACAAAAAAGAGCAAAGAATCACAGCAAAGCACTGAGCACACAAAAAAGCAGTATTTTAGAAACAGGATAAGCTAGGGAGAACATACAATGCATGAGAGATGTGAAACAGGACATCATCAAGTTCCAATGCCTGGCCACTACTTTTAAAATTTTTAAATATTCTTAGCACCCACACATGTGCCCCCCCATGCATGCGTGCATGTGTGTGTGTGTGTACGCATAGGGGCTGAGGAGTTCTCTTTCCACTGTGAGATGTGGAGATCAAATTTAGGCCAGATTTGCAAAGCAAGCACTTTTACCAGCTAAGACGTATCTCTGGCTCCACTAGCTTCTATAGACTGTACCTTTTCTCTTTCAGAGAAAAGTATTCTAAGGCAATCCAATATTCTGTTAAGAAAATACAGCACCTGGGCAGGACAAGTAGCTTAGGTTAGAGCATCAGAAGAAATAGCAACAGCTAGAGCAACAGCTAGCATCAGAAGAAATGGCAGCACCTACTAGCAAAATTCTAAACAGATTATAAATATGACATGTGTTATAATTGTTACTAATTCCTGAGTTTCTTCAGAAGACTATTAAGCAAACTGACAAATTAAAATGACCTACACATATGGAAAAATTATTTTGGTAATGGAAGGCAGTGTTTGTTAGAGATGTAATCACTTTATAGGTTTTAATAAACCTCTTAAATCCTCAGAAATAAAACCAGTTGCATAAAGATATGTTTATAAAGTACATTCAAGTCAATAACCAAAAATTACTGAAATGATTAAAGATTTTGAAAAGTTGATACTCTAAAATTGAGCTAGGAAAACTATCAAAAAGTCAAATTACAACTCAGAATTGTGCAGAAGACTCTTAGTAACTGTTTCTGTGGAAGCAAAAGTGCTTTTTTAAGTCTTCATCTGTGAACCACATGGAACTGAACAAGAGCAGAGGAACTGCCGTGGGTACTTTTTACTGGGTCTAAAATACAATTCATTCAAGTTTATTTTATGCTGACAGCCCTATTTACTTCAAAATATAACTAAATTTATTCCATATCAACTACACAGAAGTTTACATTTAACTCCTTGGCTAAAATCTTTGTTTCTCAAGGACTGTACCATTTTTTAGAACTCTGCACCCCCCCCCAAAAAAATCTTTTTGCTTACCTGTTAAATTACATAAAAAAAAAACCTTTAAATGTTAAAGTAGCGTCTTTGCAAATACTGAGGTTAAGACAGTCTGTTTGGGGGTTGTGAGGAAGGAATTCTATTGCTCCCCATGTGGGGCAGGGTGCAGCATATCCTAGGCTGGCTCCACAGGAGCAGTGAACAAAGAATGTGTAACTTGATCACTTCTCCCTCACAGCAACACCCAGGCATCTTGGTGCAGTTAACAGAGGAAAGCATTTACTCACTATTAGCACTTAAGAGGGAAAAAAAAATCCAACCATTTTAAAAGTAGTTTTTGTTTAATATGTAGTAGTATTTGGGAGTCAAATGTAAGGTAAATAGCCAGACAATTACAAATTTAGATTTTGCTACTGAGTAAAATTCCAACTAAAAATGCAACTGGAGTTTTAAGAACAATTAGTCTTATTTATAGAACATGGCTTTACTATTAACTTTACTTCTATAATGACAACAGCAGTAGTTAGCTCCTAAGAAGTCTTCAGAAAAGGAGATTTTAAAATTTACATATATTTGAATTTTCAATCCAGTCACTGAAAGAATCATCCAGATTTTTTTACCCCAAAAATACGCTTTCTCTGTGTAGCCCTGGCTGGCCTCAAACTCACAAGATCTGCCTGCCTCTGCCTCTGCCTCTGCCTCCTGAGTGTTGGAATTAAAGGCATGCACCAGCACTGCCCAGCAAAATCATACAAGTTATACCACTTTTAATTTTTAATCAACTTTCATTTGCCCTAATAAAGGAGATAAGTGGATCTGAAAAAGTGATGAAAGGCAAGAAAAACCTTGCTAGCCAAAGATATAGTGAATTTTCTTAACACTGACAAAAATTCCATAGCTTCCTAAGGAAATGTCAAAGCACTTCTTCATGTATGACTTAATGGATCCTCACAAGTGTGTAGGTAGGCTACACACTTTTATTTAAAACAAACACAAGATTTGGTGTAGGGTGTCTCTAAACTTCAGTCTATAGTGGACACTATATAAAGCAGCACCGCCTTCTTTCACCAAAGCTTTGTCACCAGTGACCTAACTGCCCCAACTCACAGTGTCATACAGCAGAATGAGTCAACCCAGATGTGACCATTTAGCTGCACTACATCTATTTTTATCAAAATAAAGTGAAGTGATTTGAGATGTCATGCTGTAAATATGTTTCTCTTATTAGTTAATGAATAAAGCCCTGTTGGCCAATAGGAAAGCAAGATAGGGAGGACTAGAAGACAAGGAGGATTTGGGGAGAGGTAGGAGAGATTCAACATGTAGGACCAAGAGACAGAGGCCCAGACCCTCTCTCCGGTAAGCCAAGACTACGTGGAAACACTTAGATTAATAGAAATGGGTTAATATTTAAGACAGGGCTAGCCAATAAGAAACACTAATAACAGGCCAACAGCTTTATATCTAATACAGCGTCTCTGTGTGTTATTTGGGGCTGATGTGGCTGTAGGACCAGGCAGGAAAACTGCTCCTAACAGTGAAGAGGTTAAAGTTATGCAGCAAATTAAAAATGAACTATGGTAGCTAATGATGGCTCCTGGAAAGATGTTGAATCCTAATCCTTGGAACCTGTGACTATATTACTTAAAATAGCAAAACAGACGGCAAGCATATTTATAAAGTGCATTCAAATTTTAACTACCAAAAATTATGTAAATGATTCAAGATTTTGAAAACTTGATATTCTTAACTAAAAACTGAGTGTGGGGGGGAACATCCAAAGGTCAAATTAGAACTCAGAATTGTGCACAAAATTTTTAGTAACTGTTTATGTGACCACAAAATTTGAGGGGAGATTGCCCATCTACTCCTTGAGTTCCCCAAAGTGGAAATACCTTTTTGCACTCTGGGAAAATGAGAAGGCCAAAGTTTGAGACATGAGAGCTTGCGGAGTGTGAAGACAGGAGTTCACAGGGAAAGCAATGTGGCCAGTCTCTAAAGTCTCAAAATGTACAGTCCTACACAGTCTCTTAGAGCTTCCAAAAAGGAACACATCCCTGAAAACTCCTCCATCTAGACTGGGAGACATATGTTGCACTTTTACCCCATAGGACTGTATGCATAGCTCTAAACCAGTATGCCTGTGCTAACACTGTTACAGCAATAGAAAACTAACAAACCAATCACTGTACATAATTGGCTGGTTTATATTTTCAACTATTGCCTTACAATAGTTTTAGAAATCTATCAAGAGAATGTAGTACTCAGAAAAACAAGCCTTGCCTCTGTCAACATAAAATAAAATACAAATTCTGTTCACTATATAACTATATTCTATTTTAGCCAAAGGCCAAGAATTGACAGAATATAACTGTTGCTTAGTGATATGCTCTGCTTCTGAAACTTTACTATAGCACTCCTACAAAATACAATTCCTGAAATAACAAAACACAGAACTTACTCCTTTGCTGAGAGACAGTGAGTCAGAGACAGAGAGAGACTATCAGGGAATGTAACTGGCTCAAGCAGCCAAAAGGTTTAGTCACCTACCCAAAACACCAATTAAAGGTGCAAGTAAAAGTAAAAAGCAGAGATCTAGTCAATGTGGTGGGAAGAGAAGTAATGCTTCCATTTTGTCCTGAAGAACTGACATGAGCTTTAGGTTTAAACTGAGGAGCACTGGAGCAAGGAGGAGAGGGGTAAGAATAATTAGCAGTCCTGTTCCAGGATCACTACTGCAAAGTGGACCACAATTATTGCTTGAGAGGACAAGTTGCTTCTCAGGAAATGATCCAAGACTTGTGGGTAAATATCCTGCAAGGAATGCAGCTACTGCAATTTTAGGTGACTGTAGCCTTAAGACAATGACCTGTATCATGTTTTCATCCTTCAAGTAGGATGAGATAGGATAGGTTGTCACCAAATCCTTAGTGCAGTCAGGCATGAGGCTGACCTGAAATACAGGAAACTCAAAATGAAGGCAGAGGAGATAAAAATCCTAGGGGTTTTTGCAAAAAAAAAAAGAAGAGGAGGAGGAGGAGGAGGAGGAGGAGGAGGAGGAGGAGGAGGAGGAGGAGGAGGAGGAGGAGGAGGAGGAGGAGAAGGAGGAGGAAGAGAAGAAGAAGAAGAAGAAGAAGAAGAAGAAGAAGAAGAAGAAGAAGAAGAAGAAGAAGAAGAAGAAGAATCCCTTGTAAGTGCCTAAGAGTACATAATACAGCTGGAAAAAAGACAGTGACAATCAGAAAGAATGGAGTCAGAAAACTGAGACAGAGGGAATGGACCAATGAGCAAGAATATGCAACATTGAAAGCAGTTCAAAGAATGTTTTGCCAGTGATAGATGCGACAAAAATGAATAAATTAGCTTCCATATTGTTATTATTCCATGTACACATGGGGAAACTAAACACATTTACATAATTTTGCAAGGTCACACAGCTAAGAAGTGACAAAGATAGGATTCAAATCCAGATATTCTGAATCCAATCCTTAGCACTAATGAGAGAAGGTGAGCCAGGCATTGTGGCACACACCTTTTTGATCCCAGCACTCAGGAGGTAAAGGCAAGCAGATCTCTAAATTCATGGCCAGCCTGGTCTACAAAATGAGTTCCAAGACAGCCAGGCCTACACAGAGAAACCCTGTCTCAAACAAAACAAAACAGAGGAAAGCAAAGCAAAACAAAAAAGGGAGGGAGAGAAAGAGAGAGGGACTATGAGGAAGGGGAGAGAAGAAAGAGGAAAGAGACCAGAGTTATTTTGTTTTACACATTTAGTTCACTTTACTGCTATTAATAGCTATAGTAATGCTATTAACACTTTTAGCAGAACAGGAATAATTTCTACCTTAAGTATAAAGCAGCTGCACACAAAGCACTTACCAAAGGACCTGATATGTATAACTCACTTGATAAAAGACAAGTGCTGCACTAGACATTTCTCTTATCTGACTTTAATTCTCATGAGAGCTCAGTGAGCTGATCACTGTTTTTACAATGGGAAAACCGAGGTTAAGGTCACATAACCATTGAGCAACAGAATTCCAAACATTTGACTATCACTGGCCTTAACATTTTCATTTGTGGAGTCATCTGCAAAGGCCTACACAAACCCTCTCACATTATGTGAGTTGTATGTGGTGTTTTCTGGTGTGAGTATATATGCGTGTGTAAATGCAGGTGCATGTACATTTGTGTGCCTATGGAAGCCAGAGGCTGAGGTCTGAGGTCTTCTCCCCCCTTTTGTTTTTATCTGGAAATTTAAAAAAATCTATTACATTATTATTTACCCATTCCGACTATGCACAAGTATCACAGTGAGCTTGTGAAGTCAGAGGACAACTTGTTGGATTCTGTTCTCTTTCCACCATGTGGTTTCTATAAAATTGAACTCAGGTCCTCAGCCTTGGGGACAAGGAATTTTACCCATGACACTATATTGTTGGCTCCATTTTGTTATTTTTTTGGAAAGTAACAAGCAAACTTCAAAAGCAGAGAGGAAGTGAGATCAGGCTACCTGAGTAAGGAAATACATTCCTCTCTTTTGTTTTTCTGAAAGAGTGTCTCTGAGCTGCTGTGCTGCCTGTGTGCTGCCATGCACACTCCACTTAGTCATGAGACTATGTGAGCCACTGCCCAGGCTTTTATGGAGGTTCTCTCACTTAAACCCTCATACTTGTGCAGCAGTCATTTTATTGCCCAAACCATCTCCTAGCCCCCTTACACTTTATGTTGACCATTAAATCCTCTGTAAGCTGAACAAATATAAAAAAAATTATGACTCATAGTACCTTATAAATACTGGCAGTTTAATAAATCCACAGCACACTTAAAGGTGTTCGCCATAATCAAAGAACAGTGACCTGACACCCACCATTTTTTAAATAATTTTATTTAAATTTATTTTATGTGCATTGGTGTGAAGGTGACAGACCCCCCTGGAACTGGAGTTACGGACAGTTGTCAGCTGCCACATGGGTACTGGGAATTGAACCCGGGTCCTCTGGAAGAGCAGCCAGTGGTCTTAATCTCTGAGTCATCTCTCCAGGCCTACACTAATCCATTCTAAAATGAAATTTTCACATCACTTCCTTCTACCCTGAACTCATCTTTCCATGACATCTGCCCCAAAATTATTTCTACTCCTTGAAACTCTAACCACTCAAAGTGGTTATTTTCAAGTTTAAGTGAAAATCTTTTGTTCTGTTTATTTACAAATGGAATTTTTAAGAATTTCTCATCATTAGTAAACCATTAAGTAAAAATAATTGAGAATTGGGGATTCAATTATTATGATTATTAACAGTACACTACTGATTTAAGGGATAAATGTTACAAATTTAGTAAGTAACAATGTAAAAATTTTTCACAAAAAAAAGGTATTTCTATGTGATGGGCACCTTTTTAAATTATCTTAAACTATGTTTTAAAATAATGTTGCTAAAGTAAGAGACCGATTAGCAAATATACAGAACAAGTTCCAGGACAGCCAGGGCTACACAGAGGAACCATCTCAAAAAATCAAAATCACAACTTTCAAAATATCTTCTTCTAAGTTATGCATTAAAAATTTTAGCATGATTCACCATTAAATACTATTTGTCATTGCCAAGGACTGAACCCTCCATATTCACCACTTACTTACCCCAGCCCTAAAATATTTTTAATATTCTACCAGCTAACAATTTATTTCTGATTAATGGGCTTGAGAACTTCTTCACTTTTGTTAGAAGCAAAAATAATAATTTTTTTTTTCATTAGAAGCAAATCAAAGACTGGGGCCATGAAACTTTATTAACACCAACATTTGGAATTGCCATTTTGAGGATTGTTTTCTAATGTATTTTGGTGTTTTAACTGCATGTATGCCTGTGTGTGGGTGCTGAGTGTCCTGGAACTGAGATTACCAACAGCTGTGAGCTGCCACGTGGGTGCTAGGAATTGATCCCAGGTCCTCTGGAAGAGCAGCCAGTACTCTTAACTTCTGAGCCATCTCTCCAGCTCCAATTACTTTGAGAGTTCTTGAGGTTTTGTTTCATTTTTGGAAATATAAAATTCACATAGCATAAACTTCCCTTTGATACTATAAGTATATACATAAAAAAGATCACTACTAATTAATTCCAGAAATTTTCACCACCACCCTCCCATCAAAACTCAAATTCCCACTGTCAGCACAGCACCCCAGAGTAAGGTATTTTTTTCTTCTAATGATTTGCCTTTTTCTAACATTTTGTTTTGTTTTGTTTTTGAGACAGGGTTTCTCTGTGGCTCTGGAGGTTGTCATGGAACTAGCTCTGTAGACTAGGCTGGTCTCAAACTCATAGAAATCCGACTGCCTCTGCCTCCTGAGTGCTGGGATTAAAGGCATGGGCCACCACCTCCCGGCTTAACATTTTTTTTTATAAATGAATTTATATAATGTGTGATCTTTTGTGAATGACTTATTCACTCTGCTTTCTTTTCTTGCAGGGAGGGGGGCATGTAGGTAGTCTAGGCTACCTCTGAACTTCCTTTGACACTAATGAAGACTTTGAACTTCTAGCCAGCCTGCTTCTACCTCTCAAGTACTGGGATGACTGGCATGCATTTACAGACTGGTTTTAGTGGGGCTGGAAGTAGAATGTATGGCGCATGCTGGGCAAGCACTCTGCCAGCTGAGCTACATTCCTAGCCCTTGCCCAATGTTTCCAAAGTTAATTCACGTTGTAGCATAAGTCTGTATTTCATTTTTCACAGGTAATGTTTCACTACCTACGTGGAAGTTATAAATGAAGTTGTGAACTTTTGTGAATAATTTTTGTTTCATGATAAGCCTTACAATGTAGCCTAGGCCTCAAACTCAAATCCTATGGTTCACACTTAGGTTTCTGTGTTAAAGTATGTTTTGCATTCTATAGGGTGTATACCTAGAAATGAAATTGCTGGTTACACAGCAATTCTTTGTTTAATCCTTTTTCTTTAAAGAAGTTTGCTACTTGCCAGGTGTGTACACCTCTAGGATCAGCACTTAGGAGGCAGAGACAGGGAAATACTTCTGAGTTTGAAGTCAGCCTGATGTACACAGAGATTCTAGGGCAGCCAGGGCTACAGGGAGGGGAGGAGGGAAGGAGGGAAGGAAGTTGATACTGTTTCCAAGGCAGCTGGAACATCTAATATTCCCAAATCATTGTCCAAAGATTCCCATTTCTCCAACTCCTTACTAATACTTAACATCTTTCAAATTACAGACATCCTAGTAGGCAAGAAATTGTTGTTTCGATCTGAAATTGTCTAGTAAGTGAATTTTTTAGATCTGACTGATCATCTTTTGGAGACTTACCAGAAAATTTGGTCAATTTTAAAAAATATGGTTGTTTTGAAGGCAAGTTATTGGTCAGTGTTCTTTATGCATTCTGGGTGTTAAGTTCCCTTATCAAATACATAATTTGCAAATATTTTTCTCATTCTGTGGGCTCATAGGATTGAGGCACTCTCTGAACCTGGATTGGGATAAACGGACGAACACACACACACTTTACTTTCGTCTCAAACTTACCTTTTAAGTTTTTTAATTACTTAATTATACACAATAGTATTTTTTAATGATTTATTTTTACTTCCAGGTGCTCTGAGAGACCAACTTGTGCTCTTAGTCACTGAGCCATCTCTCCAGCCCCCAACACACAATGATATTAAGCACAGCTGTGACTTTGTAACCAAAGAAATCAGTTAATCTCAACCAATGCCACTGCTGCAGATAACTCAGTTTTATTTGTAATCATCACCACTAAAATAAGGACACCTGTAAATCCTGCCACTGGGTTATTTAATGAGCCACTGAGAGGACATCGGGGGCTGGATGGATGGGATCAATTGGTAATGTATTTGCCACAGAAATGTGAGGACCTGAGGTCAGTTTGCTAGCACCCACAGTGTTTCTCTGTGTTGCTGCCCCCAACTCACAGAGATCCACCTTCCTCTGCCTCCCGAAACTGGGATTAAAGGCGCATGCCACCACCACCAGGCTCCAGGATACATTTTTTTTTTAAGCTAATTTTGGAGGAATCCCCTTCCCATTTCTCTAGCAAGACAGTAGGATCTACAGCCTCCAGATTCCAGGCATCTCAGTGATACATGCCCTCTGATTATAAACTTCTTTACAGTTTATTTTTACAGCAGAGTGAGATGTGCAACCAGATGGTAGTTGGCTCTCTAGGTGCACTTTGGAAGCAACCAGACTTGTTTGCCACTAACCTTCAAACAAAGGGTTATTCTGTAGAGGTAAGCTGGAAACTGGAAGCTTTATCTTCCAGAGCTCTCTCACCATTCAAAACATGTTGGGATGAGAAACTGCCCAGTAGGCCAAAGATCAGCAGACACATGTAGCAAATATAGCAACTGGTTTAAAGTCTCAAATTGGCTATTGCTGACTTTCTTATTCACCATATTCATAGTCTACTCACCTAATTAATTGTTTCTCAGTTGAACATCTTGACTTTTCTTAGGTAGACTGTATGCCTGGCAGAGCACATTGGTAAATACTACATATACTTACGACAGTCTCCTCAAATGAAAAAAAAAAAAAGTTATACACACACACATTTTTAAAGTGAAGATTTAAATTATGTGTATGTGTCCCTGTCAGTACCCATAGAGGCCAGACGCGTCAGATCCCTCTGGAGATGAAGTTAGTGAGTTTCCTAATGCCCAGGGAATAAATAAGTGCTACTAACCACTAAGCAATTTCTCCAGCCTTACATGTTTTTTCTTTAGCTTCTAATATTCCAACAGCTAAAGCCTCTATTAGTAATCCTGGCACTCACTAGGGAATAATACTCATATGTATTTGTTTTTCCTCACCTAAACTGGTCTTCCTTATTAATGTAGTGTAATGTAGTGTAAACGATACTATAGATTTCTGAATGTAAAATTATTCTTCAATCCTTATGCTAGCTTTATTCTACAGATTTAACACACCTGTTTTTGATCACTTCTAGCTTCAGTGGTAATATATTGCTTATGATTTATTACAGCCATTTGGAGATCAAAATAGCAAAGCAGCCATACTAATTAGCTATAGAAACTAGGGAATGGTGACACACACCTTTAATCCCAGGACTCAGGATTAAAAGGTAGACCTATCTCTGTTAGTTCAAGACTACACAGACTACACAAAATTGATCCAGTCTTAAAAGAAACAGCTCCCACAAAGGTGTTCTCAGCACATGGGACCAATGACTATTCCCAACACTGGGGAGGTAGAGACAGCAATGATGCCTGGGCAGAGAAAGGAATAAAAGGAGGAGAAACAGGAGTTCAGAGCCTTTTGCCTCTGAGGATTTGTGGAGACAGGATTGCCATTTCAGCTGGGTAGAGGTAAGATACTGGTTTGGCTTCTCTGGGTCTTTTATTTTACATGCTACCAGCCTCTTTTTCATATTTTCCTTAATTTTGTGTAACATAAAATTTGTGAATTTTTGAAGTCTTATTAAAATACCACACACACACACACACACACACACACACACACACACACACACACACACACACACGCAACTAAACCCAAAAAAAAAAAAAAAAAAAAAATCTGCCCTTTTAAAAGGGACAGACAACCTTTTCTACCTCCCGGCTACTAGTTACCTAAAGCTTTTCCATGCCTTCTCATATCCCATTCTGGAATTCTAAAGGGGGGAAAGTAGTATACAACAGCATCCATCACATGTCAGTACCAGGGAAAAGCTCCTGATGTGTAATTTCATAAAATATTGATTCAGCACTGAGAATATAAGCAGGAAATCTAAATTTAATATCCTAAAAGTGCTGTTATTTTTAGAAAAAAATATGCATGACTCTTAGGAAATGAAAGCAAACTTAAAGATGAATTAAACATACATTTAAAGGTAAGAATTAATTTATTATAGTTACTGATATGAACATATACTTAATGTTTTTCAGACATTCCTTTTCTGAAACATGTGCCCTACTGTTTCTTCCACAGAACCCTTGAAAGAAGAATGCACAGCTGTCTAGTAGATGTTGGGACTCCGTTCTTCAAGCTAGAGGTTGTACATTTTATCTCCATCTGGTTTTCACCTCCCTTAGTTTAGGTTTTACCTTCCCACATTTTACTCTACTTTAATTCATTATTACAAAAAAAAAAAGAATTCATATTTGAAACAGTTTAATATGTTTTAAAACTTGAAAGCTACAAAGCTCATAAAGGACAATAATATTGAGAAGGGCCCATGCCAGGAAGATTTACTGAAAGAGGAGGAGGCAGCAGGATCATGAGTTCCAGGCCAGCTTGGGCCACAGATTTTGCTGGATGGTGGTGGTCCACACCTTTAATTCCAGCACTGAGAGGCAGAGGCAGGAGTTCGAAACCAGCCTTGAACAGACTGAATTCCAGTACAGTCAGGGTTGTTATACAAAGAAACCTTGTCTTGAAGGGGGAAAAAAATGTAGGGAGGACATAACTGCATATATAACTCACAGTCACATGTTTAAACTTTGTATTTGAACACTATCCCTTACTTTGAAGTTTCTTACATTTTAGGTTCATGCGCCAAGAGAACTTCACTCAAAACCTTAAGTTATGGTTGCTATCAACATGAGATAATGATTTCAACTTACCGTATCCATGTTAGTATTGACAGATGTTATTTTTAAGTAATATGCATAATAAATTTTAACTTTTTTCTCTTTAATTTTTTTTCCAGCTCTGTAGACCAGGCTGGCCTCAAATTCACAGAGACTGCCTGCCTCCTTAGTACTGAGATTAAAGACATGGGCCACCACCGTTCAGCTCAGACTTGCTTTTTAAATTAAACTTTTTCATGGAAACCTACTACTGTAGGAGCTTCCTAAAATACATACAGATATATAAATTATATTTAAATGGGGGAGAATAATGCCCCAACTAGACGTCAAATGCTATCAAATAAAACTCCCAGGATCTGAAAGAATGGGTTATGTCTTTTTGAGTTGTTGGCTAAAGTAGTTCCATGGAACAACCCCAACACACTTTACAGGCTACGGCCAATGCTATTAGTTCCTCTCCACAACGCCAGTAAGATGCTATTGCTGAAAACACCACACACTTACATCATCCAGCACGGAGAAATAGAGCTAGTGCTCAACTAGAAGCTTTACTCCTGTGGACTAGTGCTCACAGTGTTCACATGCTACTACAGGAGAAAAGTAACCATTCATCTCACCCAGCTACAAAACTTACACTATCAATCTGCCTCAAAATACACACACTGGTGCAAAGTTAGCACACATGTTACATGAGTAACCAACTACCTTTTGATTGGCTTAAAGCCTAATCCATGAGATAGAATCCATACCTGACACTGTTAATAAGACCAAGAACCTCAAACTAGAGAGGACACAGGCCCTAGGGGAAAACCTACTACTACTATTATTTTGCTAAAATATCATACCAATAAAAGGACTCCTAATGACATTTGCTATAACCACAGATCAGTGCACTGCTGAATCCTCATCAGAGAAGCATCTTGCACTAACACAGAGATTCAAAGGCGAACAACATGAAGAGAGTAAGATACTTTGAAGTACCCAGCCTTAAATGGCACCAAATTACACCCCTCTCCTCAAGGCTCAGGAATCTATGCAAAAGAGGAGGCAAAATAAATGATTTAAGAGCCAAGGGAAGAGGACAACTCCAAGGAAACAGCATTTTTAGAAACAACGGGACTGATGCACGTAAGAACTCAAAGCCTGAGACAGGAAACACAAGACCTGCACAAGTTCAAAACATACAATCTCAGCAAGGAGAAGGGGAAATGGGCACGGAAACTTATCCCTAACTAACAAGGTGCTTGCAACTGATGGTGGCCAGGCAGGAGAAAAAAATTGTTGTCTTCAATGGAGTGACACTGGGTATATTAACTATATTCCAAGGCAAGACCCATGCTCAGAATAGTTAGCCAACACAAAACAACTCCTTTTTTGTTGCTATTGTTTGTTTGCTTTAAGGGTTTTGTGGTTTTTCGGTTTTTGTTTTTATTGTTTTGTTTAAGAGAAAAAATAAGAAGAGGAATCTGGGATTTAGAGTAAAAAAAAAAAACAAAAATATATTGTATGACAAATTTTAAAACAAAACTTTAGGAGCTGAAGAGATGGCAAATACTGCTCTTACTAAGGTACTGATAATCAGTTCCCAGCAACCACATTGGGCAGCTCACAACTGCATATAACTCCAACCATGGGGATTGAGACCTCTGGCCTCCAGAGGGCATACACATAATTAAAAATAATAAAAGTAAATTTATTTTAAAAATTTAAAAAACAGCAGGGCGGTGGTGTCGCACACCTTTAATCCCAGCACTCGGGAGGCAGAAGCAGGCAAATCTCTATGAGTTTGGGAGGCCAGCTTGGTCTACAGAGCTAGTTCTGGGTCAGGCTCCAAAGCAATACAGAGAAACCCTGTCTCAAAAAAAAAAAAGTTATTTTCTTCACAAATATTTATCTTTATTAATGTTTATTAAGCTTCTATATAAAGGCTAAATGTTCCATGTTGCCCTCACAGTAACCCTCTGAGGATTGTTACTGTTCTTACTGTAAGACTTTAGAGTTTTAATTCTTGGGCTGAAGGCAATAAACCTGGTAAGCAGAGTATAAAGTATACAGCATAATAAACATAAATGACTAAATATACAGGCTCAGAGGTTACACTGACACCTTTTTCCAAAGGACCTGGGTTCAATTCTCAGCATCTATATGCCTTGTCAAAATGGTCAGTAACTCCAGTTTCAGGAGATCTGACATTTTCTTCTGGACTCCATGGTCGCCAGGCATACACATGCTACACAGACATACATGCATGCAAAACACTCATACCCATAAAATAACAACATACAAATAAGCCAAATCTTTTTTAAATTTAAGTGTCCGGGTATCCAGATTAATGAAAAGTCACTGTAATCATTATCAAGATTGATTGGTTTCTATTCTTTTTATTTTGGTTTTTATATTTTTTCTTTTCTTTCTTTTTTTTTTTTCAAGACAAGTGTTTCTCTGGCTATCCTGGAAGTCACTTTGTAGACCAGGCTGTCCTTGAACACACAGATCCACCTGTTTCTGCCTCTCCAATGTTGGAATTAAAGGGGTGCACTACCATGCCTGGAAGATTTTTTTTTTTTGAAAGGGCTCCACGGAGAATTGAAGGGGAGGAAGGAGGTAGAAAACAGAGTATCGATTAAATTTAAAAACACATTCCAAATTTAAGGCTGCCTTCCATAAACTCTTGAATTCCTACAGAAGTGTTTGAATTTTAGTTCTGATTTTATAAAGCTAAGATAAAAAATCAACATCCTTTTAGTTCAACTGAGAGCAATGATAAGCATTAAGTTACCTTTTGCTTTATCTCCACAATTCAAACTAGCTACATTTCAAATGTCAACAGCTACATGTAGTAGGGGTACTGCAGTGATCAATACAGATCCAAAGATTTAGAACACAAATCCAGAAAGGCATATTTAGTCAACTTAGGCTAACAACAAGGTAGCAAACACCACAGGAAATGCAGCCTAGGCCAGAAAAAGGTAGTCTCAGAGGATTTAGATTTTATATTGTAATAAGAATGTGTGTCTCCCCCCCCCCATTAATAAACACAAATGAGACTTATTTTGGTAATATGTTAGTACTCTTTTTTTTCTTTTCTTTCCTCTTCTTTCAAGACAAGGTTTCTCTGTGTGTAGCCCTGGATGTCCTGGAGCTCAATTTGTAGACCAGGTTGACCTCTGACAAAACCATACCAGGTGTCATTCCCTTTCTTTCTTGCAAACACTGTCAAGCTAAAGGAGTGGGGTTTCTGGCAAGTCAGGAATCCAGCAATGCCATCAGGACCTAAAGCATAATATCATCTGTAATATCAGCAACTAACTGCTCCACACTGAAGTCATGAACTTTTTTCTTCCTTTAATTTTATTTATTTGAGAGGGCAGTGCACAATTTGTAGGAGTAGGTTCTCTCCCTCCAGCACATGGCCACCTGGCATAGAACTCAGATTCCCTTTAAGATAAATCCTCTCTCTTTCTCTGCAGTAGGAAAAAGACCTAAAAGGTCACATGTTCTCTTTCACTTTCCAGATAGATTCTAGTAGTTTTGTGTGCTATCCAAGGCTGCATAGCTGCTTTGCAGCAGAAACAGTACTAGACATTTCCCATCAAACTGCAAGCCCAAAGTCATCATTCTTAATGCTTTTTTGGGGGGTAGTTTTTCATAGTTCCTACATTATCCATATTGGATGTATTGCTCTCATAATTTTAAAAAAGGAAACAAAATGTTTGCTTTTAAACCAACATCCTCCCTCTTACTCTACGTGCCACATTCTAAAACATGTGTGTTCTAAACAGCCAACGTTCCTTGGTCACACTCTACCGTAAGACCCTTAACAACGGCAGTCTTCTCTACTCAGGCCTTATGTTTTCATTGCTTGGAATCTTTACTGAATATATCAGGAGACCCTGGAAAGAAGTCCACAGTATAACCACAAAATTTCTCCAAAATTATTCTGTTGTGTTTTTCTTCAGATTCTAAAAGAATGACCTTTAGAAGGCTAAGGACAAAAGTGGATTTAGCCTTATTTATCCAGAGTCATCTTTTATTTGGGAAAAACTACCACTTGCCCATGCCACATGGTTCTACAAAGACCACTACAGTGGTATATAAAAGCTGAATGCCTTTTATATGGATATGGAAGGAAGGCACAGACACCAATGTCACTCATCTTTTGTGTACATGCATAAGCATCTCTGCAAGAGACAGACTTATACAATTAGAAAAGGCTTCCTTCCCCTGTGAATCCACAGCAGTCAGATCCAGGTAAGCTTGGATTGCTTACCAGTGGTGCTCCTCTACCAGATAAATGCCTTGACCAAAAACTGAACCCCAAAATACGAGAAACAGAGAAGACAGACCCTCAATCCCACTAGATCCAGTCACACTTATTTCAAGTTGTTTGTTTTAATATGGTGAGGCCTTTCTTCTCTTAAAGTCAAGCAAGTCACTCTTAAGAACCACCCAATCAATCCCAATGTTAAAATACACAACCTATACAATGCCTCCAGACAGCAATATACAATCTATTCGACAATCCCTCCAGATGGTCTTTCTCCAGCCCAAACATCTGTGAAGTTCCAGGTCCATATATACAATCGCAAAAAAACCCTTTAAAAAAAAAAATGATGCTAGAGATTGAACCCAGGGCCTTATACCTACTACAAAAGCATGCACTCTACCACTGACTGAGCTGCAACCTGGGCTCCCCAAACTTCTATTTGGTTGTTTAAAGGATGTTTTAAATCCCTTAGATAAGGAAGGAAGGAAGGAAGGAAGGAGGGAGGGAGGGAGGGAGGGAGGGAGGGAGGGAGGGAATACACTACTTGGTGCCAGTGAGGTGGCCCAATGGAGTTCAATGCCCAGAACCCACATAGTAGAGAGAACTGGGGCACATGTGAGTCCAATACAGGCACACAATCAATCAATCAATGCAAAATAAAGTCACTATATCTTTCCACAGATCAGCCCTTCCACCACTTTTTTTTCATCTCAGTCATCAACTCAAATCACTCTGCTTCCCCAGTTAGAAACTTGGGCATCAACCTTAACCAAATCCCACCCTTTCTCATCTGCACCTAGTTAGCCAAATCCTGCCAGGTCATTAAAACCTACTTGCAAGTTCCAGGACTTTGGGTCTTCATATTGATTCTTCTGTGCGTAATTATGCCCAAAAGGCAAAGCTGATGTCTTCTCCCAACGCCTGGCATACCTTAGCCCCCTCAAATCATATTACAGCCAGAGGAGCCCAGCACCACTGCTTAGACACTAGCACTACAGGTCTGTACCATAAGAAAACAAGGTTCATGAGCAGCATAAAAGGAAAAGTAATAAAGTCCACAAAAGAAAAATTAAGACACTCAAAAAGAATTTCAATGTGTATTCAATTTCTACTCATTAGTGCTATATTTAACTGCCCAGATGAACCTGATTTAGAGATGCACTAAGTCCAAGCTGAGATGAATTCCACTGTCTATCAATTTCCTTAAACCCCTAGCTAATGCACATTGCAGGGGGGGGGGCTGACCTCAAACGCACAATTCTTCCACAGAGTGCTGTGATTTCAAGCACAGGCCCTTCCTTCCTTCCTTCCTTCCTTCCTTCCTTCCTTCCTTCCTTCCTTCCTTCCTTCCTCCCTCCCTCCCTTCCTTCCTTCCTTCCTTCCTATATTTTCAAGACAGGGTTTCTCTGTATAGCCCTGGCTGTCCTGGAACTCACTCTGTAGACCAGGCTGGCCTTGAACTCAGAGATCTCACCTCGGCCTCAGCAGTGCTGGAATTAAGGCATGCACCACCACTGCCAGGCCCCCAACTTTATTTACTTTTTTAAGAACTGAGAGTCTGGTGGCATTCACCCTTAATCCAGAATTTAGGAGACAGAGGCAGGCAGATCTCTGTGAATTCAAGACCAGCCTGAGCTACAAAGAGAAACCCTGTCTTGAAAAACAAAACAACAAAAAATACTAGTTGAAAAGATTGACACACATTAAAATAATTGTTTAATTAGAAAAATTCAAAGACATTTTTCTGTTTACTTTTTTGTTTGTTGTTTGTTTGTTTAACAGACTATCGCATATCCAGGCTGGTCCTGAACTTCGAATCCCCCACTGCTTCCATCTCGAAAATGCTGAGCTTTTAAGTGTGTACCACCACACCTGGCTTATAATTTACTTTGAAAAGCTAAGTACAAGCTGGTTATGACAGCAGGTAGCTGGATTCCCAGCTACTGGAAGGAAGATTATTTATTCCAGGAATCTGGGTCCAGCCTGAGCAATACAACAAGACCTTGTTCCTTAACAAGAACAGAATAACTCACAGTAGACTCTCCTTTACCATGGGATTCCACCAACCTCGGACTAAACCAGAAAAGACACATAGTAGAAATTAAAGGGGGGGGGGCTACATGAAAACCAAATAAACTCCAAATAAAGTATTTTATTCCATCATGACACGGAATCCATAGCTGGCCAAGAAACTGTGGGCCCTAGGGGAGAACTTAAGAACTTACTACCAATATTTTGCTAAATAGACATAGTACTAAAATGTCTCTTAATGACTTATTGGTCTACCCATAGATGAGACCATCTCTCAAACCTCATTAGAGAAGCTCCTTGCAACAGGTGGCAATTAACATAGAGCCCCTCAACCAGTGAGTGTGCAGAGATGAGACTAAAGAACTCAACACTAAAGGGAAGCAACATATCACACCCCTCCAAGAAAGGCTTGTAAATGGCGATGAACAGAAGACTGCGGTGGTGGACAACTGTAAGGCAATAGTGTTCTCTGGACACAAGGCACTTGCATATAGAAACTCACAGAGGCTATGACAGCATGCACAAGACCTGTACAAACTCTAACCAGACAAAATCCCTGCATGGGGGTGAGGGGTGGGCATGAAATCCCACCAGTAGCAAGGAGCTACTGAGATTTGATGGTTGCTAAGAGAGGGAGTCAGTTTTATTTAGTGGTGTGGTCCCTGGTAGACTGATCATATTTCAGGGCAGGCCTGACTCCCAAGGGTAGCTGAGCAACACAAACTGAATGATGAGATTTTTTGTTTTTTTTCTGGTTTTGTTTTGTGTTTTTGTTTTGTTTTGTTTTTTTGATGTTTAGGCTGGGCAGTAGTGGCACTTATCTTTAATCCTAGCACCTGGGAGAGGCAGCAAACAGATCTGAGTTCAAGGCCAACCTAGTCTACAGATCAAGGTCCAGGACAGCCAGGGCTACATAGAGAAACCCTGTCCTCTAAGGTGGAAGGTAGATCTGGGAGCTTGAAGGATGGATACAATCAAAATACACTGTATAAAATTCTTGAATTAATAAAAATTTTAGTTCAAAAATTATTTCTGGAAAACTCAAGAAATAAATTCCTGGGGGAGGGGATATGAAACCTAGGGCTAACGTGATGGCTCAAAAACTAAGAGGTCTTGGATGCTCTGTTCTTACAGAGGACTAAAGTTTGCTTACCAAGACAGACTTTGCATGGCTCACAAGTGTCTGAAACTTCAGCTCGAGGGAACCCAACACCCTCTTCTGACCTCCCTGAACATACACATTCACAAGCACATACAAACTCAGACAAAGACATAAATGCACACAACTAATTAAAATTAAAAACAAACCTTTAAAAAATCTGAAGCTCTAAAATTCACACAGGAAATAGAAATTTTACACAAACCAATAAATATTAAATAAATTGAAAAGTCTTCTCCAGAAAAAAAAGATCTAGGCCTAAATATATATGCATGCCAGCCATTCAAGGGCAATAACTCCAGTCCAAACTGCTCCTAAAAAGGCAGCAAGAAGGAAAGCTGCCCAATTATTCTATAACTACTATAATCCCAAAAACAGCACAAACTAAGACTTGTATCAGAGTTGGCAGGAATACAAAGAAGAGTCACAACATCAGGAAAGAAAGCAGGATCTATGGATGTTGGCTACAGACTAGACTTGAGAAAGACTAGGGAGAGAACTGGGCTTGATCCATTAACAGGGATAGGTAGCACTATAAGGCAACAACTAAGGAACAGTTCATCTGAACTAGACTACCAGGTACAGTTTTTTACATAAAGCAACCAGAAGGCCTCAAGTTCAGAAGGCAGATCAGGATGTGAGAAAAAATCAGACAGAAAAAAATCTGAACAATAATTCAGGGGAGGGCCAACCAGATGGCTCAGCAGGCAACCAACCAAGCCTGATGACCTGAATGCCCAGGACACACATGGTGGAAGGAAAGACTCACCTCTGCAAGCTGCCCTCTGACATCCACAAGTGTGCCATGGCACCATACACACAGAAATAAGTGAAATAATTCAAGGGACTTAGAAATATTTTTTAAAAAGTGGTGTGAAAAGTGAAATCTGGAAAACACTTAGAATACTTAGGAGAAAGAAGGAAGAACAGAGATAGAAAGCAGGCAAAAAAAAATAAAGCCACCATGTCACAAAAACCCCCCTTTCACCTAATTCTTTCTCCCTTCACAATTGTGTCAGGATGCAAAATAACATTTTAGGGAGATCTTCCTAGATTCTCTCAGCAACACCAGCACCAGGTCGGGTCTCCACTCTAAGCTTCTATAATACCCCACACTTTAATTATCATCACAATTACACTTAATTATATAGAACTCATCCTTCCACATGTCTCCCCCACTAGACTTTAAGTTCCACGAGTATAGGACTGTATGTGTGGGTGCCCAGCCCCCACCCTTAGTGGGTCAGAAAACAGTACATATTCCTCCGATGAAACATATAGGTGAGTGAACAGCAAGGATCCGGTTTAAAGATGTGGAGTACAGCTGAGAGTGTAGCTCAGTTGCAGGGGGCTTCCCGAGCAGATCCTCAGGACTCAGAACACTGCTTGGATCTGATGAGGCTATACAGTTCCTTCCTGAACGTGAAATTGTGAACTCCTGTCAACACGGCATCAAGGCAATGGACGGTCACCGGTGTCCAAGGAGGAAAAGTTAAGTCTCCTCTTGGCAGTCTCACCAGGAGAGATTACAGATGACTGCATTTCAATTTTACTTCAATTTTACTCTATTTTGCAATTTCTCTTTAACGACCATGTATTACTTTTGTAAGAAAAAAACTTTAAAATGTTAATGATTTGAAAAGGAAATACAACACTGCCTGAGAGACTAACAAAACTATATAAAAGTTTTTTTGGTTTTTGTTGTTGTTGTTAATTAAAGGATCCTAAATACATGTTGGGGGGTTTTTTAAACCCCCCAAATGCCAGCCAATTCTACATAGCCAGTTCGAGGCCAACCTTAGCTATATAGTGAAACTCCGTTTCAAAACAACAAAAAAACGAAACAAGATAACAGAGATAATGCTCCAATATGTAGGAAAAGGGTTAACTAGTCAAGTGGCTGGGATCCTCCAGGAGGGAAGTAGAGCTGAGAAGGACTCCAAAGCAAAGAACACCCGCTGGTTTGAAAGGGCTTCACCGAGAATGGGGGGGGGGGGGGGATAAAACAACAGACTATCGATTAAATTGAAAAACGCATTCCAAATTTAAGGCTGCCTTCCATAAACTCTTGAATTCCTACGGAAGTGTTCGAATTTTAGTTCTGACTTTAAAAAGCTAAGATAAAAAATCAACATCCTTTTAGTTCAACTGAGAGCAATGATAAGCATTAAGTTACCTTTTCCTTTATCTCCAAGTTTAATTCCCCTCACTAGCAAACACAAGTCGTTCACGACTGAAGCAACACGGGATTTCATGCATAACTGGAAAACGCTCTAAGTCTTTGCACAATTTGCTTTTGTACGAGGGCCATACCCTTGAATACGACGTCCCTGGGTCCAATCCCAGCTCACTAATCTAAGTTATTTAACCTCTTCGTCTCTGTTTCCTCCTCTAAAACAACAAAGAATACAATAACCAGGGTTATCTTAAGAAGTAAATGACGTTGCTAAGCTCATATCATGTCCTCAGAACAGTTCATAAACGGTTAAAAAGAGAAAATCGGCAGCCCCTTAACCAAATGAAAAGATCGATCGTCACCACGACGGAGTCTTACAAGTCACAAAAACGCCACACTAACACACAACGTTATTACTTTTCTTCCCTGACTCTTTTCTTTCCTTTTCTTTCCTTTCCTTTCTTTCTCCCTTTTCTTTGCCAAATCTTCCCGCTAGGAGTCTGGGAGGGGAGGGGGTGTACACGCAATCCAGCACAAAGTTTTCCGAAATCCAAGTGCACAATCACAACAGACATGGCAGCGGAGGCCGCGCAGAACAACAGGTGAACCAACTCGCAGGGACCGAGGGAGAAGCCCGGCGCCTTCCCGCAGCCAAGTTGGGCGGACGGGCCGAGCACTTGGTCCGGCCTCCACCCCCGCACCGAACACGCTTCGTGTTCTCTCTTCTTCCAGCAGAGCCCCGAGACCCAGCCCCAGACTCGGCGGCGCAGCTGTGGAGCGGGAGCAGGGCGCCGTTCCCATTTAAGGACTCCAGGAGCGTCCTCCGAGCGGTGGGGATGCGAACAAAAGGGCGAGCGCGGGCGGCCGGCCGGGCCGGGCCCCGGGCCGGGGTCTCCCGCAGGCCCCGCTGAGGCGCGTCGCGGCCCTCCCCGGCACCGCCACCGTCGCCCCGAACTCCGCCGGCCTCCGCACTCCGCAACCCGCCAACTCACCGGGATCCCGAGAAACTCATCCTCCAGCGCTCGGCGCAGGCGGGCACGGACAGCCGCGGGGCGGCGGGGCCCGGCTCGGCCTCCGCCCTCGGCGCGCAGCGGCCCGGGCCCGGTCGCCCCTCGCGCGGCCGTGCGGTCCTCGTCTCGCGCGGGAGCTCGAGCCTCCCTCCTCCCTCCTTCCCTCCCTCCCTCCCTCCCTCCGCCCTTCCCTCCGCCCTCCTCCTCCTCCGCGCGGCCGGCGAGCAGATTCCAATCTCTGCCGCCTCGGCCGCCGAGGACGCGAGCTCGCGGGGAGGGGGGAGGGGCGGCGCGTGGGGGAGGGGCGGCGCGGGCGAGAGGCGCCGGCGCCCGCGCGCGCGCTCCCGGGAGGGCCCGCCAGCTCTGCGCGCGCCCGCCCCCGGGGCGCCGGCCCCGCCCCGGACACGAGCGGAGCCGAGAGCTCGACGGAAGTGCCCGAAGGGCCCGTGGAGCCCGGCGCCCCTCTGCCGGGAAGAAGGGCCGGCCGCCGGCACGGGGGCGCCAGGTTGCCGCGGGAAGGGGGGCCGCCCCTTGGCGCACGCCGCCGCCGCCGCCGCCCGCGTGACGGAGGGGCTGCTTGGACGAGGCTGCGGAAAGTGGACCGTGCGGGCACAACCCCTTCTCGAGCCGAAGCTCGCCCGCGCTGCGTGCTTGTGAGACGCGGCGGACTTGCTCGGAAGGCACTGAGTCTCCACGGCGCGGGATCGGTTGCCCGTTCGGGGTTGTCGTTAAAAAGAAACATGTTGCCACACTGCATTCATTACCACCCCCACCCCTAGCCCGGCTCCCGGTGTCTGGTTGTGGCCCGCGCGGAGGACGTGGGGGTGCACGCAGCGAAAGCCGCGTTTCGGCCCCGAGGCCGGGGCGCTGGGGTGGCTGGGCTCTACGGGCCCGCGAATTCCTGGGGCGTAAGATAAGGAGCGGCGGGAGCCGGCTGAACTGAAGTCAGCCGACTATAAATACGACTCGCAATCCACCTTTGGCTCAGCCCAGTGACCTCGTATACCCTCCCGAGTCCCATTCCCTCATTTTAGAAAATGCAAATAGCTGTCACTACCTCTTCTTCCTTTTCCTCTCCTTCTTCGTGCAAAATGCCGTTACAAGTGTTCGGTGACCTGTTTATGAAGAAAGAAAAGATAAAGTCCTTTAAACCAGATGTTAAATACCTAACTTCTTCGGTAAGTCAACAAATACAGTATTGGGTTAATTCATTTTTTTGAAAGAACTTTAAAAATGTCTTGGAAAATCGTTTAAAATAGAAGAAAGAAGAGACTGTGGCAGGCACATACTTGGGGTGGGGGCAACTTAGACTCTAAAGTATTCCTTCAGATTCAGCTGAAAATATTTAAATTCCCTTTACTCTGGTTTAAACTGTTTTCTGTGCCCTTTTCTCCTTTTGCCTTCACCTTCAGAACCCATCAGTGCCTCCATGATAGTCAACTACATTTCAGTCATGTTCTCTGTCTTTTTTTCTGAGCTCTTGGGCTGTCACAGTTTTGAGTCATTTTAACATTCTCACTGTAATGAAGGTATATTGTGATATCAGAGGTTTCTTACATCCACTGAAGATGCTCACTTTTCTTCCGTGATATTTCTACACACTGCCCCTCTTTAATTTCAAGGAAAAGAGTGACCCTTTTGTTCCAAACTCATTGGCCAAAAGACTTTGGCCTGACCATGTGGTATGACAGAGAAAACCATGGCAAGTGGACCCAGTGTGACCTCTGCAGCCTAATTTGATTCAGGGCTAGAAATCAGCCTATAAAGACCCCAAGAATCTCAGGTTGGAGCTTTGGGCTACCAAGCCTGAAATGCACAAGTGGGTGCTGGCTGACTTGAGTTACATGTAACTGAGATAATAGCAAAATGTAAGCATCAGATTTTAATTCGTATCTTTGCTTGTCTACAAAAAGATCCTTTTCAGGTACTTGGGGATGTAACTTGCTATTCTCATGCACTCCTTAAATCAACTCACCTAGTACCCAGCTTAAATTGGCAGCATATCACAGCCCACAGCCTGCCTACAGACAAGTGAGCTGAGCCAGGATATGGTTTGCTTTTTGGCTCCTGGCATGTATAAGCATGCCAGCCTGTTTCTCCGGTTTGCCTGCCCACTAAATGAACATAGAGCCAGGAGCCCAAGGAGACATCTGGACACGTATGGTCTGGCCCCCAAAGTCAAAGGCAACACTTCAAGGTTCAATTTAACATTCCATAATGCAGTAGAATTCCTTTAAGTAAGTTAATAGAGAGGACTAGGAATAGGCCTTTTCCTGTAGGCAGTTAGTTTTATCATAGGTCCTGAGAATGGCAGTTGTTACCTGAGCAAATCAGGAAGCATTCCCTCCCTATAGGTCCCGGCTCCTCCTCCACATGTTATTTTGTTTTTTGAGACCAGGTTTTTCTGTATAATATATAGCCCTGGCTGTCCTGGAACTCACTCTGTAGACCAGGCTGGCCTTGAACTCCCAGAGATCCTACTGTCTCTGCCTCCCAAGAGCTGTGGACCACCACACCCGGCTTCAGAACACTTTTCTAATCACCTGTCTTATATTAACACCCCAGATTTTGTTTTCTTTATATTACTTATTATCTGAAGTTTCTTTACTTAGTTTATGACCTGAGCCCCTCTACCCTGTAGAGTATAAACTCCAAGAGGAGAAAGACTTGTTGGTCTTTTCTCTCCCCCCCCCTCCTCAGATCTCAGTGCCTGGGTGCAGCACGCAGTGTTTGTTAAATGCTCAGCGCCTGGTGTTTGTTAAATGACTGCGATAGATAAGCATGGATTTCCTCTGAGCTTCTGAGCCTAGACACTAAGACCCTTTCAGTGTTAGAAGGTAGCATGACAATGTGAAAAGGTGAGGACTGGTCAGGGAGACTGTGGGTTACATCATTCTTGGTGAAATAGGGACTTCTGCCTTCAGGGTTCCAAGTTCAATAGATTAATCCAAGTTAATCCGTCCAAAGTCATTTTCCTGTTGTAAAGATTTTACGAGGTAAAAGGCAGCAGTAAGTCATTGTGGGTACGGAGATAAGAGCTCAGTAAAGACCAGTGGAGGGATGCCCTTGGTAGGTGACACTTAAGTTTGTTACAAACCCAGTATTAAATGGATAAACGTGTTATGTTAAGGGAAGTAGAGGGGACATATGCAATTTTCAGCCTGGACATTACCATATCATTTTATTAATGATACTCCATCTAGGTTTACATGCAGTATTTTATTTCTCTAGTTTTTACTTCTAAATACTTTTCTTCTTTTCTCCATGTTAATTTTGCTTTGCTTCATAGCACTTGTTTTCTATGACAGAAAGATGTTTCCTGGGGCTAACGCTACAGAGTAGCTCCACTTGGCCCTTAGTTGTGGCCTCTGTTCCTTCCCACCTTAGTTAGAATACCCCATCCTCTCCTAGACCCTGAGGCAGTAAAGTTCCACAGAACTTCTGACTCAAGCCAAGGCCTGACTTCTGTTCAGTGTCTCTCTTCTGGGTTTATGTGGGAGGTCCTGACCCTAGCCCTTGCCTGTGAATTGATCCACAACCCTGGTATGTATGTATGTATGTATGCATGCATGCATGCATGTATGTATGTTTATGATACATGACTGGCATAGCCTGCAAGAAGAAACTTCCAAAATTGGTTCTCTCCTTCTACCGTATAGGTTGAACTCACTGAGACATTTATTTAGTTTTGGGACAAGGTCCTAGCTGGCCTGGAACTCACTGGCAGAAGATGACCTTGAATATCTGACCTCCTGCACCCACCTGCGTGCTGGGATTACAGGCTTGTGCCACATCGCCAGGTTTGTGCAGTGCTGGGACTCTAACCCAGAGCAGCCTGTATGCGAGTCAAGCATACCTGTTAGACTACATCCCTAGCCTGGGCCCTTTTGTGTTTAAATCCTGCGCTGTCAGCCTACCTAGACTGCAAGCTTCTCTCTATTGTCAGGGTTCACGCCAGTCCCAGGGTACAGACTGGCCGGGCTATGTGCCTCTAGCTCTTTTCTTCCACCTTCGGTGTCCTGGCTGTTCTAATCAGCAGTGCTTTCCCTCATTTCCTGGGGCTGGGTATCCTGCTGCCAACTGTTCTCCTAGACTACCACCTGTTGTTTGCTCACTTCTCTGGTTATCAGGTGCTGCTTTCAGGAACTGCAGTTCCTCCCATCCCAGCTCTCACTCAGCCCAGCACAAATTGACCCCATCCTGATATACAGCTCACTGCCCCACCTTCCCCACATTGAGGGCAGTGAGCTAATGACCTATTACACTAGCATGTTTTCAACCAGAAAAAAAAGAAGTATGTAATATCAGTGTATATATAGCAGAAAATGTTATATAGAGGAAATACATATGTATATATACTGGGTAAACTACAAATCATTTTTGCCTGGTAAAAAATATCCTGGCTTACGGTTGGGCAGTGCTGTTTTTTGTTTTGTTTTGTTTTTCAGTACTGAAGGTGGAACCCAGAGGTCTTGTTGATGTTAAGCATGTGTTCTACCACTGAGCTGTATAGTGCCAGGCCCTTATCCTTGTTTTCTAACACGATGCTTGGTATACCAGTAGGTGCTAAATATTTATTAAACGGTGACTATATGACAGTATGGTATAGGCATCATATTTGTTCTTGTCCTCTAATGGCACAACTTTCACTGATGATAGTCTTAATAGCTGCCTCCAGCAGTTAATATGAGACTCCATTTGCTTTTGAAAACTACTTTCTCACTTTTTCCAGACAAACAAAATCCTGTATTTAACCAATTACCAGAACTTGTTCCTCTAAAATGTCGATTATTTTTATTTAGTTTGCTGTGCACCTTAAAGCTGGTCTTCCTCACTGTATGCCTGAGCTATACTAGGCATGCCACCTTTTCTAGGCTTCTTCTAGTGAAACACCACATTCCCAATAAGTCTGGAAACCACTGCACTGTGACAACATCTGTTACTTTGCTCCAAAAAAAGATCAGGTACCCTAACCATTTCATCGTGAGTGGGTGCCAGGAAGAGACAAGCGAAGGTAGATCATCAAAATACAAAAGGTGTCCAAACCTTTGCCTCTGCTAATTCATTGTTTTCAAAGTCCACCTGGAGGAAGGAAGAAATCACAGACTGCTTGCATAGACTGTGCTTTTGTCCCCCTTTTCTTCTTGTTTCCCCCACCCCCATCCACACACTTACCATCACTGCAGTAGTCTAAGTGCTGAACGACTGGGTTGCTAGGTTACCAAGCGAAGCACTATTCAAACTGCCTGGTGTTGTCCAGAGTTGTTCTCTTGTTCTCTCCCTCCCCTCTCTCTCCCTCACCCTCCCTCTCTCCCATCTCTCTCTCTTTCTTCCTCCCTCTACCTCCTTTTAGAGACATAGTTTCCCTGTGTAGACCCGACTGCCCTGGAACTCAGAGACCCCCCTTGCCTCTGCCTCCCTCGTGCTGGGATTAAAGGTGTACACAGAGTTGGTTTTGGGGGTTTTTTTGTTTGTCTGTTTGCTTGTTTATACCTGTATATGTAATAAACACCATGAAAGTACAGTTCCAGTTATCATCAGAGAGTCTAATCTCTGGGGGGTGGGGAGGAGCATGCACACATGTGTGCGTGCAAGAGTGAGCATGCACTTTGCTGAAGATCAAAGCTAAGGCTTTCCACACCTGTTACATATTTCGAGCAAGAAGAATGTGAAGAGAGACACTCAAAAGCTCTAAACAAAATGATAAGGCGATGGAATGAGGATTGCCCAGATTTGATAAGTACATGTCTTAGACTTGTTTTGAAATATTAAATAACAAACATGTACAGCTATTAAATGTTAATCAAAGAAGGTGTTTAAAAAATTAATTTTTAATTGCTTAATACTATGTACCTTTTATGGTAGTTGGGAAGATGTACTTAAACATTTAATTTTCTATTACAAAATAAGTGTATGCATAACTAAAAGGAAATCAGGACAGAATATTGGGAGTGATCTGAGTGGAATCCAATGCACAGCTACTATTTTCTACAGTTTTACCTCATACAGTGGGCAATACACTTTTATAACCAGAAAACTTCGAGCTAGAGCAGTGGGTAGCTCACAGTAGTGGGCTTACCTAGCGCATGCAAAGTCCTAAATTCAGTCCCCAGCACCAGAAAATCTAAAGCAACTGGTTGTGGTCCAGGTATGGTGATTTTATACCTGTACTCTCAGAAGCTGGAAGGTGATGGTGTCCTGAAGTTCAAGGTCATCCTCAGATACATACAGAATTCCAGTCCTCCCTGGGCTACATGCGGCTATTCGAAAGAACAGTAAGAGTAGTGAGACAGCTCAGCAGTTAAGAGCACTTATTATTCTTGCGTACACATGTGCATGCAAAATACTCATACATAAAATAAAAAGTCTTTTCTAAAAATTGTTTAAAGAACAAAATAATAATAGTAATAACAACAACTGGTTTTAAAGAAGACTGGGGAAGAAATGAAAATAACAAGCTTTGTATTTGTTTTAATAAAATTATAATTCCGTATAAGATGTAATTGAAGCTTCCATGTATTTGACTGATAGGTTCTTCTTCATACCAAAAATTACTGTTGTTCTTTCCATAGTAGCAAAGATATCATTGGTTATAGAGTATCCCATTATTTTAGATTTTAAAAAATTTCTCTAATTAAATTACAACATATCAAGTGGAAGACATTGTGGTTTTAAAGGTTTTCTAAAACATGCATCTAAAAATGGATGAAATATGGTGTTTTGATGCATCTAGAAGACAAAATAACAGCACATAGGCAGTTTGGAATGAATGTTGAGTTTTCTAGGTTTTAAATGTAAAATCATTTGTTTAGCACAATCCCTAAATAGCCACAGTATGAATATTGAATCACAAAAAAAAGGCAGTACAGTTGACTTCATATAAACATGTAAAGCAAACAAAAGTGAGTAAGTTGTGATTCAGTCATATAAAGTTTAGAAGAAATACCACCAAGTCAGTCACATGTTCTGATTATATTGCAGATAAAAAGTTAACTTCTGACAGTTGCTTACACCTCCAAATGTGTGATGACAAGAAAAGTTGAGTTTTGGATGTTAGCAGGTTTTTTTTTACCTTTGGAGAAGTTGCGCTAGGCAATCAGAAAATCTCGGTCTGGCAGCAGAAGAATGACTCTACTTCTGTCCCGGAAGCTGAACAATAGTGCTCGTTGCTTATGGGGCCATCAGGAAGAGCCAGCTGTGGATTTCGTTCTAGTACAATTAATTGCTTCCGCTGTATATAAAATTGAAAGAATTGGGTGCTTTAGTGCGGAAGAAGGATATCCTGCTACACAGCTCCTATTTCCTCACAAAGGCTATCACTGAGCTCTTTGCCCTTAATTCGAATACATTGGATTATCCTGTGATGAAAGACCAAAAGGCTTTTCATTTTTACAGTCTCTTGTCTCCTATTTATTTGGCACCTCCCTGGAGATACCTGCTCTTCTTCCAAGCCTGGCTAATTGCTAGGATGTCAGAAGGTAGTTAATGACTGACTTCCTTTTCACGGACTAATTGTGAACCCCTCTCCATTTTTACCATGGAGTGTGTCATTTCTCATTGCTGGGTTAGAGAGAGAGAGAGAGAATGAAAAATCAGTGAGTTCTGTCACTGTTTCAAATGACAGATTTCATTCCAGTTTTTATTCCCTGACCACTGTATACTTTAAGACCACTAAATGTTTTTGTGGAGTTTTTTGTTTGTTTTTTTGTTATAGATTTCACTATGTAGAATTGCCCAGGCAACATAATAGCCACTTGACCTGCATATGTGTGACTACATAGTTACAAGTCCTCAGGTGTAATGGCACAAGCCTGTGACCCTAGGATTTCAGAATCTTCTATGGGTGTAGTTCAGGGGAGAAGTCTTCTAGCATGGCAAGTACTTTAAAAGCCAAGGCAAAGTTCAAGTCCTGGCCTCAAAGAGGGGCTGGGGTGGAATTGCTCAGTGGTATTAGGACTTGATTGAGTTCAATCCCCAGGGCCACAAAAATACATTTATTTATTTATTTATTTATTTATTTATTTATTTATTTATTATTTGTGTGTGTGTGTGTGTGTGTGTGTGAGAGAGAGAGAGAGAGAGAGAGAGAGAGAGAGAGAGAGAGAGAGAGAGAGAGAGAGAGAGAGAGAGAAACAGGATTTCTCTGTATAGCAGCTCTGGCTGTCCTGGAACTTGCTTTGTAGACGAGACTGACCCTAAACTCATAGAGATCCACCTGCCTATAAAATTAAACATTTTTTAAATTAAACATTGTTTAAAGTAAATAAAATGTAAAATTAATCTATCAATTTAACATTACCTGCTCACATTTTTACTTTCTTTGTAGCTACAATCAGTGCAAGACTATGTAAGATCAGTGACTGCCAAGATGAGACAACATATAGTGGACACATCCATTTCCACTGAATTTCTAATGGACAGTGCTCAGTGAGAAGCTCTGGCGTATCAGACAAGCAGGAGCTGTAGTAGCTATGCCTCTAGCACCAGGAATCTTTCCTATAGTTTTTACTAGGAAAGTGTCAGTGAGTACTGGCAATAGAGGCTCCTACTCAGTAGACAAAATGTCTGATTTAAATGCTATCTGGAGGCTAGAGAGGTGGCACGGTGGTTAAGAGCACACACTGCTATTGCAGAGGACCTGTGTTCAATTCTTAGTGCTCAAGTCGGGCAGCTGACAACTTCCTGTAACTCCAGCTTCAAGTGCTCTCTTCTGACCTCTGTGGGGACCCACATGCACATGCCCAGAAACACACATAAATAAAAAAGTAAATCTTTTTAAAAAGAAATCCCGATTTCAACTTACATGAAATGTCTTTTTTTTAAACCACAACAAACTGTAAAAAAATATTAACCGCAATCCTCTGATAATAGAGAATTGATTGGTCAAAATGCTAAACAGTGGTTGTTTCTGGGCAAGAAGACCATGATCACTTTTTCTTCTTTCTACTTATGTGTGTTTTTAAGATTTCAATTAATAAACACATGCCCTTCTTAATTAGCAAAAATTAAAGATACTGCACCGCATTCATTTTCTTTTATTGCCAATTTCATATTAAGGTGGTTTCACTGAGCACCTGTCTCTAGGAGGAATAAATCATTCTGAACCAAACTGCTTCTCAAAGCCACTCAAGCAACACTGTCTAGCCGAGTTACAGCTTCGCCCAGTCTAGCAGAAATGACATCAGGTGTCTGGAGCCCTGCTGAGCAGGACGTGAAGAGATGGGACATAATTACCAGTGGTCCTCTCATCTGGCATGTGCTGGGTGTTTTCCAGGACCTGTGCATGTGTAGACTACAATCCAGAGCCCCATAGTTGGGACCCAACAAGTAAAGGGGGAGAATGGATTCAAGAGGGCTCTGATTTTTACCACTGAGGAGCAAACCATAAAAAGAAACCTTGTTTCCTAAAAGTCTAGGCATGATCATACAGGTTTAATTAGGGCCAGAAGCTGTTTACAGCAACTAATTATAAACTGTACAAAGCAGACTTCAGTGGACACTCCCAGGGGACGGCCCTTACACCCTTCCCTGTCCTTGTCCAGATTCAACACACAGCTTGGTGGGGTAGGGTGCAAAAATGCCAGCCAGAGGGGCATCCCAGGAATTGCTTAGAAGTTTCCATGACCATACTGCTCATGGAAAGTCTGCCTGCTCTTCCTTGAAACTGGAAGCCAATCCCATTGCCTCTGCTTCCATTACAAGCGAGAGCAGAAATAGGCTTCAGCATGGTGTGGTAGGAAGAACATAAACTTTATAGGGTCAAACTCTGGGCCTTAGGTCCTACTTTTAGACCTAACTAACACACAGCCTCTTAGAATCCCCATTGCTATCTCTACAAAAAGGAGATAATATGTTAAGAAGAGTGACATTTTTTATTAGAGAAAAGTGAGAAAGAAATCCTGGGAGTAGAATAGGCTCCAAAACAGGAATACCCAAGATAAATATTAGTCATCTAATGGAACAGATGTGGGAATTAACTTAGCTAGTACATGCCAGTGGTTAGCATGAAGTCAGTGCTCAATTTTCGTTACTTTTCCTTCGCCTTCTAGAAAGTGATTTGTCCACAAGTGTTTATGTTAAACAGGAAAGAAAACAACTGTTAAATGTCTAATAAGCCATACTTCAAATGCAGCCCAGTATAGACCAGTGATCAGCAGTTGACTTCCGTCACAGCTTGGGCTGGGATCCGGTTCCTTGCTCCTACCTTGCTCTGGAATTTTCCCCCTAGAAAACTTTGGTTGCTCACTACTAGACCATATGGGGTAGAGGCAGGGCAATGTCTTCTGCTTCTCAAGCAAGAGTCTCTAACACTGAGTATGAAGTACCCAATGTCGCAGAGAACCTTCATGTACTTTTCTGTAATAAGTAACGGCTGGGAACATCACCCAGGTGTCGGGGTGCTTCTGTGGCACATAGGAGCCCTGGGCTCAATCCACCCACAGCACAGCATCAGCTGGACCTGGAACTGCACACCTGTAATCTCAGCAAGAAGATGGAGGCAGGGGTATCAGAAGCTCAGAGTCATCCTCAGTGATATAAGTTCAAGGCTAGCCTGGGCTACATGAGATCCTGTCTCCAAAAAAAAAAAAAAAAGGTTTTATTTTTAAAAAGATAAAACAAGATGTAAAGAATTTTTAAAAATATATAAATATAATAAAAAAAATAACTAATTTGAAAAAAACAACTTAAAGGACATGATTTGTTGTTGTTTGTTTTTCAAGACAGGGTTCCTCTGTGTAACAATTCTGACTGTCCTGGAACTCACTCTGTAGACCAGGCTAGCCTTGAACTCACAAAGATCCACCTGCCTTTGCCTCCTGAGTGCTGAGATTAAATGCATGGGCCACCTTTAAGGACATGATTTTTAAAATAAAACTAATAGATGAAAAGAAATTTCACAACTGCTGAGAGTCCCTATAGCACCTTCCTTTGCTTTTATGGCTTCCTTACGGGAAAGCTGCAGAAAACATTTGCTACTATATGATAGTGAAACTATGGTGTCACATGTCTGTTTCCTCCACCAGCTCCCTCCCTCTGAGGCCTCGCTGAAGTCTTATTCACCTCAAATTAGCGATCACTTATTTTTATTTTTTTCTTCTTTTCTTTATTTTTGCAGTCCTGGAAATGAAACACAGGACCCAACACATGGTGAGTTAGTGCTCTGAGCCATGCCTCAGCTCACTGCCTGCAAATCCTCATGCCTGAATCATAATGAGTCCAATGAATGGAAACCAAACTCACCGGGCTTCCGCCCCATGTTTCTGATGAACATAATATTTCCACTAAAGAGAGGTACAAGATCTGAGACTGAGTTTCTAATGGAGAGAGGTGTTGTAGGGTGAGGCATTGAACCAGCCTGAACCTTGGCTTAGGGTTGTAAAGATTCAGTGGGAAAAATATAAAGTGCCAATCCCCAAATATGAACAAGGAAAATACACTATTAAATAAGAATAAAATATGTCTTGTATTCCCAGCTGCTTGGGAGGCTGAAACTGGAGGATTGTATGAGCCTAGTTAAAGGCCTATCTGGGCCACAAAGAAAAATTATTTTCTGTCCTTTAAAGTCACATCCTGGTTATAAACCTACAAGCTATAGATACATCTAGTTATTTTAATCATTTGAAGCAACTCGAAGGGACCTAACATCTGTGCTTCAGATCTGAGCCACTGCCTGAGGGTTCTGTGGTACTCTTTCTTCCTCCTAACCTCCAACCTAATAATGCATCCCTTTTGACAGCTTGCCCTTCTTAGCATCACCATCACATCCAACCTGAACTTCTCAGACAGGAACAAACCAACTAGAAGGTGGAGAAAGACAACCATTTGTGTGGAGGTGGGAGTTGTGGAAGTGCTTCAACCTCATCTCATTGGGTAGTCTGATTTAACCTCTCAACTCCAGGGCATGTCTTGGTCCTGGCTCTAAGAAGAGCCCTGAACAGATATTGCCAGCTTCTAACATACACGCACCAGGGAATTGGGACCTCAAAATGGGTGGGTCCTTCAGTCTAGTGGCCTGGACCCAGAGTAGCTTTACATGGGCCCCTTGTTTTGTAAGGCTGAGTTGCTGGTCTAGGTCAAGAGAGGAAGCTAGATTGTAATCAGGGGAGTAAGCATTCCTACGTAAGCATTTCTGACCATTTGCCTAAAGGGATTTCAGGAGAGAAAGACCTAGAAAGCTGTAATTCCAGTCTTTTGTTGCTTTCTCCCTTTCTTATTAGAAATGAATACTCATGTTTGATTTTGTTTTCCTCCTCTTTCTGGGGACAGAGTTTGAAGCAGGGTCTCATCCTAACCCAGGCCAACCTGACTCTTACTGGGTAACCCAGGCTGAGCTTGAACTCAGAGGGAACTTTCTGCCTCAGCCTCCCAGGTGCAGGGACTGGTGTCATGAACCATCATTCCTAATACTCCATTCTTAAAGACAACCCCACCAAACCTTGATCCCAGGCCAGAAAGATACAGTACAGCAGGAGAAGGCTCTGCAGGGGCTATTGAGAGTTTACCACATGTTAGTTAGACTGATCGCCACAGCTTCCTTCCTTCTGACACAGGTTCACACTGGTGACTCTCTACCCACCTTTCTCCAAAGGCAGCACTTGCAATTGCTTCAATAGAGGGAAAACTAAACAAGTAGTTGCAGGCTCTTGCCAAAGTCTAAAAATGGCTTGGAAATAGTCTACATACCCTTTTATGTGTCACATAGCTTTGAACCAGAACTAGATAAAAGGATAGACAATTTGCACATGGCAGAGAATTCTAAAAATTTATGTAATAAAATGCTTTAGTTTTTGAATAGAATTTGTTTGTGAAAAAAGGAAGTAGGTTCTCAGCTAAGTGACAACAATGATGACATTCTTTCTTTTGTGTTTTGTTTCCAAGCCTTTCCAGTCTAATGCCTGTCTATATCTGGGAAAACCAAAAGATAAAATCCAATGAAAAAACAAACATTTTAAAGCACAATACAGCCTGCCTACTAGTGCGCTGCACATAGCACATAGCATTCCTCACAAACTGCTTCCTGTGGAAACCAGTGAGAGAATACATAAGCAGACAGTCATTAGCTAGTGAAAGAGTGGGGGTATTGGAGAAACTCAGAGAGGTGGCCACCATAATGCTGTTATGAAGATAGGCACACAAGAGATGGGGAGACCAGACCAAATGGTCAGTGGGGCACTTGAAGGCTCTACCACAAACAATGGGAAGCTTTATCTGATTGCCATGCAGGTCCACTGAACAGATGGTCAGATCTGTTTTTAGAGATGGTTGGAGGAAGCAAAATGGACACAGATCAATTAGATCAGTAGAGGAGAGCTGTCATAAGGCAGGATCCTGAAGATGGAGAGAAGACTGACAGGGTCTGGAAGTGCATTTGGCAACCTGGAATAATTACTGTTTGTCAGTAAGAACCACCGTGGAGAAGATAGGAGCTAGGATAACTCCATAATTCTAGTTTCAATGACAAGGTAGAACCTACAGTCCACAGGAAGACCAGATACTCAGGCAAAGCAGTCTGGGAGGTAGGATAGGGGCTCAGCCAGAGACAGGTGCAGAACCCCATTTGGAAGGGATGTAGGACAGCAGGGCTATGGGATTTGTCTGAAGAAATGCAGGCAAACTTCTTTGCTACACTGTGTGTTTAGAAATGTGGCATGGGTAAACTGAGTGGCAGATTAGGAGGGCTTCAAGTGCCCCTGCTATCCTTGTTTCGTGATCATTGTATTTCTGTGCATGTGCTTGTGTGTGTTTCTTGCAGTGGTAGATCAAACCTTTTTGTATCGAGCCTTTTATGTATTTGCATCACTCACTGAAGAACATTCCCTGCAAAACCACTCCCAACTTAAAGAGGATCAAGGAAGACGGTCGGGTTGGCTCACAGGTAAAGTATTTGTCATCAAGTCTGACAACCGAGTTGCAGCTCCAGAACCCACACACTGGAAGGAGAGAACTACTCCTACAGGTTGCCCTCTGAGTCCACCCTCTCTGAATGAACAATTAAATATATTTAATAAAAACGGTTTGTTTTATTTTGAGACAGGGACTCACTGTATAGCTCTGGCTGGCTAAAACTTATTGTGTACACCAGGCAGGCCTTGAGCTCACCCCTGTAAGCCCGCCTCTGGCTCTGGAGGCCTAGGATTAAAGGCATGCATCACCTCACCAGGTTAAATAATGGTAATGGATAAAGGGAAATTTATTAAACCACAGAAAAGATAGTCATGGAGCCTTGGGAATGTGTAGACACAGGAGGCTGGTGGGGCTCACCTGTTTGGAGACTGTCTTTTCCAGTTTGCATTTCTCAATGCCAGTTGGTTTGTTCTCTCTTGCTGAAGATGTTCTGGAACTTCTAGCATAACCACTAATGAGGCAAAAGCTATCACTGTGTAAGCGCCAGTACTGTTTGTTTGTTTGGTTGGTTGGTTTTGGTTTTTCCAGACAGGGTTTCTCTGTGGTTTTAGAGGCTGTCCTGGAACTAGTTCTTGTAGACCAGGCTGGTCTTGAACTCATAGAGATCCGCCTGCCTCTGCCTCCCGAGTGCTGAGATTAAAGGCATGCGCCACCACCGCCTGGCCCATGAACTCCAGTTTTCACATACTCTTAGGAGGAAAGATTCTGTCTTTCCTGCCTCAGTTCACAAGCCCACTTATTGAACCAGTTGATGTACTTGGGGAAAAAAGGCTAGGAGAGCACACACAGTCCACCCAGTGGAACAAGTGCGCATCGGTAGACAGCAGTGAGACATCCAGACGAGGCAGGGTAGCAAAGCCCAAACATGTGAACCTGAGGCCCCCAGAGAGGCACAAAACAAGATGTAGACATTAAATGCCTCAGAAAAGTAGCTAATTACCTTGACAAAATGAATGCCGGTCTTTATCCTGCAACTGAATCAAGAGATGAACTCATTCATAGTCCTTAGTCTGAGATATCCCTTCAGCTGCATTTTATAGAGGTATAACAAGGATTATACAATGGAGTTCACGGTTGAAAGAAATCAATGGTTCTTAAAAGAAAGCAAATCTCAGAACAGTACATGTAGTGTGATTGTAATGAAGTAAGACCAAAGGTGTTCTGTGTGTGGGAGTGTATAGACAAGCATAGATCTCTGCTTCCCACACATCATACCCTCACAACACTGCTGTCTCCCCAGGCTTTAGCTCACTGCATTCCAACTGTGAGAAATCCTTCACATTCATCTAGGGCTGTGGAATAATCCTTCTGTACACTGTGAAGACATGTTGCTCTCATTGTTAACAAAAAGTTGATTGGCCGATGGCTAGGCAGGATATTTTGGGCAGAGAGAATGCTGAGGAGAAGGGGGAAGTGGGCAGAGATGCCATGAAATGCAGAGCAAGCAGGATGGGAGGTATGTAAATGAGATAAACAAACCTCTGGCAGCACAGAGATTAATAGCAATGGGTTAATTTAAGTTGTAAGAGCTAGCTAAAAACAAGCCTAAGCTATAGGCTGGGCATTTATAATATTAAGTCTCTGAATGGTTATTTGGGAGCAGCTGTCAGGACCCAGAAAAGTCTGCCTACAATCTAGAACTGCTTGAATTTTGCACACTTCTTCCAAGTGAAATGTTTTAGAAGAAGAATAACATTCTTGCTTTTATCAGAATTCAGGTTCTTTTTCTTGTTGTCAATCATTTATTTCCTCACTTTGTAATCAGCAATTTTCTTCAGTGTAGCCAAGGCCCACTGTGCCTTGCCTCTCCCTACCTAGTTCTCTAGCCTTGTGTCCTCAGGATTCCCGTTGCTTCCCTTATGTCCTTCTAGCTGGCCTCCATCCCCGACTTTGGTGGTTAATTTCTTCTCATCATTCAACTATCACCTCCTCAGAATGGTCTTTCCTAACCACTCAATCAAATGCTTATGGGTTGGCAAGATAGCTTAGCAGGTGAAGATGCTAACTGTGCAAGTCTAATTAATGATGACCTGAGTTCATTCCCAGGAGCCTGAGCAGAAAGCTGGCTGGGATGGGATGCATCTGTAACTTCAGCACCCCTGCTTCAAGCTGTAAGCCAGAGACAGGGTAGTTCATCAGAAGCTCCCAGGCCAGCTAGCCTGGAGTAGCCAAGGACAACAGGATAAACTTGAACTTCTGGTTTTCCTGCCTCCATCCCCTGAGCACTGAAATTACAAGCAAATGTCACTATACTCCTTTCTACATTGTTACCACTAGAACCTAGGGCTTCTATGTATGATAGACAAGCACTCTACCATCATCCACTGACATCCCCAGTCCCTTCAATGCAGTCTTTACTTGTGATATTTTCAGCGTATGAGTTTACTGGCACATAAACAATATACATCAAGGAGCCATCTGCTGCCCAGGTTGGATGAATGATTTAAAAGTGAGTGGAACACTAAGAATAAACATTGGATTCTGGACCAGACCTCTGAAGGCCGATGCTTAGAAAAACTCAAAGCAGTATTTTACATAGGTTTTCCAAGTCAGAGTTACATATTCCTATATTTTTTGGTTGTGAGCCTAGCCTTTAACAGCTGAGCCATCTCTCCAGCCAGAGTTAAATATTCTTTAAAAAGCATGGAGCCCACTGTTAAGCTTATTTCATCTAGAACTTTTTCTCTATACCTTGTCCTTATCATGAATTCATGGAAAGTCTAGCCTCTTGTCATTATTAGCTTGGAGAACAGCTTTAAATTGCCCAAATATTTTTTTCCTCTTAGAGTTAATCTGACACATGTTACTACTCTAGTTTGGCTGATTCCAACTTCCTGGAGTTTAAGTTCCTGGAAAGTAGATTGATTGTCTATTGAATTCACAGTCACATTTTTACAGTCCAGAGCAGTCCCCTTGACACCTGGTGAGTGCTCAATACATTGTGGTCTTATCTGAAACGTGTTTGGGGATGGCTTCCAATTATCTTCAGAGTGCTTCTTCTGGAGAAACATCCTTCTGTGAGCTTTGCTTTCCCCCTGTAGTCTGTCATGGGGCAACTGTTTGTTGGTGGGGAGCATATGTGACATGATAGTAGAAGGGTTTAAGAGGACATAGGGAGCACAGCCAAGGGCAGAGGAGGGGAAGGTCAACCCAAACCAAATGTATATGAACATGCCATAGGAAATCTACTTTGTAAGTTAATGAAAGCTAACAAAATCACAAACAGGCCATGGATGCATTGCTCAAGACCACCGAGGGTTAGTCCTGTTTTTAAGACAGGGTTTCACTAACTGGCTAATCTGGAACTCACTGGCCTCAAAGCTTACCTCTGCATCATGAGTGCTGGGGTTAAAGGTATGCACCACCACCCTGGGCCCTGGTGCTTTTATAGCATTACTAGGATAGGAATTGAGGCTCTGTACCAGATCCTTCCCAAGTCTTCTCATCTGGAGTGGGTTGAGGATCCTTTGGGAGAGGTCTTTTTTCATGGGGACATGTCATCACCAGAAAAGAACAAATATTTGCTTAATGAATGAGTGAGTAAAAGAACAAGCTTGCTTATTTGGTTTTGAGACAGGGTCTTGCTATAGAGCTCTGGCTTGTCTGAAATTCACCATGTAGACCACACTGGCCTTGAACTTCCAGCCTGTCTTGCTTTCTGCCTTTCACGTGCTGGAAATGCGGATGAGAACCGCCATACATAGCACAGAACAAATACTTTTTAATTTTCCCTCCAACTCCAAGTCAATGATAGAAATTTTGATACAGATTCATGATGTCAAATTATGATTTATGTGGTTCATATCTTTTAACTATTTGTTATCCATTTATCCTCACTGCTAGTTCTCACAAAAGACTGTGTACGGAGGAAGTGGAAAAAGAGCATGAATCAAGAAAATGCGGCAGGGCTGATGGCTTTGGTACTGGCAATAACGACATTACATTTTGGTAGAAATTTGAATTGTAATTTCTTCAGAAGATTTACATTCAATTTGCAGACTATCTCTGTGGTGCGAATGTCTTCACCTTTTTCAGATAAACAGTTGAAAAGAGTCTCTCCAAATATCACTAAAAGTGAATAAAATAGCCTTGATCCAAGTTTAGAACTCATCATATCAAAGTTCATGTTTAGTCTATGGCTGACTCTATAACAGGTCACTACCCCTCCAGACCGTATTCTCATGTTTAGAAGGTCCTTGGGGGACCTCTTAGTCACCTCTAAATTTAAATTCTATGATTTTATGAGATCTTTATTGTCTATTTAAAAAATTGCTATCACTTTGAACTGCTATCACTACTAAAGAAGTTAAGTTTATTTTGAGACAAGGTCTCACTATGTAGTCCTGGATGACCTTGAACTCCTGCCTCTACCTCCTGAGTCTTGGGATAGTTTGTAAGGTGTTAAGAACCAAGCCTAGGGCTTTGTCCATGCTGGGTATTATTTTTTCTTAATGCCACTAGGTTTTCCTTTGAATTTACTTGGGAAAAAAAGAAATGAAAGGAATACTATATACATATACATATACATATACATATACATATACATATACATATATATATATTTGAAGCTATGTGGCACAAAATAAAGATGAATCTGTAGGTTGGAGAGATGGCTTGGTGGTTAAGACCTTGTGCTACTGTTGCAGAGGACCTGAGTTTGGTTCCCAGGACCCAAGTCAGACAGTTCACAACTTCTTACAGCTCCAGGGAAATCCAATACCTTCATCTAGACTCTACAGGCACCTAGACTCACATGCCCAGACTAACACAGACACATAGTTTAAAAGCAATAAAAATATATTTTAAAGTTGGGCCTGGAGAGATGTCTCAGTGGTTAAGATCACTGTTGCTCTTGCAGAGATCCAGGGTGGTTCAATTCCCAGCAACCATATAGTGGCTCACGACCATCAGTAACTCCAGCTCCAGAGGATCCAACACCCTCGTCTGGCCTCCAAAGGTACCAGGTATACCAATGGTGAACAGACATATATGCAAACAAAACACTCATACACATAAAATAAAAACAAATATAAATTTAAAATACATATAAATTTGCAAATAAAAAATCTGGGCTACTGAGATGGCTTAGTGGGCGGTGGCACCTTCTTCTAAATATGATGACATGTGTCTGTACTCAGAACCCACTCAGTGGAAGGAAACTCCTGAAATTTGTCCTCTGACCCCTACATGCACACTAAGGCACATGTGCTGTTACACCTACCCCCTACACACACACTAAAAATAATAAAATGAAATAACAATTTAAAAGTTAGTAGTCTGATCACAGTGTCTGTGATGTCAGAGGCAGAGGCCATATTGGGCCACCAAGTAACTAAAAGCACCTTTGAGAAAATACAAGACTAGGCCTGTTCTTCAGCTTATTAATTCCTTTTCTACATAAAACATTTGTGGCCAGGCAGTGGTGGCACATACCCTTAATTCCAGCTCTCAGGAGGCAGAGGCAGGCAGATCTCTGTGAGTTCGAGACCAGCCTGGTCTACAGATCGAGTGCCAAGATACGCTCCAAAGTTACACAGAGAAACCCTGCCTCAAGGGGAAAAAAAATGTGTTCGTACAACTTTGATTAAATAAAACGATGAAGTTGCTGTTGTGCAACAGACCAAGCAAAGAGTGTTTCTTATTCACAGGGCACTTTTGTCTCATACTTTTACTTGTGGCTATCTAGTTGTCAGCAACTTTTTTTTTTTTTTTAAATGACAAATGAAAGAACTTTTCACAAAAATTAGCATTTGTGAATCTATTTCTGAATTTTATTTTGCTAAAAAGAATCTACACAGACCCCCACACACACACACCAAAAAGAAAGACAAGAAGAAATGAAAACATGCAAAATAGTTTTGTGCAAACCTCTAACACATTATATTCCACTTCAGAAAGGTTACCGAAAAGAAAGGAAAAGACCCAAAGCAAGAATACTTGGGTTGAAAAGTTCACATTACAAAGACTAGATTGGTAACGCAAACACTGCCAATACAAGTAATTCTACTGTAAAAGGTGAGTGCTTATCAGTACATTAGGTTGATGCCAACAATAAGAAGACAAGACAAATTGTACTTCTATAAACCAGTAAAAACCGCTTGCTGTCACAGGAAAGCCATGACGTCAACCGGAATGCCACACAGCCTTAATCTTACCATATGCAGGTTCACCTTGTGTACCATTCTTGAAACTAGCTCCTTTTCCTGCTACATTTAAATTGGTTTTTGCCAGTGCTCGGAACAGAAGCTAGAGCATCCTGAATACTAGGAAAATTTTGTACTCCTGGATTACACCTAGCCCCTGAAATGATTTGTTTTTGAAAAATAAGAGTCCTTCATGAATATACATGACTACTAAATATTTAAAAAAAAACCAACCACTTAATATAGAATGATAGTGATGCTTTCCTTTGGGATATTTTGCATTTCTTCTTAAAGAGCCTGCAGAAAATAACAAAATACACAAGAGTGGTGTCTGTGCGCATGCATAAAAAACTTTAAAAAGAGATTTGGGAAACATAATGGTTGGGATTTTTATTTCCCTTCCTCGAGACCAGTTCCTGACCATTTAATAGATACTTTTTCAAAAATTCAACTGCTTAGACTCTTTCTGTTTAGTCAGCAAGCTCCTTGTCCCTGTATATTTGAACTTTCCAAAAACAACAGGCTGCACAGGGCCCTGTTGTGTATCTCTGAACAAATCTCCAGGCTGTCCCAGCAGAATCTGCTCAGCCTGGAGCTTTGCATCAAAAGTAAAGAAGGGCTGTTTGGTAGGAGCCCAGTTCTCACATTCCTTAGTGCAGCCCAGAGGGGATTGATGATTCCATACTTAAAAAAAACCATGGGCTTCCTCTTAGGCTATGTCTGACTGGGAGAGACCCTTAAGTAGGATGACATTTGCCAGGAAGCCTTAGTTCTCAAAAGAAAAACAGTTTGAATGCATTCCTATAAAGCATTTCAAATATGTAAAGGGGGGGGTGGGAAATCTAAAACAGGAGCAAAGAGAGGGGTCAGTGAGTGAGTGAGTGAGTGAGTGAGTGAGTGAGTGAGTGCCTAAACTCTGTGCTCCCGAGAGAAACACATATGTGCTTCAATGCCCTTTCCAATGAGCATCCTTCCTAACAGTGCTTCCTAGAAGGAAAAGTGACCTTGCAGTCTCCAAACCCAGAAAGGAAGCCACGTTCTGTACTTGTACCTAGCTCCATGTATCTGTAAAGGACTCTGAGGGCCAGGTCTAATTCAACAAATATTCTAAATCCACTCAGCTATTTTCAAAATATTGGCCCAAATGCCACATGTACCTTTTCCCCTCCTTGCAGCAGTCAGCGTGATTACATAATTGATGTGTTGCATTTAAAGGAACAAGCAAAGAGCATGATGGGACCTGAAGATGGGCATCCTGCAGCCCATGCTGAGGTTGGCAGAAAGCAAGTTCCTCTCCCCATGTACAGTTGGGTGTGAGAGCCTGTTTTACCGTCCTCTGCTTGACGCCATCTCTTTTCTTTCCACTGAGCCTGTCTGAGGGTGGAGATGAGGAAGACGTATTTCACCCCCACCCACAACATGAGGAGTGGTGGGTGGGGGTGAAATACATGCACAGAACAGTCACGCTCAGGACCCTCTTCAAGCAAAACAAAAGCTAAACCACGACCCAGAGTCTTCTGACACATTGTAAAACAAAACGGAAGAAACCCAATTTCACTTTCCCATGACAATTCAAAAAGGAGCAAAGCCGTCCAGAGACATTAGATGTTTCAGACTGAGAGGGGGGGATGTAGAGAGAGCGAGCTCATCTTTTCTCAGTTGTCCCTGGCATAGCCAAAGACCTTTTGTGAGCCTCTGCATTTGCTCAGTGGTGGCCCGACATCTGATGGCTGGGCTCCCCTTACAAATTTCCAGTTTGTTCAACATCTGAATCTGATGTACAGAGGAAACTCTCTGATGCTGATGGCATGACTCTTCCTTTTTTGGTGAGGAAGGCCCAATGGGTCTTAGCTAAGGATCTCTCAGAGCAGGCTCTAAAAATAACCCCACAGCAAATACTGTTTGGCACATCATTGTGTTTGCCCAGGAGCTCTCCAGAACTTTGCTGTGAGCTTTGGATTCTCCATAACTGCCCTGAGCTCTGTCCCTACACGAGTGACTGAGGAGGTGTATCACTTTTCAACAATGCTTTTTGTTTTTAACTTCTGATTTCTTGGAATTCTTTCCCAAGTGTCTGGAGTGCAGTTCCAGCCGAGGATTAATTACTAACTAGGTTTAGAATCTTCTTTTGGCTTCTAGTCTGAACTATGCAAATACACAATCTGTGTGTACAAGAAAAGACTAAAATTAGACTTCAAAAGGCTCAATCATTTCTCTCATGCCCTTTTCTCTCCCAGAAGAAACATCAGCTTCTTTGACTCCTTCATTGTCATAGCAGGAGCAGCCTGGGCCTGGCCTGCACCAGCCACTCTGGGCCCCCTACACGTTGATGGCATGTGCATGCTTTTTGCAGAGTGGTTTGTCTTTCTTGGAGTAGAATGGCTGTCCCTCCAGATTCACATGGCAGACCTGGGAGGGAAAACAGAGTGGTGTGAGATGGGATCTTGCAGCAGGGAGGACAAGAGCAAAAGATTTCAGACTAGCACAGCATGGCAGACATGCTCTTAACCCCAGCACTTGGAAGGCGGCTGCAGAAGGGTCGTCGTGAGTTCAGGGACTATATAGGGGGAAAAGTCACCTTTTTAGAAAAATGCACTGTTGGACCTAGCTAAGGGGAGAAGCAGCCCATTTTTCTGCCCCTGGCTACAAAGTCTTAATGACTAAACAGAATATGTAGGTTGAACCATGTAACATGAAGACTTCCAGGGGTTGAGGATATAGCCAGTTGCTTGGCATTCATGCCTAAAGCCCAGGCTTTGATCCCCAGAACCACATGACTAGGCTTGATGAGCATCCTCTAATCTTAATGCTAAGGAATCCTATCACTAGGGACGTGGTAGTAGAGTCAAAAGTCATTTTAGCTACTTGAAACTCTATCTATAAAGATATAAATAAGTACCAAATCAAGATAAAGACTTCTGAAAAGCATAGACTCAAATTAATTAAATCTAGTGGAATAGAGAATATATATGTGATAAAAAAATATCTAATTCATGCTATGTTGTGGGTAGCAGATGAAGTCCTGAGTGAATATATATTGTTGATATGAGCAGAGGCAAATAAAGGACCATAATGACTCAGATCACTAGGAATAGCAAAGACTTCCCCTGTTCAGGCCCAAGGAAATAACAAAGCATTCTCCTGGTCTGTTTGCAGATGTTGATTGTGGTGGTTTGGATGAAAATTGCCCTGTGAGCCCATTATTAGGAGGTATGGGCTTGAAGTGTGACCTTGTTGGAGGAAGTGTATCATTAGGGGTAGGCTTTGAGGTTTCAGATGCTCAAGCCAGGCCCAGTGGCTCTCTCTTCCTGCTGCCTACTGATCCAAATGTAGAATTCTCAGCTACCTCTCCAGCACTGTCTCTGCCTGTGCATGCCTCCATGCTTCCCACTGTGATGATAAAAGACTAATTCTTTGAACTTTAAGTCACCTCAATTAAATGTTTTCCTGAATAAAAGTGTCTGTGGTCATGGTGTCTCTTCACAAAAAAAGAAACACCAACTAAGACATGTAGGAAATGTGGACCACAGCTTCCTTTTCCAGGATGTTTGCAACCTGAGACTGTTTCCCTATAGATATTACCTAAACCTGTCTCCTTGTTTAGCTGAATATAATAATCTGGCCTCCTCAATTCAGATGTAGAAAATAAACTTAGTTATCAAGCTGCTGCTGGTGCCTCTCCATCAGAGAACATGGTCCACCCAATCCTAGATTTTCTGTACATGTATGCATCTTCATTGTTTCTTCATTCTGATGCCCCAGTTAGGGCAATCTCTAAACCATGCAAAGTTGCAGGACTATCCAAAGTATATATGGAATCAGTACAAGTTAACAAGTCAATTCCCCCAGAAGGAATTAACATTTAAGTAAATTCTATTAGTAAACTAAGAAAACATGAAAGATTGTTCTTACTAAAAAATCCAGAGGGGAAATAAAGATCTTTCCTAGCTACCATACCTATTAACATAACAAAATAGGTAAGATACAAACCTCCAATGTCTTGTCACCCTTAATATTTTATGAGAGTAGCCAAAAAAATTAAAGAAAAAAAAAGTACCCAATTAAAAAATGAGCAGTGCAGGGAGGGAGGGAGAGGGAACTGGGATCGATATGTAAAATAAAAAAATAAATTAATATAAAAAATGAGCAGTGCCCAAAGGGAATTATTTATGTAATACTAGGGACATACTAATGAAATTTCTTTCAGAAGAAAGACAATTGAATACATTTTTGTGATACAACTTTCAATGGGATGCTGCTATGTGTTGTGGAATATTACTTTAGGCAAAGATGTGATGTTTGCTTACGCTGCATTTGTTTAACTACGTAAAGATGTGTTGCTGCTCACCTTGCCTGCCTAAGGCACTTGATTGGTCTAATAAAACAGCTAAATGGCAATAGCTAAGCAGAAGAGGGATAGGCCAGAAAGAAGAGAAGTAAAGCCTGGGGCTAAGCAGCCAGTTAGGCAGAATAGGACATACAGAAAGAAAAGGTAAAAAGCCCTGGAGCAAAATGTAGGTGAAGAGCAACTGTTAACTTATAAAACCTAGCCAGAAACAAGCATTAGCTAAGGTTGAGCATTCATAACTAATAAGAAGTCTCTGTGTCATGATTGGCGGCCAAAATAAGAAAACCTGGTACAACAATGGGGAAACGGCCAATCAAACATGGAAAAGTGCATTCAGGAAAATATTATATGTGAAAATCAAAGTCATGCCCCCATGATAAAGACATATGAGAGTAGTTTGAGGCTGGAGACATTCTGGAAAAAGGGGATGAATTCATTTTTGCTGAGGTCACTGTGGTTCCAGTGGAATGGCTTCATTTAATTTCACAGTTCAAAAATTGGGATTCAGAGAGCCCAAATATTTTTGCTTACGTCACAGACCTATTAAACTATACCTCTGGGAATCATGTCCAGGCCTGTAAGAACCCATTTCCATGATACTTGTTTCTGAATTCCACAGCAAAGTAGAATGTGTTTATTTGAAATGGTTCTGAGCTCCAGGCTGTGCAGAGGTTGTGAGGTGTTAGGTTACCAATATGTGGACCAGACTCCAAGTGGGCAAAAAGCTAACATGTGAGCATTGTCTTGGAAGTCATTCTGGCTGGGATGGGCTCTGTTACAGAGGGTACTGAGCATCCCTACTGGGAAGCAGAGTATCCTGACCTCAAAATAAGCCTGTTGTCAATGTAACAGAATCTAGGATCACCTGTGAGCGATCGTCTTGATTACATGAAATGATGTGGGAAGACCCATCTTAACTGTGGGTGAAACCATTCCTCAGGTAGGGTACCTCTGAGTGGATAAAATGGAGAAAGTGGCCTAAGCAACAGCAGCAAGCATGCATCCTTTGCTCTCTTCTGACTCTGACCAGCTGCTTCCAGCACCTGCTGCCTTGATTTCCCTGTCATGATGGATAGTATCATGAGCTAAAATAAAACCTTTTCTTATTGAGTTGTTTTATGAGAATATTTTATCCCAGCAGCAGGAAGGAAACTAAGGTGAGTCCTCATATACAGATAGTCATAGAGTGGACATGATTTCCCCTTGAGTTGAGCTTGAGTTACATTCAACAAAGGTTGGAAAGGGACATCATGATGGCCCAGTTGGGGAAGTTATACTTGGGACTATATAGACTCCTAGTGGTTCATGGAAGCCAACAGACTAAAAATTACCTGGGAACACCCCAGATAGTTACAATGATGCTGAATGCAACCATGTGCTAGGATTTGGAGGTGGTTTGTCCCCTAAGGGCTCATGTGTTGGAAGCTTACCCACACCTTAGACTTCTAGTCTTTATTTTCTATGCTTTGGATTTGGGAGGTCCCCAAATTGCTCATAACTGTTAGCTCATTTTCCTGTAAAGATTCTAGATTCCATAAAAGTGGATGGAGACTTGCTTTAGGATACTCTCCCTCCCAAATACCAGGAATATTTTGCAAACTGAATTCCTCTCCAGTGAGCTAAAAGCACTTCTCTGCAAGCCTGAGCATCTGAGTTCAATCCCTATAATCCACGTGGATGTAGAAGGAGAGGACTGATTGCACAGTCTTCCTCTGACTTCCACACTCAGGCCATGGCACCAGAGGTCCTACACTCACTCACACACATCATTTATACACAGACACTTAACACAAAACTGATACAGTTGTAACATTTTTTAAAAATATACTTTCACAATAATGAAGTATACAAAAGAAAAATATGTGGGAGATAGAGAGATGGCTCATCAGTTAAGAGTACTCCCTGCTCTAGCAGAGAACCAGAGTATGGTTCCTAGCACCCACATCAGGTAGCTCACAAACACCTATAACTAACTCCAGCTCAAGAAGCTCTGACTCCTTCTTTTGCCTCTGCAGATACCTGAATTTGCATGCATGCACACACCACACACACACACACACACACACACACACATATATGTATGTATGAATGTGGATGAACCAGGAGGCTGTATAGTGCACACTTATAGTTCCAGCCCTTCCTTGGAAGGTAGAGGCTGGGAAGTAGGTGATTTTTTCAGTTTATTTCAATTTATTGGCTTCCATGGGCCACTAGAAGTCCCATGTGATCTTTGGTAAATACTGAGTTCAAGAGACCAACCTGAACTACATAAGACCTTGTCTCTAAACAAACAAACAAACAAACAAACAAATAAATAAATAGATTTAACAATGCTCCATATCCCCTGATTTAACTGATAAACAGTGCACCCATAAAAGAGCTACTCTGAATCTTTCTTATTGGTTGCTTTGGTTGGCTGGTTGGTCGATTTGTTGTGTGAAGGTTAAAAGCCATCATATGAAGACATATGCTTATTAAAAATGATTTGAAAGCTGGGCATGTTATGGCACAAACTTATAATTCCATTACTTGGGAGGCTGAGACAGGAGAATTACTTCAAGTTCAGCCAAAGCTATATAATGAGACCTTTTTGCAAATAAAAACAAAGGGATTTAGAGGCAGGGTTGATGGTGCATGCTTGCACACCCAGAACTCAAGAAGCTATTAGGAACTTAAGCCTATCCTGGGCTACGAAATAGACAAACAAGGAAGTGATTTGGAAATGTAAAATGACAGAAAGAAGACCCTTGAGAAGAAGGAGGAAGGGGAGGAGGATGAAGAGAAGGAGGAGCAATGTCTGACTTGGGAATTTGGTAAATGGCAAATCTCTTGTCTGACACCTACAGAGTTCAGGGTCAATCAGCACTGAGAAAGGGGGGGGGGAAGAGATAGGCCTTAAAGTTTTCCAACCTAAAGGTTTCTTCCCAATACTAAAACCGTGTTCTACTTCACTGTCTCCACAGAGCAGTGAGTACCACGTGGGGCTGGCTCAAGAGAAAGACTCGATGATCCCCATGCTACTTTCCAAGGTACAAGATCATCTCAGCTTCTTTTGGCAAATCAGCGAGGCATTGCTATGGGTCTCTCACCCTTGGCTGGTCTTTATTCTTGGAACTTTCCTCTACCCCAAACTTTACTTCTTCCTGCTTCTATTCTAGAACTTCTATTATAGCCTCCTTGATGACCTCTGCCATGATTCTCTCTGCATGCAGAACGGCCTCCTCTCTCTTCACTCTCTGTGCCTCTTCCTGGATCTTCTCCAAGTCTCTTGGATCCTTCTAGACACTGGGTATCCAAGATTGTAATCAGTCAAAGCTGAAGCTTGAAAGAGTCAAGTCTTCTATGTTCCACCTGGCTGAGCCCCAGCTATGGGGGAGGTCATCCTACAGGCAGATAGTTACACATGGTCCCTTTTGGGGAGAAGCCCTGACATATTTAAGGAACTTTTAAAAGCAACTAAACAATCTGTTCAAAGAATGTTAGAAGTGGTAAGGATCTGAATCCTGTGCCTTAAAATTTATATACAGAGATCCCAGGACTCAGGAGGCAGAGGCAGGTGGATCTCTGAATTCAGGGCCACCCTGGTCTACAGAGTGAGTTCCAGCACAGCCAGGGCTACATAGAGCAATCCTGTCTCAAAAAAAATAAAAAAGTCATACTGGAGGAAGGTAGCCATTGTCTTTGCACCAGCATGACTTGTAGCCTTATTAGAGAGGAGATACCTGTGGAAACAGATATGTATACACAGAGGAGAAACCATGTGAAAATATAGATACAACTTGGGAGATAGAGATAGGAAGATCAGAAGCTCAAAGTCATGGGGCTTAATTCCAGCACTTGAGAGGCAGAGGAAGGTGGATCTCTGTGAGTTCCAGGACAGCCTGGTCTACATAGTGACTTTCAGGACAGCCAGGGTTAGTAGTGAGACCCTGTGATAAAACAACAATGAAATTCAAGGTCATCCTCAGCTATAGAGTTCAAGGCCAGAGACAGACAGACAGACAGACAGACAGACAGACAGACAGCACACACACACACACACACACACACACACACACACACACACACACACACACGGTACGGGGCGCTGTAACAATGGAAGTAAAGACTAGAACACTTAAACTAACCAAGGAATGAAACCATAGCTAGCAACCAGAAGTAGGAGAGAGTGTGGCTGTCTGTTAGCACTTTGAATTTTAATTTCTATCTTGCTGTCCTTGTAAGAGGATATATTTCTGCTGTGTCTGTTATTATACCTTAGGAAATTAATAGACAGTTCAGTACAGAACTCAGAATATATGACAGAGAACTTGATGCCTAGGATTGTCCTCCATCCTAAGTCCCTAAAGGATTATCCAGGCTTAAACAGAACAGATATCTATCTATCTATCTATCTATCTATCTATCTATCTATCTATCTATCTATCATCTATCCAGCACTTCCTATATCCAAAGCTTGTCTTAAGCTCACTGTTACCTGAGAATGACCTTGAATTTCTGGTCCTCCCACCTCCATCTCCCAAGTGCTGAGATTATATATGTATGCTACCACCATTGGATTATATGGAGCCTGAGATCGAACCTGGGGCTTCATGCATGTTAGGTAAAGAGTCTACCAACTGAGCTACATCCCCAGCCCCCAGAGTTACTTTGAGTAACTCTGGTCCTTAAAATACTAACAGTTCATTCATTTTCCTAAACAAAGTTAAGCCTGTTAGACTGACATTACAGAGATTTATTTATTAGGAGTGAGCATTTCCTGGTTTCCAACTCAAGTCTGAATAGTGGCAGCAGAGTTTCACAATCATCTCAGCTGAAAGCCCTCTAAAGGGAAGGCCAGTGTCCTAGGCAGATGCCCTGCTGATTCAGCTAACTGCACACAGTTAATAGTTAATCTCAGCCTTCTCTGTCGGCCGCTGTGCATCAAAAACAGGACCACTTAGGAAAGGAAAGTGATACTCAGCCTGCTTTCTAAAGGTTCTACCAAGAAAAACCTTATCTCAGTCTTTCAGAAGCCTAGTCAATAAGCCCAGGACTGGGGTTCATGGTAGAACCTTCACCCCACTTAATAACCAAAGCAACATATAACCTGGGGAAGCCACCTGCTTCTCTAGGCCATCGTTTGCTGCCCTCACCTATTGCTGGTAAGACAACATGCCGGTTCTCCAAACCAACCCATTGGTCCTTTGCTGCTATTGATCTGCAGTCATTGGTAGTACAGCTTTCTTCACCCGTGACATATCAAGACATGGCACTGGCAAACGTTAACCATTATGGTACCAGGGTACCACAGCTGTATCCTTGTGTGTCAAGAGGTTGGCCAACTCGGCGGCACTTTGTCCCTTCTATCCCCTGCTCAGATAGTTGCAACTCTAGGCTAGAAACGTACCGCACAAATGAAGCAGGTGTCATGCCAGGTGTGCCCCAGGGCCTCAATAAACTTGTCACCAGCTTCCACAGGAAAGTCACATCCGTGACACTTGGTGCTGAACAGATTGATGTAGTCTGAAACAAAAGTCAAAGTGAGGCAGGCAAAAAGAGCAAGTGACCACCCAGACTCTAGACCAAGACAGCACCCACATCAGTGGGCTAGGGGGAGTGGGCTTTGTCATCTCACAAACAAAATACTCACATGATTGATTTTATTTTCTACCCTTTTAGTAATTTGTACCAATGTTGTACAGACTCAGCCTTGGACTTAATTATCACCTTATGCTAGTTTGGTCTGAAAATTCTTTCTGGAATTGTCATGAACTTCCTTAAGGGTGATTGTTTCTTTTCTTTCTGTCTCCTCTGATAGTCTGAAGAGGTCAATCCCCAAACAGAAATTTTAAAGATAGTCCTCATTGCCCAGTCACTAGACTTATTTTGGAAGGATAAGGGTCTTGTTTTTTCTTTCAGACTTTATTTAGTTTTAGTTGTATATGCATACATGAGTGAGTCCAGGTGTCTACAGAGCATCCGATGGAACTGGAGTTATAGGCTGTTAAAGCACACTTTGTGGATGCTAGAAACAGAACTTGGGTACCCTTAGCAGTAAGTATATGCTTCCCTCTACACCCCTTTTTTGAGATAGGGTTCTCTGTGTAGCCCTGGCTGTTCTGGAACTTGCTCTGTAGACCAGGCCGACTCGAATTCACAGAGATCCGCCTGCCTTCCAAGTGCTGGGATTAAAGGCATGTGCCACCATTACCTGGCCAGTTTGTGCTCTGAACTGTTGAGCTCCTCTCTCCAGGCCCAGACTCTTTAAGGATTTTGAAGTTGTTGCTTTAAGATTTATTTTTTTATTGTTAATTAAATGTTTTGGGGGGGGTGTTATATGTACATGAGTGCAAATACCTATAGATGCCATAAGAAGGTGTAGGGTCCCCAAGAACTAGAGTTACAGGCAATTGTGAGCTGTCTGACATGGGTGCTGAGAAGTGAACTTGGAATCTCTGTAAGAACTGCATGTTGCTCCAAAGCAATACAGAGAAACTCTGCCTGCCTCGAACAACAACAACAACAACAACAACAACAACAACAAGCATGTGCTTTTAACCACTGAGCCTCCTCTGAAGCCAGTCTTTAAGATTCTAGTAATTTTAGAATGGCATTTGCTTGACCATTCTATCACTGAACATTCATGTTGACAACAAATTTTTACTACTATAAACAGTATTCAAGCTACTTTTACAGGGCTATGCCCTCCTTCTCCCCTAAGAGTGGAGATAACACTACAAAATGCTATTCATAATGCTTCAAAGGCTACTGACACCTTTCACAAAGACGAGCCTTCCAGCATTCACATGTCGGAAGCTTTTCCTCCCGACAGTACTGGAGGGCAGAGCCTAATGGGAGGCAGTAGGTCACACGGCTCCTATTTCTGGAAAGAATTAGTGTTATTATTGAGGGAATAGGTTCTGAAGGAGTGGGATTCTCATAAAAATGACCCTGGCCTCCCATTGCCTGTTTCCTTTCTCTCTTTTTTGCCCCTCCACATTCCATATGGGATAATGTAAGATGGCCTTAGCAGGTAGACTTTCTAGCCTTCACAAGCATGAGCCAAATACATTTCTGCTCATTGTAAATCCCCCTGCCTCAGACATTTGGTTACAGACATTGGATTAAGGCAGGTGACATTCCTTACAAGAAACTTAACATCAAGAATTATGCCTTACTGTTCTTTGTACTTCCAACATAATCTCTAGGCAGTGGTCAGCACTCAACACAGGTATGAATCAGTACATTAGTGAATTCAGCACATTTGGCACACAATTGAATCCATAAATTGATGGGAGATGTTATTCTGTAAATATGTTTCTCATACTGGTTAATTAATAAAGCCCTGTTGGCCAATAAGAAACTAGATAGGTGGGGCTAGGAGACTAGAAGGAGGAAAGAGGAAGTAGTTAGGAGGAGTCAGGATGTAGAGCATGGAGAAAGAAGATGCCAGTGGCGGCTCCCCGATAAGATGACCATGTGGAAATACTTAGATAAGTAGAAATGGGTTAATAATTAAGACAGAGCTAGCCCATAAACAATAATGGTAACTGGCCAACACGATTGTATCAAATACAGAGTCTCAGTGTGTTATTTGGGGCTGGTGCGGCTGTGGGCCCAGACCGGAGGTGGGTGGGCTGGCGGAAAACAACAAGCTACAGTAAATGAATGAATGAATCTTCACAGTGTCTCACAGTGATGGACTTTTTTTTTTTTTTTAACTTTGGTCTTGTTTTGTGGATAAAGATATTGAGACTTAAAGAAATAAAGATCAGAGCCCTGCACTTGAGGTCTTGTCAAGTCTTGTGCTCCTTTCTCAGAGTGTAACAATCCTACCATACTGCTGTAGACATTTTCTAGATCATTCTAGACAAGTACAAATCCCTGTGAATACTTCATTCCTTCCTGCATTCCTCTGCTCCCCAAATGTACTTGTCTCTCCACAGCTAGCTTCTTTTTGTGTCCTGTTCCTCTCCTGTGAGCAGTATAGACATCCATTGTCTTAGACCACACACGAGAGGCCTTCAGGGTTACAAACATGTAGTGTGAAGGGAGAAAAGGTAGCTCAAAGTCCAGCTCCAATAAGGAGTTCTTTAAACCTGAGGCAGCTTCTTAGGACTGCAGCCTTCCCATTTATAACTATAGCACCAAACTTATGGGATTATTGCTATTGACCAGAGTAAGAAATGTATGAAGTATTTGGCACAAACATTAACTGTCGGCTCTTATTTTAGAAGTCCTCATAAATGGTTAAAGGAGGGAGAGGATGCATCCATCATCCGTCCATCCACCATTCTTGAATGTCCGTGCCAGGACACCCCATGTTAATTGCTTTGCTTAAGATTCTTTTTAATTTTTGTTTATTTTATGTATATTGATGTTTTGTTTGCATGTACATCTGCACATTGGAAGAGGGCATCGGATCCCTAGACAGTTGTGAGCAGCTATGTGGGTGCTGAGATTTGAACTCAGAACCTCTGGAAGAACAGTCAGTGCTCTTGATCACTGAGCCAACTCTCTAGCCCAAGATTTTTTTAAAGTTTATTATTACTATTTGTGCCATGGAGTACATGTGCCAGTCAGAGGACAACTTTGTGGGGTTAGCTGTCTTCTTGACTTCATGTGGATTGCAGGAATCAAATTTAGGCAAACAAGCTTTCATGGCAAGCACATTTACCTACTGAGCCGTCTGTTGGCCCTTGCTTAAGGTTTTTGAGGACAGAAATCTCACAGAAACTGATATAGACTACACACTCGACATATGTTTTATGGTTAAAAGATGAACAGAAAACAAAAATGGTTTAACAAGCCTTATTAAAGAGTAATACATTTCCTTGTTTTTTTTCATTTTGTTTTGTTTTCGTGAAATTTGTTCTTAAAACAGCTTGAATCTACTTCTGGAAGTTTTAGTCTTGCTTACTGGTTGATTTTTCTACTTTAAACTTGATTTTGTGTGATCTGGGGGTTCTCCTTTAAAAATTGATAGCACAGACACGATAATACTATATTTTTAAAAATTTATTTTACGTATATGAGTACTCTATCTGCATTTGAAAGATTTTAGCTTGCAGAGCAAGGATGTGGGAAAGGGGAAGGAAAATAGTTCTTACAAGCAGAATATAGAAAATCACAAAGAGTGGACATTGACATGGGAGGAAAGAACAGATATGAGAACAAGAAAGGTTACTATGGTGATGGGGCTAGTGGTTATGCTAGGCTGATCTTGTTAAATAGGGCTAGTTACTGAATCATCAAACCTTTGTGGAATAACTGAAGGCTCTAATTGTTCAGCCAAGAGAAAGCCAGAGTATGAAAGAAGTTTCTCACAGGTCTTGGCCCACAACAAGGAAATAGGCCCCCAACCCTGGAACAAATGGTCCCAGATGACCAGCACTGTTTGGGTCACACCTGGCCAACGGACAGTCTGGGGACTTTCCAAGTCATTCTATGGTTTATCCTTTGAATAAGAATAGGTCATACGTGGGTGACCTCTCAAATATGAGATCATACTTTGTAATCAATCACCTTGTACCCCATGCATGTATGCTGATTTGTGGGTTGTCTCTATAAAAAGGAGCCTGAACCCTTTGGGGGGTGTGCAGCTTTCACACCCGAGATTGCTGTCACCCGAGTGCACTCGTTCAATAAACACCTCTTGCTGTTGCATCTCCTGGTTTTGGTGTTTGTGTCTCGGGGCTCTCCCACCGGCCCATCAGGGCCCCAGAATTAGAGTCCAACACATTTACAACTTAATGTGAGAAGAGGGCATCAGATCCTACTATAGATCTTTGTGAGCCACCATATGGGTGCTGGAGTTGAACTCAGAACCTCTGGAAGAGCAGCCAGTGCTCTTAGCCAAGGAGCCATTTCTCTAGTCCCTAATTATTTTTTTAAACATTAGCGTTTTCCTCGCTTATTCTACAAAATGAGGCGATCACTAAAAATCCACCTGTTTTTTCTCGTATGCTTTTTCTGGTGCTGCTGTGTCAGCCTTCTAGTCTGTGCTCCCCTTATTGGGTCCCCCCTCAGAATGCTTCCTGAAAAAATCAGGCTTTGAAGGAAGGGGACTGAGCTGAAAGGCCAGCTAGCCAGGATGCCCATGACTCCTGAAATGACCACAATTCCCCACATGTCACAATAGTATATTACACTTAAAGATACAGAGAGATTGAAGGAAGCCCGAAAAGCCCCACAGGTAGGGAGGAAAGAGCACTGAGCATCCCATGCCTTGGCCCCTTCCTGCGTCCATTCTCAAATCAGCTCCACAAGGCAGGCGTTTACTCAGGTTTACTCAGCTTTACTCAGGTTTACAAAGCCATCTAAGGGTAGAGCCAGGAATAGAACCTAGGATGACATCTCGAGCCAAGGCCCTTTTCAGACTAGACCCAGATATCCAAGTCAGTTTACGGAACCAATGTGTGACTGAAATGTTAGAAACCCGGAAGGGAGTAGAGATCGGTGTATAAATGCACTGTAACTCTGACTCCTCTTCCCCAAAAGCCAGAACCAAATGCATAGGGGAAACAGTTCAGCTAACGTATAAAGTATGATTCAGCCATTAAAAATAAAATCAGGAGCTTCTGTGAGGCCCTGAGTTTGATTCCCAGCACTGCACAGGAAACAAAACACACAGGACCTCTTCTTCCCGCTGACAGTAGGATGTGAACGGACACAGGCAAGACTTGGTTTTCTGTGCCTGCCTGTCAACCCAGATGGGACATGGTACAGGGTCTTCCAGCACAGTGTTACATTGCACCCTCTCTGTACCATATCTCACACGCCTACCTTTCTCGCAGTATGGTTCTCCATCCTCCATGTGGAAGAGGCTGTTTCCAAAGGGTTTCTTGCAGGCTGCACAGACGAAGCAGGTAGTATGCCATGTCTGTCTCAGAGCGTGCATCACTTCCTGGAGGAAAGACTCTGAGTTCAGGACAGAAAGCTTCCCAGGAGAAAGGGAGCTAGGCTTGGTTTCTGCACCAGGCCCGGCTGCTGTCCAAGTAGCTAGGGAATGGAACAGGAGGGCTCACAAAGCAGGAGCTGGGGATGGGAGGGGAGGGTGGAGAAAGGAGGTCCTGCTTACTAGGGCCACTTTGTCACAAGAACACTGAGAGTCAGGGCCAAAGACAGATGAGGGGAGAGGTCAGGCTGTGAAGCAAGAACTTGCTTTTCAGAGCCCCAGCACCATTTGAAGTTGGTGGCATATGTGTCTGTCATTGCTTGCCCAAGTTAATTAGTTTCCCTGGTTCGGTAGTTAATGGGAAACCGATTCTGTTCTAGGATGAAAACGGACTTGTTTTCTCTGTTTTCAGCCATTTGTTGATAGTGTTTCTAGTGGGATCACAACACTAGGGGAAGGGAGGAAGTCAGTCCAGTTGAAGAAAGGGTCAGAGTCCAAGGAGAGGGGTGCTGCCCACTTACCCCCATGATCTTGGTGTTGCATTTGGCACAGAGCGGGGCAAAAAACTGCTCGTAGCACCGTTCACAGTAAACATTGTTCTGCTCCTCCACGAAGCATACATCTGCTAGGGAGTTCTTGCAGTAGGCACAGTTGAACTCTTCTGGATGCCAGGAGCGGCCCATGGCTACCAGGAAAGGGCCCCTGGCATGGTAGGGAAGAGCATTAAAGTGAACCCAGAACCAAATATTTTAAGAATCCCAACAATATTCATACATTTACCTAGTAATGCCCACTTTGAGACTTGCTCTAATGAAATAACATGCAGTTCTGAGGAAGCTCCATGCAGAAAGATGTCTATTATCATGTTAGTAACAATAACCAGAACCAGAAGATGGGGCATGGGGGTGGACACCAGCACTTGGCAGGCAGTTTAAAGCCTGTCTGGTCTACATAGTAAGCTCCAGGCTAGCTCACAGGTTATTCTGAGAGCAATGATGATGATGGCTAACCTTTGTTAAACTTCAGTATGCTAGATACTCCTCAAGAACAATCCTACATATGGTAATATATTTAATCCTCAAAACAATTCTTTGAAGGAGGAACTATTATGATGGCTTATTATCAGTAAAGAAAACAGAGACACGGGAAGGCCAAGAAACCATTCAAGGTCATAGGACCAGGAAGCAGTAGACTACAAACATTAAGGTTCAGTTTCCAGTAAGTATTCAGAACACTGAATACTATAAGAAAACCTCATGTTCTAACTTTTTCAGTTCTGTGTTCTCTACTTCGTCTCTTCTCATTTTGTTTCTGTTTTGGGGACAGGATCTTAATTTCAAGCTCTGGCTGTCCTGGAAAGCTTTTAGAAGCACCTAGCTTTGAACTTACAGAAATACACCTGCTTCTGCCTCCCTAGCTCTGGGGACCAAAGGTGTGCACCACCATGCCTGGCCTCCATTTGTTTCTTAAAGAGTACATTTTTCACAGATGGGAGCACATACCACACATATGCACAGCCATACTGCATTTAACAAGCACAGTCTGAGACCCCTGGCTTGAAGTAATGAAGTGTCTATCAGAGCCATAAGAGGCATGGGACTGTCTGTGGAAAGATCCAGAAGCAACTCTATAGGAAAGCTGGGTCAAAACCAGCACTGTCACTCAGCTTGCAATGTGCTCAATAAACCTTCTGACAACAAGGCCGAAGATTCCCAGAACCCAGCCTTAGCCCAAGGGGGAGCTCTTGGCACCAGGCACCAAGCTGGGAGCTTCACCCACTTACCTCATGGAATCCTCCCAACTCCCCAGGGACGTGGGTGTCACACAGGTATGGAAGCTAAAGCTCATAGAGGTGAGCCAGAGAGACCTGAGGCTGCCCTGTGGGGCTGGCCTTTTGCCTATATCTGCCCTCCTTTCTGCCACCCCACCCATACAAAAGCCTGTACCTGATGACATTGTTGCAGTGGCCACAGAGGGGAGTCCTGCTGCTAGCTGGAAAGCGTTCAGCTCTCTGGAAGGTGCCCCTGGCAAGAGGGGTCACCTGTGGACCTGCTGGGTTGTAGGCTGGAGCGCCCTGGGGCAGGGTCTGCTTGCTGACAGCGGTGGTGCTCTTTCCAGGAGCAAACTTCTGAGAGAAGCTGTCATCAGTCACCCAGGGTGGGCGGCTGGTGGACTCTGCAGGGCCCCCACTGTAGGCTGCCGATGGTGCAGGGTTGTAGTTTGGGGCAGGTGAGGGGGTATAAGCTGGTGCAGGAGAAGGGGAATAGGTGGGTGCAGGTGAGGGGGTATAAGCAGGAGCAGGTGAGGGGGTATAGGGAGTTGGACTATAATTGGCTCCTGGGGATGGGCTGTAGGTAGATGCAGGCACTGTAAGCCAAAAACACCCAAAGAATATGAGTTAGGAATTCACTCTCCCTCATCTGTCACCCCAGCCAGAGAACCATAAAAGATGAACTTACGATTGGAACAGTGTAACTTCAATTGTTAAAGGAGAGCGTGTGTGTGTGTGTGTGTGTGTGTGTGTGTGTGTGTGTGTGTGTGTTGTGGAAGGAAACCAGGGACTCAAGTACACTAAGCAAAAGCACTACTGCTAAGCTACAGAACCACACGCCTGAACTTCTTAGTGAACAAGATTTCCATTCTCAGCAAGAGCCCAGATAAACAAGGGTGGCAGCAGAACCCTGGGGAGTTAGCACAGGCCCCAGAAGGGTTGTAGCTATAAATATTTCGGCTGTTCAGGGTGGGGTTCTGCCAAGCCTTGGCTGCCCTAGTCCCATAAAAGATGGGAGCAAGAATAGGGAGTGTCTGGGACAGGAAGTGGGTAAGAGCCTGTCCACACAGCCTGGAGTGGAGGATGCTTTCAGTGAGGCCCTGGATGGTAATCTGACTCCCAGACATCTCAATCAGAATGGGGTTTTCTACCTGTAACTAGTTTAGTCTTCAAGAGAGAGCAGACGTCCAGGAAGCCGGGTTTTCAGATTCATGTTTCAAGTTTAGCTACCATGACTGTCTTAGAAAACAGTTTGACTTGGTTTGTGCTGGGAAGAAATTCTGTCTTGATTTGAGAGGTCCCCACCTACCTTAGTCACTCAGTGAACCCAGGCAGAGGTGTAAGCGCCATGCCATGCAGCCCAGGGTTAGCTGCTCAGTTGGCCCCTGACTGTCCCTGCCAGATCTCCTATGCTCCTACATCACCTTGGTGCAAACTGAGAGACACCCCAGAGATTACCATTAGGGACCAGACTGCACTGCACTTCCTTTGAAACCTCTTACTTGCCTTCACTGAGGGTTGAGAAACTGAGTTCATCACACAGAGGGCATCACAGTTGCTAACACAAAGCACTCTGCCAGGGCTCTCAGAACCCAAGATGTTGCTGTTGAGATCCCCACAGCAGAGACAGCTAAATAGATCTCGCTGTGTGTCCTGAGCTCATGGTCCAGCCAGTTCTCTGACTATAGCGAAGGTGGTTCTAGAAGCCTCACCTCTGCTCCCAGAGTCTATCTCCCAGTGTCTGTTCCCATCAGGGAGCATTTCATGATAGCCTCCCGGCCCACATCCAAGCCAGCCCTGGCTGGGATGGATTGTACTGAAGCAGCTCTCGCTGGATCACAGCTGGTCTCAGAACCATGGCCCTGTCTGGTCTCTTTTTCCCATCCTGTGCCCTGAGCCATCTTGGGCAGCTCCAGCTCTATGCCTATTATTGCCAGATGACTGGCACTTTAGATCTGGGAAGTGCAGAGCGCCTATGCATCCCCATGCTAAAGGATGGCTAGGGCTGTGACTTTGGTAATAGCGTGTAAAGCCTTCCACAGCCCTGCCCTAGAGCCATCTTGGGAGTGATACTGGCTCCCAAAGGTAGATTCTCCACCTGGAATCTTCCTCCCATTTACAATGTGGGTGAGGCACATAGCAGGTTGGGCAACTGAGTCAGATTCTGCATTATTCCCTTTTACACTGGAGGGCAAAAAGAGCTCAGAGGAAGCAGCAAAGCAAGACTCAAAACCTTCCTGAACTTCAAGCTGCCTCTATAGAAAACACAAATCCAATTTCCATTGGTGTATAACATCATGGAGTTACTTTCAGCCCCCAGAGAAGACAGATGCGCTGCAAGGAAGCATGGTCATCAAAAGCCCTAATCTGAGGCTTAGCACTCAGTGGTTAGAGCACTTGCCTAGCATCTTTAAGACTCTGGGCTCCACCCAGCACCCCTCCTTCAGAAGAGCCCTAGTTTCACACTCCAGTCCTAAGACTTTCTAGCCGTGAATCTTTGGGTAAATAAACTCATTAACCTCTCTGGGCCTGTTTCTTTGTCTAAAAGTGGTATTGGAATTATTATAAGGCTTAGGGAAAATAAGTAATGTAGGGCTTAATTTAGTATCTGATACAGTGTGTGTGTGTGCGCTTGCACAAATGTGACTGAGAATAGCAGGGACAGTAACATCTGTATTTCAAGGTTGGAATGTACTATCTGGCTCATCTCAAGGCCTTCTAGTTGTCACATGGAAAGCCCTGAGCAGGTGTCCTGGAGGATGGTAGTGGGGAGGGAGGTGTGATTCTCTGAAGTCAGATAGCCAGGAATTGAACCTATTTTCTGGTGATGGAAAGAATAATGTCCTGCCTACCTCATGGGGTGTGGTGGAGAGGAGTGACATAGCACATGAATTTTGTAGAGTTGTAAGTCCCAAACTCAAGGTGTTGTCACCCACTTGAACAGTGTTACCTTGCCTCCTAGTGTCCAGAGGGTCTCAAAATGCTAGGGACAAGGGTCACTGTTAGAGAAAGGGGAGAGGCTAGCCCACAGAATTTCCAAGCAGCTTCACTCCTGTTTTGCATACTTTCAGGTTCTATGTAAGTTATGCCTTCCTTTTTCTTTGCTTTTCATTTCATTTGTTCTACCCTCTTTTGCTTCTTCCTTGTTTTATAAACCACAGTCCTCGGATAAAAGGGATTCTAAGCAGATGGTGGTGGCATACCTGAATCCCAGCTCTCAGGGAGGCAGAGGCTCGCCCATTTCTATGAGTTCAAGGCCACCCTGGTCTACAGAGTGAGAAACCCTGTCTCAAAAAACCAAGAAAAAAAGAAGTGATTATGGTATGAGCATTATTTTTTGCTTGATTTCTTTTTTCTCTCTCTTTCTTTCTTTCTTTCTTTCTTTCTTTCTTTCTTTCTTTCTTTCTTCCTTTCTGTTTGTTTGTTTTGAGACAGGGTTGTCTAGCCCTGGTTGTCCTGGAACTCAGAGATCCACTTGCCTCTGCCTCCCAAGTACTGGGACTAAAGGCAAGCACTGTTACATCTGACCAAGCCTTTTGTATTTTTTTCTTACATACAGCCCAGCCTAGCCTCAAAAGTTCAGTGTGCGTCAGCCTCCTGATTGCTGAATTACAGGCATGTGCCCCTACCCCCGGCTCTAAAAGGGATTATGAGCAAAAGCCCTATGATGTCTAAACTATGGTTTTACGTGATTTCTAAATACCTGAAATGTTGGTAGTCTAAATTGAGGTGTGCTATTAAGTGTTAAAAATTTGGAGATTTAATGAAATAATATAAATCATCTCAGTAATAATTAGCTTATGTTGATTATATGTTAAAATGTATTTGTTTATTTCTTTATTAAATATGAGCAGATGCTTGCCTGCATGTATGTCTCTATACCACTTGCATGCCTGGTACCTGGGGAAGCCTAAAGAGGGTGCACATCCTTTGGAACTGGAGTTACAGGTGGTTGGAAGCTGGTTGTGGGTCCTATGGAAGAACAGCTAGTGCTCTTGACCAATGGTCCACCAGGTTCCGGTTTGTTAACCAGACTGATCTCATGACCTTCCTGCCTCAGTTTCCCAGATAGCTGCACACACCAGTACAGTGTTCAGCTCTAAAACATTTTTAAATATACTGAGCTACATCTGGAAAGATGCCCAGTAGTTAAGAGCTGTACTACTCTTGTAGAAGATTGGAGTTGGGTTCCCAACACTCAGGTCTTGCAGCTCTTAACTACCTTAAACTCAAGCTTCATGGGATTCCATACCCTCTTCAGGCTTGTGTAGGAGCCTGCACTCAAGTGCATATAACCACACACAGACACATACATACATACATACATACATACATACATACATACATACATGCAAGCAATTAAAAGGGGGCTGAAGGTGTGGTTCTGGAGAAATGACTCAGTAGTTAAGAGCACTGCCTACTCTTCTGGAGGACCTGGGTTCAATTGCCAGCACCCACATGGCAGCTCACACCTGTCTGAACTCCAGTTCCAGGGTATCTAACACACTCACATGAAGGCAAAACAACTATGCACATAAACTAAATTACACACACACACACACACACACACACACACACACACACACACACTCACACATACCACGCCAGGTTGTGGCACATACCTTTAATCCAGCATTAGGAAGTAAAGGTAGGTGGATCTTTGAGATCTAGGCTAGCCTGGTCTACAAAGAGTGTTCCAAGACAATCAGGGCTACATAGAAAACCCTGTCTCGGAAAAAAAAAACAAAACAAAAAACACAAAACAAAACAAAAAAAATTCCCTGACAATTTCATATGCTGAGCTAAATAAAACGTATTTAAATCAATTTCACCCGTTTTCTTTTTAAAAATGTGTTCCTCTTGGATGGCTGCCAAGCGCTGTTGGCTTCTACAGGGATGCACAGGATTTTGTTTAACAGTCTACGAGAAGGCAAAATACTTGCGAGTCAACTTTACAAACAACTTGGAGAGCTTAAGCGACCACTCAAGGTCAGCGAGCTTGCAAGCTTCCCGACCTGAAACATACTCTCCACTAGGCTCTAGATCCCTCTAAACCACTCCGAATGCATAAATAGGCTTCTGCACGCCCGCCTGTTCCAAGTAAACCCCGCCTTCGCCCACCTTTCTGCCTCCGCCTTCAAGCACCCCCTCTGCAGGGTGGACATTCTCTTCCTCCCATCCGAGGCCTTCGGACTCCCTGAACCTCCTTTGTTTTCCAAACCCCAACACCAGGCCTCCGAGAGGAAGGCTGGAATCCGGAGCAGGGGTAGCTAACTCCTTCCCACTGTGCTACCGCAGCCAGAGGAGGACTTTCCGCTTGGAGCGGAGGGCTCGCCTGCCTGGCAGATCCATGGGGAGGGGGATGCAGGAAGCGCAGGGGTCCCCCCATCTTGCCTGCTTTTCCCCTCCACCCACCCCATCCACCCCAAATGCCAGAAGAGCCTTGATATCCCACCCCGGAGCCCCAGGCTGTTGCTATTTCTACTTGACAGAATTAAGCTGGTTCAAATTAGAAGGTGATATTTCATCTCTAATTGGCACGTTCAAAGGGCTCCTATCGCACTCGGCGGCCCGGGACTGTGTAATTAAACAAGGTGATCTGAGTCACTCCGGCCCGGGCTCTGTCCTCAGCGAGCTCCCCGGTCGCCGCCCGGCCCGCGGGCCAACGTGGCCGTCCCCGGGCCCACAGTGTCGTCCGCCCACTGGTCAAGCAGGCCCGGGCCCCAGGTGTTCTGGGGAGCGGACGCCCAGCCCCGGCGCCGGCGATAAGATCCCAGCTCGAACGCCACCCTGCCTCCGCCAGCCGGAAGCTGCGGCCGGGGACTGATCACGAGCAGGCTGCTAGTGCTCAGCGGTACCCTGGTCCCCAAGCCCGGCAGCGGAGCAGGGCGCGGACACGCTCTGCTCCCGGGCCTGGCAGACTGTCAGCCGCCCCCGGAGCCCGGCTTCGGGTGGAGGCAGGCCTCTCCTCTGCTCCAAGCAGCAATGAGTTGCACCGCATGGGAACCACGGAGAGGCCTGGGCTCCTGCACGTCTGACCCGCCTAGGCCGGAGCTGGAGGAGCCGCTGCAAAGCCGAACCGGGCCGCCCCCTGGCGGGCCTGCGGAGGACAGGCCAGAGAAGGTGCCGGAAGCCCCAGGCGGTGCTGCCTGGAAAGGTTTTCCTTGTGCAAGCACAAGGCCTCACCTGCACCTGACACTACTCCATCCTCCTTCTGCAAGCTACTTCCTGTGTGTTCAGCCTGCCCCTGGGAGTTTTCTCTGTCTCCTAAATACATTGGTACCACTTCCAAAATGCCACTTCAGCCTGTGGCGATTTGACCTCTGAACTTCCTTTCTTTGGCCCAGAAGTGACAGGGATGGCATCAAGCTGGAGACATCATTTCATCTGCAGAGACCCCTCCTATCTTACTCAAATGAGAAAGTTCAGGTCTCAGAGGTGAGGCAGTTTGCCTATAACTTACGGCAGACTGGGTGTTCCTCCCAAGCTAAAATAAGTCCTGTCCACACAATTCCACTGTTGGTGAGCTTTATACAGCAGAGGACTGATTCTGTTGCCTCTGCCCAGCTCAACAAGTGTGTGCTTCCCCAAGCAAGGCCCCTAGGAACACTTCCTAGGGTCTTACTCATGCCTTAGCAGAACGGCTTTGGAGGCTAGACTTTGCATGTGCTGTATTTTACCCCAAGGCTACTTGGCCAGTCCATACTTGTAGAACACAAGTCCTTCTTCCTTCTTCCTTGAAATGACCCATTCCTTTCTTAAGAGTCTGTTAACTCCCTGCATCAGTTTAACCATAAATGGTATGTGCATGGGGGGGGGAAGCTGTGTGCATGGGGTGACGGGAAAGGACATTTGGGAAATGACACCTTTCGTCAATGTTACTGTGAACTGAAAACTGTTCTTTAAAAAGTCTATGAAAACCTGGGTGTGGTGGCACATGTTTATAATCCCAGTACTTGGGAGGTCCAGGCAGGAGGAACAACAGCCAGCCTGGGCTACATGAACCCTGCCAACAAACAAACACAAAACATCTATGAAAATTTTTATGTGTGCTGGGTAGCGGCGGCACACACCTTTAGACCCAGTACTTGGGAGGCAGAGGCAAGTGGATATCTGAGTTCAAGGCCAGTCTGGTCTACAGAGTGAGTTCCAGGACTGTCAGGGCTACATAGAGAGACCCTGTCTCAAAAGCAAAGCAAATTATATGTGTATAATAATTTTGAGGAGAGAAAAACATTTGTATCATAAAAGTAAACTCAAAATCATCATTGGTTTTTTTATAAATTCAAGATGAAAATAACTATATGCTGAAAGTATAATGTTTTATTCTTGTTTTTTTTTTCAAGACAGGGTCTGTTTCTGTAGCTCTAGCTGTCCTAGAACTCACTCTGTAGACCAGGCTGGCCTTGAACTCACAGGGATCCACCTGCCTCTGTGTCCTGAGTGCTGGGATTAAAGGTGTGTGCCACCACTGCCTGGCTATGAAGGCATAATGTTTAAGTGGAAATTTTGTGCCCACCTACAATCCTATGTTGTCCACCCATGAAATGAACACCATGTGATCATTATAAGAATACTTAATTAAGGCTCATTCCCTGTATGTGCACAGCTGCCAGAGTACAGAATTCAAGCCTACCTGCCTGGTGTGTGTGTGTGTGTGTGTGTGTGTGTAAACTCAGAGTCCTCACACATGCTAGGCACACACTCTACCACCAAGTTGATACCTCTATCCTTGTCTATTTTTCTACACCTTTGTTGAATGTCTACTCATAGCAAGCTCAAGTCAGGCATATACAAAAGAGAAAATCTGCCACAGCCCTGCCCTCCTAAAGTTCAAGGTCAGAACCCAACAGGAAGAAAGACAGTGACTAGACTCAGGGCTTGGATGTCAAGGACCTTCCTATAGGCAGAGCCAGAGTACATGGGACCTTCCTCTAACCTGGGGGGGAAAAAAAATACCTGCCAGATTGCTTTTGGGTTCTTGAGCAATGGCTGACAGGAAAGTGGGCCATGCACCAGTCTGAGAACTACCTTGGGCTGACTCTGCCTCTGCCTGAGAAATTAGAAAACAAAGGCTACCTCTTGGCACTGTAAGAAAACTCTAGGCACTGACTGGAAGGGGCCAGAGACAGGACCGCAACCAATGAGTTCTGCCTTGGGTCCACTATGAGTAGACCCTCTACTGCTATGTCACATGTGCCCCAGCTATCCTGTGTCACCTGCGGAAACCACACACTAGACAGGTTGAGCAGCTTGCTCAAAGGACAAAGTGACATGGTAAGCTGGCCTAAAGCCTGGGGCTTTTTGTTATAGTTTCTTGTCTTCCGGTTTGAGGTCAACCTAGATTCTTGGAGAAACAGCTCTGTACTCTGCCACCCTGTCTTCCAGGCCCCCAGCCCTCTTTTCTCTCAACTTAGTCTGGAAACATTCAACCATGACTGTCCCTTCCCTAAGAGCTATATGGCTCCAGCCCTGCCTGGTACAGCCCACCTGCCTTCCAAGGTCAAACCTTGAAGCCTCCCTAGGATTCTACCCTATAACCAGGGGAGGAAAAGGAGAACCAAGCCTGTGTCTTCTGCATCTGGTGCAGATGACCCTTTGAACCCCTGCCCTCACTTCCCTGTGACTCTCACCTGGCTGGTAGACAGAAGGCCGGATGCTGGCAGTGGTTACCACCCTGGGCTTGGGTGCAGGGGCAGCTGGACCCTCACTGTAGCTGGTGTGGGCAGAGGGTGCTGGAGAAGTGGCTGCTGCAGGGCTGTAGGCAGAGGCTTGTGGCCTGAAACCAAGATAGAAGAGTTATAACAAGAACCGTCCGCTGGTCTCTGGTACCTAAAGCCATGGCAGGTTTGCTGTCTGATCTCTAGACAGGACCATGATAGAAACACCCATTGGATTGTTTCCAGAGTCTATGACAAAGCCAAGGGTCTTAGAGGGGAGCAAGCTAGTCCCTGTGGCTAGTACTGCTGCCTTGGGAAAGAGGGAGGGAAGGTACCAGCCAGACAAAAGAACACAATGAATGAGAACGCTTCATCCACAGAGGGAATTGTAGTGTAGGACTGTGGACCAAGGCAGAGGGCAGAGAGAAGGGACACAGAGATGGTCACAGCTACTCCACTTTGTGGGACATTCTAGCCACCTGGTCTCCTCATCTCATTCCTTTATGTTGCTGCTGGAGGAAGCAATTAGTTTTTTGGGGGGAAAAATGTTCTGACAATGTTCATAGGGAGGAGTGAGGAGCAAACCACTCTAAACAATCCCCATTGCTTCCTCCCATTGGCTCAGCTGTCAAGGTCCTAGAGCAAGCAGCCTTTTCCCACATGTGGCTCAGGGACAACAGTAGCAAGGAGATGTGCAGAAAGTGTCCCAGTTCTCTGCCCTCAGGAAATGCTCGACTTGGCCTCTCTCTTTGGGGAGCTGACAGCTCCAGGAACTTCCAGAGTCCAGCAGCTATTTAATCTTGCCTGATGCACTATTTCCCACCTCATTTGTTTGTGAAACCATTTTCTTCATCTCACATTAATGAATATCTTTCTCTGCTTACATGTTATATATCCTAAGGGTGCTGGAGAACTATACCCCCAGCCTTTAGCACCTCCCCTTCTTCCATCTCTTTCTTATGGACCTGGGCCAATTGTAGCATGAAGGATTGCCTTCTTGTCTTGGTCTCTGGAAGGGATGGCCCTGGTGTAACAACCTGTCACCAATAACCTAAGTGGATTCAGGGCAGTCTGCATACTGTCCCAGGCAAGGCAAAGGTAATCTTCAGAGCTGGTAATCCCAGACCTGGGGGCTGTGCATCCTTCCCTTCCCATCACATGAGTTAAGGCTTCCCTTGCCTGTCTGTGTCTGAATCCCTGTGCTAAGGGCAGAGGAGTAAGCACATTGGTGGAGAGGAAGACACCGTATGCAAAGAGTGCCCAGCTTCTGTGTGTGTGGATGGGGCTACAGGTCAGTGGGTCATGGCCAGAAGCTGAAGATATCTGGTGAAGGGCCAAAGTACACATCCAATGAGCAACTCTAGCTCCAGCTCCTTTTGAACCCACGTGCAAGGAAGGGAGGTACCTGAGCTCAGAGTTCACCCTCTGACCCCTCCTGGTGTAGCCTAATGCCCCGTGGGATAGTCCTCTGCTCTCTTGGTAAGGTAAAGGAAGAATTCACCCTCATGGGGGTGTCCTGAGGCCATTGGCAGTGATTGGGCAGGCCCACACATGGAGATCTGGAGCCTGGAGCTGGAGTTTGTCCTTCAGTGAGAGGCAGGGTAGGGGCTAGACTTCTCAGCACTGAGTATTTCTTTTTCCCTATCTACACAAATTGGAAGCCCCCCTCCCTGCCCCCCTCTCACAGCAGGGGCATTTCTCAACTTTCATCAGACTCTAACAAGAAGGAAGTCTGCAGGGGACGAGGGGAGGCACTTTGCTTAAGCCTGTTGTAGGAAATTGGGACAGAACACTCTGGGAGCCAGGATCAGGTTCACCCCAGTGATTGAGAAAGGTTGGGCTTGGTACCACATGGCATGCTGGGAAGCTGCCTCAGGCTGCACCATGACCCTATACACTCTGACCCAAAGAGGCATGTTTTCCCTGGGGGCTAGGAAATCTGGGTCCTGACTGAAAACAACAACTGAGCAGTTCCTGGAAGCCTGGAGAGACAACTGGACCAGCCCTGCTGTTGTAGCAGCTGGCCATGCTGGAATGACCCACCCAGACTCTCTTCCTCCTCCCCATAGGCCCTCTTCCTTTGGCCTCTGTTTTGGTAGGTACCCAGGAAGGCTGAGATGCAGGAATTCAAAGCATTTACTTTAAGTGTGTCATGTGTGCGAAGTGTTTTATGGGCAAATCTTTCCAGTAATGACCTCGATATACATGTACTTCTTTAGACATCTTAACTGATGAGGAAATAGGTTCAGAGGTTAAATCACTTTCTCAAGGTTTCAAACAGTAAAGCTCTGCACTGAGACAGAGATTTAAATCTTATTGCTTTAGGGAACGTCTGAAGTTAGAATGTTTCCCCATCAAGAGAAGAAAGGATAAGGCCATGGGCAAGTTAGTAGCTAAGCTGTCTGACCTGACTAGTTCAACATTCCTACCTCCAAGGAGCCTTCCTTGATTTCTTCCAGCCCATGGCGATGATTATCATCTTCCCTTTCTGAGTTCTAAGGACAAAGACTGCATGGAATTCCTTTGCTATGTGAGACATGTTACTCCTGTTCACATGCATATGCACATGTATGTGTGATGCTATCACAAGGGATGTTCCCCTGAGGGAGCAGAGCAACAACAAAACTCTCTCATCAATCATGGCTGGTGTACCCCACAAAATACATCCCGGACTTCCCCTTCACACTATGCACCAGGCAGTACCGGCCTTGGCTTCCTTGGAAATGTATCAGGGACCTGACTATTTGGACCTAGGTGCCCACAAAGAGACTTAGGGTGGGTCCTTTCTTGCCACCTTTCCCCAATGTTAGGTCTGGCATCTGTGGACCAGTTACCTGGGACTCTCCACAGGGCTTGAGGCAGGACCTGCAGCAGAGGCAGTGGCAGCATGGGCAGCAGCAGTTGTGGCCAGGGTTGGCGAGGCCGCAATGGGAGAGGCAGCAGCGGGCGGCTGGGCAGAAGCAGGCAGCAGCGGGGTAGTGGCCTGGCTGGTGCACACTGGAGCATGCTCAATAGGGGTGCTGATGAGGTGGGATCAAAAAGACAACAGGTCACGTGGGCCCCAGGTCTGGTGAGGTCCTCTACGTGGTGTGGGGTGGGACGGGGTGGGTGGAACGTGCCATCTGTTCTACACACAGAGCAGAACCCAGGTGTGAGGACACATCCTCAGGTGCTGGGAAAGAGAGTCCCTTGGATCCCAGGAGGGCTTGACCAGACCTCAGGGAGGGGCCTGGCAGCTTGATCTTGGAGAGATGTTTACTCCTCGGGTTTTTTGGTTCTTCCTGGTTTTCCTTTCTCAGCAAACTACAATGCAGTGGGAAAGGACATCTAGTTGCCTCTCTACCCATTTGCCTTTGCCTTTCCCCTACTGTTTGCACATTCAGTCAGGGGCATAAATTAAGTCTGGGGGAAAGATGCTATCTATAGTGTCCCCCTCAAAAGATATTTGAGTATGAGAGTCCTAGCCATGAGAATGTGGGTTTTAGCCCAAGGCACTGATAGTACATCCAACTGAACAAGGGCAGACACTACCATGGAAAGAAGACCAAAGTTAACTAGACTAGAAGGCGGTAATGTGGTCAAGGACAGTTCAGGGATACAGAAATGTGTGCCCCTTTTCATGACATACTCTGAGGAGTGGCAGGACCTATGGGGAGGGCACAGGTAGACCCTACTGAGCTCATAGATCCTCATGTCACCAGGTACCCCGGGTGTGGTACACATTCAAGAATGACGTGAACATGGTTCTAAGCATAAGTAGACTAAAAGCTCTTTCTACCAGAAGTAAAGTAGCAGCCACTCTGCCTGTGTGGAGCAGTGTGATCAGGTAGAATGGACAAGATATACACCAGCCTATACTAGTACAGGTAGACCAGATGCCCACATGCCTCCACCTGAATGCCTGGGTGTTCTGTAAGCGCAGACTGTTCCTAGAACCCCTCTAAAACAGATCAGTCAGAGTTATGGATTGACAGGATAAGTTCTGCTCCCTCTGAATGGGGCAGACAATGAAAATTCAATTATAGGGCTGGGGAGATGTCTCAGTCAGTAAAATGCTTGTTGCATAGCTGGGCAGTGGTAACTTATGCCTTTAATCCCAGTACTTGGGAGGCAGAGGCAGGAGGGTCTCTGTGAGTTTGAGGCCAACCTGGTCTACAAAGCAAGTTCTAGGACAGCCAGGACTGTCTCACAGAGAAACCCTGTCTCAAAAAACAAAACAAAATGCTTACTACTTAAGCACAAGGTCTTGAATTCAGATTCCTAGCATCTACATAAGAAACAAAAAGTGAGGTGCAGCAGCTGTAATTCTAGCACTGGGAAAATTAAGACAAGAGAATCTCTGGTACTTGCTAGCCAGCTTATCTTCAGGTTCAGTGGGTGACCATGTCTCAAAAACTAAAGTAGACAGCAGTTGAGGAAGACACTTGATACTGACCTCTGGCTTCCAGACATGTGCACAGAAATGTGTACGTGTACCCCTTCCCCCAAGAAGCTCTCACTACAACCCCGACCCTCCCATACAAATCATGAGAAAGCAGAGACACACACATCCTGTCCTGCCCCCCCCTTGTTCTCTTTCTCTTTCTAAAGAGTTGGTTTTTAACTCCTACTTCAGCTTCTCTGTGAATTGGGCCCACAGGAAGGTACCACCGATCCCAGCTCATTCTTAGATCTTTGATTGGCATTTCTCTTTGCAACAGTAGTAACAGAACAAATGAAATCCCTAAAAGTTGCAATAGCTGCCCCAGAGCCATGCCATTTTTTTACTCACTCTATACTATGTTTCTACCATTATTCCTTTAATGTCTCACAACAGCCCTCTCATGGGGTCCAATCAGCCCTATTTAATAAGTGAGGAAATGGAAACCAAGTTCATGTTCTCAAGGCTCTGGAACAAAAATGACTGATGGTCATTTTGATTTGAAGCCTTAACCAGTATCTCAGAGAGGAAGAAAGAGACCTCTTCTTGTGCTCAGCCAAGTAGAATCTGTCTCCGATCAAAGCCAGAGTCTTACTGGACCCAAGTAACATGTCACCACTTCCCTCTTCCAAGCACTCCACAGTGCCAGTGTTAGCCCGTTCTTCCCCTTATCCTCTCAACCTCCCTGGATGATTAGGGTTATTGGTCCCTGGAGACAAGGAACCTGGGGTTGAGGGACATTGCCTCTCCTGTGAAACATCACACAGCTAGGTGATACACACCAGTTATCCCAGCATTTGGGAGGCTTTGTGAGTTTGAGGCCAGTCTGGATTGCATTCGAGTTCCAGAACAGCTTGGGCTATATTATGAGACCCTGTCTCAAAACAAAACAAACAGAAAATAATCACACAGCAGCTTCTAGTCTATTGAGTTTGGAGTGGGGCTGAGTCTAATTTATAGCAAGTTCCCTGGTCTATGGACCACACATGGAGCAGCAAGTTGTTAGCTATCTCTGTCTGTCCCAGATAGGAATGCAAGGAAGCCACAAGCTGCTTACCAAAGCATCTCCTAGCTGATCTCCATCCAGTAAGAAAGGAAAAAGGTACAAAGCTGAATACAAGGATCAGAGCTGCAGAAGTAGTAAAGTTATGAACTGGCTATCCCAAAACAAAGAGCACATTTGAATAGGCAAGGGTGTTAGCTAGGTCCTGCCCAGGACTTTCATGGCTTAGTTGTCAGAGAGGAGGTCTTGGGCAGTGCTGTCCTTGACTCTTCTATGTAGCCACTGGCTCATCCTCTGTGAGACACCTTGCTCCTGAAAGCTGTGCTGATTGTGTGGCTACCCCAGGGAAACTGTAGATCTTGAACCATGCTAAGCTGACCTCTGTGCCCCTCCCTGGTTCCATCCCACATTTCCAGTGGACCACTGAAAACTGAAGACCCCACACAGGATGAGAGTGATATTTTCCTAGCAATGGTTCCAAACAAATCCTGGATTTCAGGCAATGAACTTGGAGCTGGATGTAGGCCCCAGAAAAATTCACCATTGGCCATAGGGCTGGGACAAAGGTCACCATCAGGGCGCATGTACACACATGCACCGCTACTCTCAGTTCTTGCTGGCTGAGTGCATCCTATCTAGGGCCACTCTCTGCAGCCACCAGGATCTACACAGGGGAGAAGAGACATCAAAGTGCATCCTGAAGGGTCTTGAGTTCTTGTTCCAGGCCAGATTCTGCGTGAAGATCCACGGGTCTCCAGAAATTCTAAAAGGCAGGCACCAGCAAGCAAGCACTGTAGAGGACTTACATAGCCTTGACTTTAGTCCTAAAGAGAGTGCCCATGACATCACCCCAGCCTGGTCTACAGTCCCATGGCTGCTTCCTGACTTTGTCATAGATTCAGATTCCTTTTTTTTTTTAACTTAAAAAATTTTTTGGAGGTTGGGTCTAGAATTCAGGACCTTATATATGCAGTAAGCACACTCTACTCCCTAACCCATCATTTAAACATCTAGTTAAAAATAAAACCCAAGTAAACTCGACTCAGAGGCTCTTGGCTGCCTAAGGGAGAGTGTGACCAGATAGAAGGTCTGGCTGTAGTTCCTCTTATAGTCTGTGGTTTCCTCTGTCTGGGAGGTATCAAGGTGGGCCCTGGCTTTCACTCCATGTGGTGGCCCTTGGTGGTGGGAATTGGAATTCTGTTTATGTTGTGGTTGGTGACTATGGGTCTGGAACAGATGGGGTTGACACTAGTGGAGGTGACAGGTCTTGGGATTTGTGATCACTAGACTCAGGCTGGAGCTGTTGGTGATGGTGTACTATGATTGGTTCCGGCCGTGTGAAAGGGATTTGCCATGATTAGGGTGTCAGTGCTGCCTGTAAGCTAAGACAGTGAAGGACGACTGTTTCTGTTGACTGGATGATGAGAGAATACCATTTAGGTGTTGGGCATAAAATTGTTTATGCTTCCATCCCCCTGGTTCACATTCTGCCTGTCATCCTGGTGATTGTAGCTCAGGGGAGTTCAGCTATGCCACTTTGTGACAGGGCCAGGGCCCCACTGCACCATGGTCTTTGTGAAACTGCCTATCAGCTGCAGTGTGAATGGCACCCTGCAAACTTTGCCCATTCCACTTGGCCCTCAAAATGCATTCCAAACCCCATAGCCTGGAACTCTGTATCTGGATCCCAGCTCTTTATGACCTTCTCTGCAGTCCATTCACCCTGGTCAAAACAATCATGCTAGGATCTTCCATCCCTTTCTTTGTCTCAGCATCTCTGTGCCATCAGATTAAACAGCCTGCCCAGGGGCTGGAGAGATGGCTCAGCGGTTAAGAGCACTGGCTGCTCTTCCAGAGGTACTGAGTTCAATTCCCAAAAACCACATGGTGGCTCACAACCATCTGTAGTGAGAGCTGATGCCCTCTTCTGCCATAAAAATAGAATAGCGAAAACATAATAAATCAATCTTAAAAAAAAAAAATCTGTAGTCTGATGCTCTCTTCTGACATAAAGATATAACAGTGAAAACATAATAAAAAATAAATTAATTAATTGAAAAAAAAAAGCCTTTCCAGAGGCCCTATCTATACTAACCCCATCCCTCAAGAGCAAGAACACTAACCCCTTCTTCCAGGGAGCCCTATCTCACCCTCCAGCTAGAGGGACTTCTCCCTCTGGAGTCCACGATATCAACCTTGTATGTGGTTACAGTTACACTGTCCTTTCTGAGTCTGTTAGAATTAATGGTGGCCAGGAGCCTCCTGCCTCCCTCACAGACATAACATAGGGTTCTAAGTGAGGTCTGCTCTATTTACTATGTGGGGCTGTACATGACGCTGCTCACAGTGGCCTAGAGAAGCACCAGGATGCTAGAAAGCAAATAAGAACACTTTAGTGCTTTAACCAATTGGCTCCAAGAAAGCACTAAGAGTCTCGGGACTGGTGACGAGTCCAACAACTTCGAGTGACTGTCACAGGATACCCACTACCTAGGACCACTACTACTCTCTGTGTCTGGCTACCTCCTACCCTACAACCTGTTCTTGGGCCTTGCAAGTCATCACTCTTCATCTTGCCTAGATGAAGGCAGACGTCGCTTGTCCTCCCCAAGTGTATGCCCTGGATTTGCCCTGTATGACAGGATTTGCCCTGGCCCTGGCATCTGGCTGTTAGAAGAAGGGAGGGGTGGGAGGCTAAGGAGAACAGACAGGTAGAGAGATTAGGAGACCATCTCAGGGTAGGAGAGGAGCGAGCAGCTTCCCTGGCTGGCCATTCCGAGTGAGCTTGCCAGACAGAAAGTATTTTCAGACAGCAGGGGTGGGAAGAAGGTTTGGACATCCAGTCTCAGAGGAGGTAGGGCATCCTACAGAGGGTTGGTCCTCTGTACCTCCTTCATTTCCCCAATGCCATTGTCCTTATGTTCATAACCTATGATCCCACGTATCAAGGAACCAGGTTGTGTGCTGGACAGGTAGGTGGAGTGTTGGCTTTGAAACAAGCCTGCTGGTGGGGGCTGGAACTTGTCAGCCAAGGCTGCAGAGTAGCACACGGCCACAGGTAGGGGCCAAAAGCAAGATCCAGCTGGAGGCCTTCCCCTACACTCCCGTCACCAAGACTTGGCTATGTCTTTCCATCTCCCTGTCACAAACCCCACCCCTCCATCTTCTGGGCTTTCCTGTTAACTGTCCCATTGTCCAGGCGTACTTCTCAGACTACTCAGACAATGCTGAACCTGAGTATGGATGGCTTGGGTGAAAGGCTTTTTTCCTGATGGCGAGGGAAGGTGGCGCCACCTGTCAGTCATAGCTGAGTGTAGCAGGAGAAGCCGCAGTTCTGCGGTAGCTACCCCCATCCACATTGTTCTAAAAGAGGCAGACTACTCAGTGTGGACCCCTCACTCTGGCATCCTTAGCCGGGATTATAGGAAAGCAGCAGTGAGTAGAGGGGCACTGGACCCCCACCTGCTGGGCACTACCCCTGCCTCTCTATCCTAGACACTGTCCTTGAAGGCCCTATCAAGATGGGGTGCAGGGCACACACACAGGCACAGCATGATTGGGGCTTGGTTTGTTCATTTCAAATCCTCTTTATTTCAAAACAAGCATGCTTGTACGTACACGAGAAAGAACTATGAAGCCAGCACACAGGTACAGAGAAGAGGGTGCCCACCCAAGACCCTGATCTGCAGCCAACGTGTTCCAGGTGAGTATCAGGCCAGGTGCTGAGGGGGGTGGGCAAATGAGCAGTGGCCACTCTGTTTCCATTGTTTAGCAGTGTTAGGCCGGCAAAGCCTGCTGTGTCCTCTCTGGACTACAGCTAAGGGTTTGCAGAAGGGATGTTCAGAGGCTCTGCTTGTGGGACCTGAGATGGTCACACTGGGCTGGGGACTGGAGAGGTAGGAAGGAGATGCTGAGTATATGGCACTGGCCCCAGCTGCCAACTCTGGGATGCGCAAAGAGCAGAAGTGCTAGTGTTGGCTAACAGAGGTGCCCCCCACGCCCTCCGCACAGTTGTTTATTATCAAGCATCACCATGGGGCTCACATGCCAGATCTGTGGGGAGATGGGGGGGGTCCAGCCTGCCTTGGGCCAGGGGAATCCAGGCAGCCTTTTAGCTTTTAACATTAAGGATTTGGGCTGACAGGCCATGGTGCCAGTTGCGCAATTTGGCAAAACGTGGGCTGTTACGTTCCGTTTCAAACCTTTCCCTGTGGCATAGAGACAGAGACAGAGAGAGAGAGAGAGAGACAGAGACAGAGACAGAGAAAGAAAAAGAGAAAGGGAGGGAGAAAGAGAGGGGTTAGGGGACATGTCCACTATTTCCCTGCCTGAAGCTGGGACAAAGGGAGGGGTGGGAATGAATGATGCCATCCTTGGGGTGCCTACTCTCCAGAGGGCAGGCTTGGGTTGGAGGGGGCAAGAGTTTTGGGGCAAAATGGAGGGACAGAAGTCCCTGCCTCGCTTGGAAGGAGAAGTATAGACTAGGGGCTTGGTTAGAGGGCCAATGGGTAGAGCGGGCAAAGGCAGGCAGGCTTCCTGGCCCATGTGGCTACAGCTGGGCAGAGCTGCTTTGGCTGTGGGCTCTTGAAACTGAACTAAACAGTCAGGCAGGTCTGGAGCAGTCTCTGTCCTCTGGCTGGGCACCAAGAAGGGGCACTTCACTTCTATGATGACTGGTGATTAGACCTGTCACCTCCCTGTACTGCCTGGCCTTTCTCACCTTCACCATCCCCAGAAAGAAGCCTTCACATGCTACCCTGGGTTCCTGCATGCCCAGGCCTGAGAATAGCCCAGGCCCACCCCAGTTCACAAGCACACACACATACTCACTGCCCAAGATACAAAGGGGCGGGACCCACTACTTCCTGTCAGTGGGGCCACTGGGAGGCCCAACCCACAGTCGCCCAGGTGAAGATGCAGTTTGGGCACCCAGAAACCAGAATGTAGAAAAGGAAGAAGGGGGAGCAGGGAAAGGCCAGCCAGTGATGTGGGGGGTCCCAACCTTCCTGGCAGAAGGGCCCCTAACACCTCCATTGCAGGGTCCACATCTAACCATAAACACTGCACTCAACCTGAACCAAGACACAGCTAAAAAACCATCATGCTGGCATCCAGAGGTAGCACTGTGAATATTTACGAACTAGGTGAAAACAAAAATCGAACTGCTATATCCACATCTTAGGACACTACTTAACAGTGAAGAGGGACAAATGAACTACAGGCTGAATAACCTTGATCCAAAATGCAGGGGACAGAACTGTTTTGGATTTCAGATGATTTTGGAATATTTGCAAATATCACGTCTTGGGGACCCGACATAAAATTCATTTATATTGCATATACACTTTCTCCACAACTTGAACATAGTATTTTTATGACCTGTGTTTTGCTCCCACCACGGTTCTTGCCCTGAAGGCTGCACCCAGGGTCTCAGGCATGTAGACAATCCCTCTGCCGCAGAGCTGCACCCAAGCCTGGTATTTGTGTCTATTGTTTCTGTTCTTCTCTTTGAGACAAGGTCTTGCTATGTAGCTGCTCTGGAACTCTATGTAAAGCCATCTATCCTTGAACTCACAGAGATCCTCTCCCCTCTGCTTCCCAAGGGCTGGGATTAAAAGCTTGTGCCACCACACCTGGCTTAGAATCGGTTTTGACATGAGGTCAAAGGTAAAATTTTCCACCTTTGGTATTCATGGTGCTCAGAAAAGTTTCAGGTTTGGGGCACTTTGGATTTTGGAAACAGGGTGTGTGTGTGGGGGGGGGTGAGGGACACCGTGTGAGTCTGTATTGGTTCACTCAACAACTTAGACAAAGTCCAAACAAATTTTGCTGGTAGAAAAAGCCAACCCTAAAATGATCATATACTATATGATTCCATTGCTGGTCACTGGTAAGGGGGGTGGGCAGTGTGTGTGTGTGTGTGTGTGTGTGTGTGTGTGTGTGTGTGTGTGTTATGTGTGTGTCTGTATGGAGACATGTGGAAGAGTCTTAGGTGTGGGACAGTCTGTGTTTGGGGTTGCAGTGCTGTCATCATTATCAGTGTGATGTAGTGCTATGCTATAAGACTTTATCTGTGGAAACGGAAATGGAGAAAAGGCAAGGAGTCTCCCCTCCCTCCCTTCCATTCTGCCTGCCTTCTGTCCTTCCTTCCTTCCTTCCTCCCTCCCTCCCTCCCTCTCTTTCTTCTTTCCTCCTTTCTTTCTTTTTCCCCCTCCCTTCCTCCCTCCCTCTCTTCCTTCCTTCTTTCCTTCTTTTTTCCCCTCCCTTCCTCCCTCCTTTCCTTTCTTCTTTCTTTTTTCCTCTCCCTCCCTCCCTCCCTCCCTTCCTTCCTTCTTTTTCCCCTCCCTCCCTTCCTTCCTTCTGTTATTTGTTTGTTTTTGTTTTAGACAGGGTTTCTCTGTGTACCTCTGGCTGTTCTGGAACACGTTCTATAGACCAGGCTGGTGTCAAACTCAGAGATCCACTAGCCTCTGCCTCCTGAGTGCTGGGATTTAAGGCGTGTGCCGCCACTACCCAGCATCTCTGTTATTTCTTACAACTGCAAGTAAATTGGCAATTACCTCAAAACGAAAAGTCCAGTTTAAAAATGAGCTGCCAGCATGCCTGAACCAGAGAGACTGGCGTTAGGCTCAGCTGGTCTTGCAGTTACACATAGTCGCAGTCCCCAGGCCATGCTCCTCGCATCCCCACATCGCTGTGTTCACAGAGGTCCCCTTCCCCATCTGTGTGACCGGGCACACTCTCACCCTACTCCTTGAAGCCAGCACATTGGAACTCTATAAGATTGTTGCACAAAGGTGGGAGCTGCTGGTTGCTAACAGTTGTAAAACACTGGTCTGACCCGACCTTTGCATTATACCAAGAGGCTCAGAGATGTCCACATGAGTAGTCCAAAGCCACACAGAAGTTCAACAGTGAAACTGCCATCTAAGTGCTGAGCCTTTCCCCCTGCCACATACCTGACTGCCTCTCCAGGGTCAGGGTGAAGTCGTGAAAGAAGCAGGAGCAAAGGCCCTGTGGCGAGGCCCATACCGCCCTGCAAGCACTCAGTCATCTCATACAGACAAAGGAGGTGCAAAATGAAACCCGGCCAGTTGCCAGATGAATTTCCAGTTTAAACAGAGTCCACGGATGCACAAAAACAGCTTGTCATCAGTGCTCAGTGACAGAGTGAAGGACAGTTCTAGAACCCCTATGAATCTAGTGAACCCAGACTGTTCGATACTGTGGGGAAATTCCTGGTTAGCCAAAGAAAAGACAAGAAGAGGCATGCACTGAGGCTGGAGACTGAGGGGAGAGCAAAAGACAGGGAGGAGGCCTCCCAGGTCTGCTCAGACTGTGGCGCTCGTCCCCAGTCTGCAGCTGTGGCTTTCAGACTTGCCAGCATGCCAGAATTCTAGGGGCCAATGTGGGAGGCCAAACAAGCAGGGAGGGAGCTGTCATCAGCCCACAGGATGGATCAGCAGGCCCTGGGGCTCAGCCTCTAACCCTGGAGCCAGGGTGTGGTTCTGACCACTGAGTCCCCTTAGCAGTCTGAAGGCGGTATATGAGGGACAAAGGTGCTTTCTTCTGCTCTCATGGCCACTTGAGTGAGTGAGCCTAGGGCCCCAGTGGCTGCAGACTTAACTTAGAACTTTTCTCCTGAGCATAATGGAACTAGGGTGTGCACAGCCTCTGCCCCAGAGCCCTGGGGCTGCTGAGATTTGGGGACATGGAAGCCTCTGCCCCTCAACAAATTAAAGTCAGGAAAAGAAAGAGACAGAATCAAGAGGCTTGCACCCTCTGGTTCTGGGCCGGGGCAGGGGTTGGGGGTGGGGTGTCTGCTGAGACCTCAGTCTTCATTGAAGGATCTGGAATACTGGGAGGGATGGGGCTGAGGAAGGAAGCAGGCTAAAGAAAGCCTCTTCTTGGGAACCTCTTGCCAGATTTTCTTCTGAGGAAACCCTGCTAACGTTCCAGGAAACAGATTCGCTCTGCTACTGGGAACCCTTTCCTTCTAAGCATGAGCAGCTGACAACCAGCCATAAGCTTGGCATGATTAGTATGCATATTGGACAGAAGAAGAGCATAAAGTGACCAGAAGAGGTAACAGAGGCCATGAAGGAAGGATGCTGTGTTTTGTAGAGGGGAGAAAAAAGCCTCCAGTTGACTTCCTGATGGAAAGAACGTAGGGTGTAAGCTGTGTCAGGGAGGTGACACGAAGACCCCTCTATTGAGTCTTGGGGAAAGTCTGCATTGCTCCCTGGGACATCTATGTGGGTGGCTTCAATGAAGGGGGTGGGAAAAACACAGAGACAGCACGTAGGGACAGCAGAGCACAGGAGGAGTGGAGAGCTGAGACCTCACACACATTAAACAGCTGGCTCTCCACATCTGAGCTAGATGCAGCGGCATCACACTTGGTGTTTTTTGGTGCACCAAGGAGCTAAGAGGTTAAACACATTTCCAGGACCACATGCCACCCTTAGCAGGGCTGGGAGGAGCACACTCCCAGCCAAAAAAGTGGGAGCAGCTCGGGTTGGCAAAAATACAAGTTCAACAATCAAATGCACATGGAGTCCCAACTGGCCCCAGAACCCTACTCTTCTCCAGTTCTGTGGCTACCATGTGTGGTTACCAAGTACAGAAAGCTTGGCTCAGGGTACAACATGCCTTGGAGTCCCAGACCCTCCCAGAGAGGCCATCACAGGACTTAGGGGCCCCAGACAGAGTGTCCAAGAAGAACATGCAGATGATATCCTCACTACCAGAAGCAGATAATCACACAGCCCTCCACCCCCCATGCCTCACCATGGAAGGCCCTGACAGGTTCCAGTGGGTTTCAAAACAGCCATGCTCCATTCATGCCCAGGGCTACAGCTCCTAACAGGGCACGGGCAGTAGGCAAGTGGTGATGGCCCCAGACTTGCCACTGACCAGGAGACCATGCCCTGAGATGCCTAGCCCTATACAAGCCCCTCCTTGTGCCAAGGGCTTGTACTTCCCTGCAGCAGCTGCTACAGCTTGAGCAATTTATAAAACTGGTGCCTCAGCGTATGCATGGGCCCGTGAATCTCGGGGTCAGGTATGCATGCTTAGCATGGCCCTCCGTGTGCCTGCTTGTAGTGCCAAGCCTTCAGACTCACAAGGGAACAGGCCCAAGATGAGTGTGCAAGGGAGGCGCTGGCTCACTGCCTTTACAGGGAGAAGTGTCCTCATTCTCCAAAGCCCAGCGAAGGCCAAAGCAGCCCTGCCCCTGCCCAGGAAGGGAGCCAGGACAGCCTAGATTCCTCACACCTGTGTCTGCCCCGCTGACCTGGGAAAGCCACCCAAGCCTGAATCTGCTGGAGCCCTTTAAGGGCTGAGCTTTTCAAATACATAAACACGAAAGGTTCTTTCCATGAGCCATGTGTCCTGGGGGGCTACCCGGGGAGGGAGGGGGTTAGAAGACAAGGCCATGGAACCCAGGTCTAGGCACCTACCTTGACCTCCGCAGACTCTCTTCGTCAGGGTCTTGCACTGTGGGAAAAAGAAATTGGTCAGGAGGACTCGCCGCGAACGCAGGAAGAAAGTGCCACTAGAGCTTTGAGGATGGTTAAGTCCCCAGGAGTCAGCCATCTTGTCAGCGGGGGCCTTGAGAGTGTGCATGCTTCTGCTCATGTCTGGAGTTAAGGGTTAGAAGGGAAGGCCCACCTAGAGACCCAGCGGCTCTTTACCATCTACCAACTCTCTGCCATTGTTAGTTAATCATCAAGGGCAGCTCCTGTGGGCTTTAAGACTGCAGGAGCCAGGCCACTCTGTCTCACCCCACCCCCGGTTCCACTTCGACTCTTCTACTCACTGTATTCTGTCCCTGTCATCTGGGCCAGGATGCGGAAGGAGCGAGACTGTAGGTTGGAGGACCGGCGAGCCCACTCATCAGCCTCATCTTCTGGCTTGCTTTGGTTTTTTATCACAGCCTGGTACACCGGAGAGGCGCTATCCACAGCCAAGTCTTTCACTGGGAGGCTCCTGTAGGGCAGGAAGGGGTGTGGGTGGAGGCCAGACTGTAACACAGACCCCCCACCCCTGCCCCAACTTTGTTCTCCCACTGCGTCCCTCCCCCCACATCTGTACCCACTGTTTCCACCCACTATTATCAGAAGAACAGAGACGCCTGGAGTTTCGGTGCTCAGGGGTGCAGAGGTCAGGGGAGGCCCAGAGGGACCGTGGATCTTCTTGCCCATGAGGTTTCTATCCTTCCTGTTGGCCCTACTCCAGTGCTAACCCTGGGCCTAAACAAGTTCCCACCCCACAGGCTGGAGTCCCTCTAGGGAAGGAGGAGGTAGTTCTCCTTGAAGTGATTTTGGCTTCCCTGAGCCAGCTCTGCGTGGGGCAGGGTGGGAACAGCCTGCCTGAGGGACCTGGAGGCCTGCTCAGGACCCATCCAATGGCCTCCTCACACCCACAGATCCAGACAGGGAGCTGCCAAGGCCTTGTTGCTGGAAGACGCCTGGAGCTTCTGGCTCAGTTGCAGGAGACAGCCTGGCTACAAAGTGTTATGAGAAACAAAGTGGGAAATTTTGCTCAGCACTGGCATGACCTGCATGGATGGTGGGGGTTATAGCTGCATGGAGGCGGGGTTTGGAATAGGCTGCAGGCCCGGTCTCTGCCCCACAGCTGCATAGTCTTTTGAGGGGAATCTGCTGATATTCCCTTAAGCTGACGTAACAGTGGGTGCTGAAAATTCTTAACTGAATGACATTTTCAGCTCCTGCAGGGATCCTCTCGGGTGCTGGAATTTCCACCTGACTGGAGTTTTATAGATCAGACTGTGGATCTGTGTTGCCCGGAAACCTTCTCGGCTGTCAGAGGTGCTCGGCCCAGGCCTATGGCAGTAACAGCCTGCCGGCTAGCCCTTTCCTCTAATAGATGTTGAAACTGAGGTCCAGAGAGGTCAGCTGACTAGTGCCAGGCTATCGCAGACAGGGACAACACTGAGCGATGCCTGAGGTGGTCCAGCCCCCAGCCCAGTGTCCTTTTTGTTCCCCTTGTTATTCTTAGTCTTTACTTTGCTTTTATACATTCCTCTGGAAGCAGAGTCTTGCTGTGTACCATGCTCCGTTCTCCCGAGTACTCAGATTACATACTGCCTTTCCTGATTGACCCAGTGTCTTTTCTATCACGTGTTTTATGATCAGGAGGCTCAAAGGCCATGTCTGCCTTCCAGGGACTACACAGCTTAGATGCTCTGACCACATGGAGACACAGCCCAGTTGGGACATGTCCTAGCTCTCGCCTTCCTGCCTGCCTCCATCTGCCCCAGTGGGGACTAGCTAGCTGCGACAGGATGCCCCTGGTGCACAGGTCTTTGACTTTCTCTGCAAGGAGCTGGATAGAATCGGCCTAGTGAGCTATGAGAGCACAGATAGAAAAAGGATGGCGGGCGGCGGCCCTGCTCCCGCTTCTCTAGAGAGCAAGGTACTGTCAGATTGTGGTTGTGAGGGTTCTCTGGGGTCTTTCCAAGAAGAGGCCCACAACTGCTCGAGAAGCAAAGACTGGGTTCTTGTTCTTCATGCGGAAAGCCGTTTCTTGCACAGGAAAGATTCTAAGGGTTCCTGAGGTCTTTGGGAACAACCAGATCTTTTTGGTTCTTGCAGGCTCTGGGGACTGGCTTCTTAAAAAGAGCGCCTTTGCCTTTGTCACCTTCTGGCACTGAATTATCACCCAGTGTGCATTCTGGCCCCCAAGTGTGCCATGTCCCAGGGAAGCTAGGAAAGTCTGGGAAAACCTCACCGAAGCATGGCCAGGAGAAGGCAGGCTGGGGTGGGCACACTGTGAGTGCCACGACTAGATTTCCATAGCCACATTGACATGGGTGGTCTCCGAAAGACAAGCATCTGCCTGTGTAAGGCTGCAGAGGATGTCGTGTGGCTTAGAGGTGGATGTGAGGGAAAAGGTGGACAGAGCGCATGGGCCGACCACTTGTCCTCACACACATCCCACCAAGCCCACACACCATCCTGCAACTAGACAGATGACAAGACAGACACTGCGGGTCTACTTACGCCAGCGGCGACGCCCTGCCAAGCAGAAGGAAACCCAGCCGCGAGTGCGCGTCCATCATGGGATAGCAGAGGGGCAGCGCACACAAGAGAGCGGGGTTAGGACCAGAAATGAGTTAGGGGAGTGGGGTGGGTGAAGGAAGAAGAGAGAGAGAAAAAGAAAACTGTCAGTGAGGAAAGAACCGTGGAAATTAACAGCAGAAACGGAACATGTGATGGCCAGGAGGGTTCCTCACTGTGCCATAGCACCGCTCAGCGCGCTTGAGTTAAAAGGGAGGGGAAAGGTTGATCCTTTCCAGGCACGCTAGCAAAAAGGAGAGGCAGGGAAGGGAAGGGAATAGGTGGAGACAGCTAGATTTATCGACAGAGCACCATATTCTCCAAATCATAGGTGCCCCGATAGCAAAATCAAAACTAGAAGTTTTCCCAGTATGCAGAAAATACAGTGTGATGAGCAGTTCATCATTGTTTTCCACTTGACTTTCCTTTGGTGACTACTAAGGACCAACTGACAAATGTTAACAGGAAATCCCATTGGCTTTTGGGTTTAGTCAGGCAGACTTGTTTTTCTGGGTATATGTGAGCTAATGGTTGTTTTTTTGTTTTTGTTTCGTTTTGTTTTTTGCACGGTCAATATTATTATTCCCCCCCCCCCTTCGAATGAGTGGTTTAAGTAAATCAACAGTCCAAATGTCTGCAAAGAGCTGCCTGCTGTCATGAACTCTGCAGGTTCGGACTAGTGACTAAAAAATGGACAACCTCTGCCCCCTGGTGGTCGAATGGAAATAGTGCCTCTCTGAGCCGAGGTCAGGCTTTCCATAAATGGAGCTCAGGACCGGTAGCTAGCTGGGTGCCTTTTCCTCTGGCCTCTGCATGTACACCTCAAGTGCTTGTCCTTGTCCTGTAGAAACTGCCTGGGACACTTCTGTGTTCCTCTTACAGTATCTGCTTTTATATCTTCAGAAAAAAATGTTTAATGTCCCCTTAGACTTTTTCTCCTGAGTTGCTGGAAATTTCTGATGCAGGGATAATATGTTGCCTAGAGAGGTGAGCTATGACATTCCCAAGCATAAAGTAATGACCTGCTCCTTTCACACCCCCCACCATGTGTGCACGAGTGTATGAGTGTGTGTGTGTGAGAGAGAAAACAGATGAGAGACAGATAAAAACAAGAAACAACAATGGAGAGGAGAAAAGAGACAGAGATACAGGGAGGAGATGAAAGATACACAGACAAAGAAAGAGACAAGGACAAGATAGAAATGGGGGGGGGTGATGAGAAGATAGAAGAGAGAATGTTCTGTTGATGCTTGAGTAATACCAGGTTCATCTGAGTTTCTACCAACTCTGTCCTTAGTCCACCCTCAAATTCCCCAGCTAAGCTAATAGTCCAATCCCAGGAACCAAGGACGTCGTAAACCCTGTTACTCTGAAGCCAGGCTTCCTGAGGCAAAGAAGAAATGAGAAATGCCCATCATGAGGCTGCCTGCCAATAGTACCTTGGATAGTTGGCCCAACGCCTCTTCCAATAACAAACCCACCAAGTGCTGGATTGATACCCATATAGAAGAATAAGACATTCCTGCACTCCCCCAGTGTGGCTTTAGTTATGAGAGGCCTGGGGAGTCTCCTGTGCTCCTTTAAAAGCACAGCAGAAGTCTAACCAGCCCCTCTCATCGAGCCCAGGAAATGCCAAGTCTGGCAATCCCTTTGAGGAAATGCAACATTTTGCATTTTGCCATTTTTCCTACAGCTGAACACAGACAGGCAGACTCTGAAGAGAGAGAGGGCAACACATCCCCAAAGTCCCTGGTGAAGGCTGGTCCACCCACTCCAGGGTCCTGAACCCAGGAGGCACTAGGTGAGGAAGAAAGCTGGTCCTGTTAGCGCCTGCTCCGTAGTAGCCTCCGTAGGTAGACGTGCGATGTTGGGAGCGCTTACCCACTGAAGTCACTGCCCTGGGCCTGGGCCTGCCCAGCAATGGCATCCATGATGGCGTCCTGCGAGTACATGCTGATTGGGGTGTTGTACTGTGCGTGGATGATGGTAGCCTTGCCGCCCAAGCCCTTCACCTCAATGGGCTTGTGGGTGGACAGGGCTGAGTCCTTCAGGGCACTGGGGTTGAAGCGTTCCTGGTAATCGGCGCTAAGGAGGGCAGGCAAGAAAGGTAAGGGGTGGAGGAGGGAAGGGGAGGAGAGAGGGCAACAAGTGAAGGTTACGTGGGAAATCAAGGTCAGGGTGCTGGTGGGAATGTGGAGAGAGATTTCCTGAAGTTGAGGTCTTGGCCCAAAGTAAGTTACCCAAGTTCTCCCACTGTGGGCTGCCTGGGCATAGCCAGGAAAATTCTTGGCACCTCCCAAAACCCTGTGCAGACCCGAATCAACTTTGCCAGCTCCCTTTTCGGGTCTCCTTCAGCCTGAATTCCCTCTTACAGTCAGTGGGGGCACCAGGCGTGGTGCACACTCCCACCACACACAGCAGGATGGAGAAGCAGACACAAGAGGGTTTGGGGGAGTGGGTCTTGGGAAGAGGACAGACGCTGGGCCATGTGACAGAAGAGGCAGCCACACAAGCAGAGTCTACAACATTCCAAAGGCAAAAAGCGGTCACACCGGGCAAACTCGGAGATGCTGAGGTTCTAGCAAAGTTTCTCCATGAAGGGGCTTATCCTGCTGGTCATTGCACTGTGGCCTGGGACTCTGTTCTTCCAGATCTTTCTGTGCCTGTACTTGTTCCTTGGAGGATGGCTCAGGCTGCCCAGGAGCCCCCAGTCCAGCATGCTATAGCTTGCCAACCTCTACCCATCCAGGTTCTTCCCATTGACAGGTAGATGCATGCTCAAGCAGAGATAAAATCACATGTAGTCCTTCTCAGGAGTCTCACTGGGACAGAAAACTCTTCAGACCCACACAGGCCAGTGACGGTGCAGCACCCCCCACACACCTGCGTTAACCTGCAAGCCTTAAGCTGCTGGAGCAGGACATTGAGAGCAAAATGGAGACCATCACATAGATACCCATCCCTTGCAATGGATCCCCTCCATACTCCAGCAAACACCCATGCAGGCTCATCCAAGGCACAATGCACCTCCACTCACACATGCGCATATGCACACATGCCGACAGGCACACACCATCCACACCCAACAGATGGCAGGTGCATGCTGGAATGACACACAGGGACATCCACATGCTGTCCTTGGATACTAACTTGGCTGGAGAATTGGCTATCACCTGGAAGGAGAGAAAAAGCAAAGGAGATAGAGCAGTCAGAGTGAGACTTCTACTGGGGAAGCATGGGTGTCGGGGCCAACTTCAGACCATCTTCACGTCGTGAAGGAGGCTGGGCTGGCAAAACCTCAGGCTGAGGAGTAAGAATCGAGGAAGGAGAGAGCTTAGAACCAGGGATCAGACTTTGGGCGGGAGGCACCAGGACTTCCTCTATGGTGGTCCCCGGCATGCCCAGCTTTGCCAAGGGGAAGGGACTTCTTGTCTGTTTCAAGGACTGCTGTACAGGTACGTGGATTGCATATGTATAACCAGGCTGTAAACACTGGAGAGAGAGCTGAGGTAGACACATGACTACCATAGCTGTTTCAAGAAGGGCCCAAGGCCCCAACTTCCTTCTGGCTAGATTCCCCAAATGTGAAAAGCCACAGCTTAGCCCTGTGCATAGGGACAGCTTATGCATTCATGCCTCAAGGAGGCATCGCAGTGCTGTTGTGTGCCCAACAGGGCTACCCATGACCCCTGGGCCCTATTCTGTCTCCCAAAGGACAGGCAGGCAGCACTGGTCACCCTTCCTGGAGCAGGGAGAAGGAGGTTGATGCAGTCTCAGTGACTGCTCCAAAGGCCTTGTGGGTCAGCAATGGGGCAGGAGGAATGCATGTCCAGGCTTGCACAGGAAAGCCCTCAGCAGGGGCCACCTGGCATAAATAAGCAGCTCTGAGGGACCCTATCCTCATTCTGATAGGACAATGAGCCTCGTGGAAATGAACTTCTTCGGGGGACGTTCTGTCCGATGCTTTAAATGTAGATCGCCTGTGGTGACCCTGTCTGACACCCCAGGTGAGACTATGGAGGAGAGTGGACATTGTCTCCAAACACATCTGCTTTCCGTGTGAACTCTGGAAGAGGGAACCTCAGCCCCAGTTAGCCTGGACCTGGTCACCCCACAACCAGGGTCCCGGGAAGCCAAGAACCTCCCACCCCCAGAGATCCAGTGATAAATCTATCTGCTCAGGCCCAGGTCCCCTACTGTCTCAGCGCTGATAAAATTCCTTCTGTCCTCCCATGCTCAAAATAGCCACAAGTGGATCTATATTAGGAAAAGGCCAGCTTGGCTTGGCCATTTCTTCTCCATGTTTGGCCAGTGCTGACAGCTGCAGGGTCAGCCCTTGTGATGACCAGCCAGCCCAGTGTCCCCTGCAGAGGGTAGTGTTGACCTGATTGGGTGGGGGTTGCCTCTGCCCTGTGCAGCCGCCAGAGCACTAATGCCCTCCCCCGCCCCAGGTTCTTGCTCCATTCCAAGGCTTGGGTGTGTGCAGTGCAGGTCTAAGACACAGATCTCAGCAGGAGGCACCAGGATTACAGCACCTGCTCAGGGGCCTTGCTGTGTGGGGTGGTGGCAGGCTGCCTTTCAGAGGAGCAGTGGGGCCTGCAGGGTGTTTGGGTCTTTCTGCCCTTGTTCTCCACTGGTTCTCCTCCACTCCTCCCCAGAGATGCAGTCGCCAAGAATCACACCACAAGTTACTCAGAGGAAACAAGGAAGGGGCTTCCTTTTGGAGCGCAACAGGACAGAGGTCAATTCCTAACCTTGACTCTTCTCAACATTATGACTCTGAGCAAGCTCTTCCATCGTAACCTTATGTATAAGGTTCTCTGGTGGGGCACCAGAGAAAATGGATCCACAGTTAAGAGTACCGGCTGCTCTCTCAGAGGATCCGAGTTTGATTCCCAGTGCTCATGTGGCAGCTCACAACTATCTGTGACTTCAGTTCCAGGGGATCTGATACCTTTCTCTGGTGGTACACAGATATACATGCAGACAAAACACCCTCACATGTAAAAACAGGATTAAAATGAACAAAATACATAAAAAGGATGAAGTGAGCATTTCCGCCCTGCAGATGGGTTATGCCAAGTAATTGTACCCTTGGTCTAAGCCTTCAGCACAGGATGTATGCAGTAGATGGCACAGTGAACCTGCAGCCCTATTACAGTTAGACACTTGGCAAAGCAGGGGTCTCAGCCCAGCAGAGGTCCCAGCTTTTTCTGCCTACAACTCTCAGCACCTACAGCGTCAGCTTTTACTTTGAATGAAGCAACAAGCTTCCAAGTTACTGTTGGATCCTGCTTCTCCAGTTATCAAATGATAAGTTCTACATTTACCAAGTAGATTTCTGGGCAGCATCTGCACCAAAGGACTGGTACCCAAGAGTCAAGGGTGTATGTTGGGGCAGGGACAGGACCCCTGACCTCATAGCTTTTTCTGTTTCATCTCAATTTAAGATGGAATCGGGCAGATTGAGTGCTAGTTCTGCCTGCCTCTTACTAGCTGTATGATCTAGGATCAGTTTCACACTACATCTGACTTGTTAAGATGAAGGAAATCAATGCCCCCTTCTGAAGTTATTGACAAAGCCAGGTCCTATGAGGCTGGAGAGATGGCTCAGCAGTTAGTTAAGAGCACTGGCTACTCTTCCAGAGGACCTGGGTTTGATTCCCAGCTCCACATGGGAGCTCACAACTCTTTGTAACTCTAGTCCTAGAGAAGCAGACAGTCTCTTAGATATGCATGCAGGCAAAACACCCATACACATAAAGTAAATTAATAAGAAAAGAGCCAGTTCCCAGCTCAGAGTCAGAGCTCAGCCATGGAGACATCCCATCACTGCAAGTGGACTTTCCAGGGATCCCAGTCAACAATAAAGCAATTTTCTTGCCTGGAGCAGGTTCAGAAGGGACCAGGAAGACCTACCTACCCATCAGAGGCAGGATAAAGAGGCCATCTTTATTCTACCATTCCTAGAATTTTCTGCTACTTTGCTGGGAAAACCTTGGCTTGGGGAAGCCATGATGTGCTAGACACTGGCCTTGCTCAGATTCCAGAAGGGGCTGGGGAAGTTGAGGAACCAGAGATCTCTAGTCTACTGGACACAGAAGAGCAAAGGAGGGTGTGGCTGGGGCCACACTGATGGGACTCCTATGTTGCTGACTCTTGAATTTCTGCTGGAAAACTCTAGGCAATGAGTCCATAGTGAATGTGTGACAAATGCCATTGTCTTTATCCTCCCAGTAACTGAAGACAACCATGTGATTCCTTTCACGGAGACACTGGACGGAGACACTGGGCTACTATGCCTCAACTCAGCTGGCTGTGCCCCTAGCACCTAGAGATAAGAACACCCCTTGTACAGGACAGTAGCAGAGTCTCTGTGAGACAAGAGGGAAGAGAGGCCCGGCAGCTGATACATGCTCATATGTGCATCCCTCCTTTCTACCCTCCAGTGACCTGGCTCCCAGGCTCCCTCCATTCCTACTTCCTTGGAGTCTTACTAGCTAGACCGTGGGGATCAGAGGTGGGCTGTTTCCCACGACCCCTTTCTCCTCAGAGTTCTGCTTCCTTGCAGTCTATCCTAGCCTGGGTCAGCTCCACAAACCTCCTCTCCTCACCATTACCCAGTCTCTCCATGGGTACTTCTGTTGCTTCCTCTCCCAGGTAGCCTTAGAGAACTTCCTTTTTTTCTTCCTTTCTTTCTTCCTTTCTTTCTTTCTTTCTTTCTTTCTTTCTTTCTTTCTTTCTTCCTTTCTTTCATCCTCCCTGAGACAAGGTCTCTATATAGCTCTGGCTGTCCTGGAACTCACTTTGTAGACCAGGCTGGCTCTGAACTCACAGATCTGCCTGCCTCTGCCTCCTGAGTGCTGGGATTAAAGGCATGCGCTACCACCGCCTGGCTGAGAACTTACTCTCTTATCTCTAACTCTTCCTTGTTCTTGCCTAGGGACCCCAGGGATGTGGGGTCTTTCTTGTAGACCTTTAGTTCCCAAAGGCAGTGAGATGGGGTGAAAATCTTGGGGGTCAGAGTCTCCTGCATGCTGGCTTAGCTTGGCCGCCTAGTAGCTGGACATCCGGACCTCAGCTCAATCTTTTCTGAGCCTCAGTTTCTGTATCTGCAAAGAGCTGGCATATCACTGCAAAGTGGTCATACAAAGTGGCGATGTGCCTGGCTGACAGCCAATGTTGGTGGGATCCCTGCTGGTGTTGCTATGGGCTGCTACTATCATGGGTAGAGGGCTGGCTGTGGTGAGGCCTGTTCCTCCCCTGACCACCTGACCAGGCTGTTGTAGTGAGCACCGATGACCCAGGTGGCTCCAAACCAGACAGCAGGGTGCCCTTTACCTACCCTCCTAGGAGTCCAGCACCTGAGGCCTTCCCTCGGAGGCCCATCTGATACATCTGAGCCATCTCCCTCAGGGTCTCTGCCGAGTACAGGCCAATGGGGTTGTTATATTGCCTCGGTTGCCTGGGGCCTGGCAGAACTTTGGGGCTGACTGAGCCCTGTGCACCCTCTGGGCTGGTCTTAGCCACTGGGCTGCCCTGAAGAAGGACAGACTCCGGGACCTCCATGTGTGGAGTGCCGACAGAGGTCTGGGAGAAGGAGGAGCTAAAGGTGTCCCCGAACTCCAGGGTGCCCAGGGTGCCTGGGCTGGCCCTCGCCTCAGGGCTGGGGCTGGGAGTCGCCAGGCTGCCGTTCGTGTCCAGAGCGGGGTCCTGACATAGGGCAGCACCATGCAGGGGAGAGAGAAGACAGTGGTTAGTGGCCACACATGGCTGTGCTTCTGGGTGGACTTGAAACAGATGTGTTAGAGTGAGCACCTGTAGCCCACCACCCATAGTCTGCAGCCTGCTGCGTGAAGGCCCTCAGAAAGAGGAGCAGAAGAGGGAAGCCTGGGGTTCCTGGTCTAGAGGCTGGCGTCCATCTAGACAGAAGGCAAAGTCCCTCCGAAAGCCAGGCCTGCCCCCCGAGACTAAGGAGGAGGATGTCTATTGGTCCCTTTTCCCTTTGAATGGGTGCCCTGTAAGTGCAGAAGGCCTCCTGATTTACTGACCTAACCTTGAGAAGACCCTTCATAGCCAGGGTTGACTGACATTTGGGGTGGAGGTACAGAGGGGGACCTAAGGGAGCAACTGGGCTATTTGGCCATCTCCATCTCCCTTAGCAGTTTCTCCCAGTAGTCCTCTGTCCAGCTCCCCAATCTATCCAATCTATGACCATCACCCCATGATGACTCTTCCTCCCATGTCACCTACTGTCCAGTCTCCCCAATGGACAGACTGTACTCAGTCTACAGTTGTAGTGAGAGAGGAGGAGCTATGCACAGGCCTTCACAGGTTTAGGTTGGCCTCTTGGACCACAGAGTTTAGATATTTAGAGGAGGTCTGGGAAGGCCTCTGGATCGAGTGGTGAGATTTGGGGCCCCGGGCTCTGCTGCCCCTTCACTCCTGTCCTAGCCTCTAAGACTATAAGAACTTCCTAATGGACAGAGGGCTCTGTAGCTGTGGGGGGTGGGTAGACACTTAGAAACTAGAAGAGTCTGTGTGGAGGAGAAACCCTGAAGGCTAGTAAGGGCCTTTATACCTGGGAGTGTCTCCTGGGGTGGCTGACTCAAGCTGGGGCCTCTTTACAGCAACTCTGGTCTCGGTGTCCCCAGACAATGAGGGTCAGAGCCCTCTAGACAGACACCTGTTTCCTGTCTGGCTAGAACTCTGGCCCTCTTCTCAGTACATTGTTTTCCAAACTAGTGTCTTCTCAGAACAGTTGCTAGTGCTGGGATGGGGCCAGATAGACATCCCCACAACTCAATGTGTCATAGGTAATGTGTCAAACACTTCTCATAAGGGTCGGCGGTGGAGGGGCAGGCAGGCAGGTTTATCCAGGGACCACGGATAAGTGGACCCCGCTAAAGTGGTCAGCACCTACCTTCTGGTGGGGGATCACTGGCAGTGGGGACTGGATTGGGGGTGCTGCTGTGGAGATGGCAATAGGACGCTTGGACCTAGAAAAACAAGAAACAAGACCCAGTGAGGACATTTGCGACTGGCCAAAAGTTCCTGGGGGAGACCGAGAGCTGGGCAGTGGAGTCACAGGTCCCAAATGCACATCAACTCATGCACTAGGCCCTCTAAGGGAGCCCCTGGGCTTGACCGGGATTAGGAGTCATAACCCCAGCGGTCTTCATGTCAGCACCCATGGGCCTCCTCCTCATAGGGTGAGGGCAGGGCTGCCTGAGGAAAGAGGAAGCAGGGTTTCCAGGTCCAGCCCTCCATATCCCCGTGGCACTGTGGTCATGTTCTCTGTCTAATGCACTTCCGTCAAGAGAGGCAATGGCCATGATTTCGGCCCATCCTTCCTACACAGTTCTGTAGCACAAGGCTAGACCCATGCAAATGCTGAGGGCCATCTCTCTTTTGTCCCCATCACAGACCTACACCACACCCACGTCCCCTTCTCTGGCAGTGTTCCACCTACTTCTGCAGGGTGAGGCTCAGGTTGTAGCTGGCGGATTTGATCTTGTTCTGGGCGTCCAGGTGGGTCATAGTGTCTGTGTTGACACCATCAATGGCCACCACAAGGTCTCCTTGGCTGAGCTGGGACTGGGCTGCCTTGCTGCCTGGAGTGATCTGGTTAAACAGCAGAAGAAGGGGTGAGTCAGGTAATGGTCACCTGTAGCATCCAACAGATGCCCGTTACACTGCTTATTCCCAATGGCCGACGCTGGCTGCTCACCACGCCTGTTTGTCCTTCCTCACGGCACTTCCACTGCCCAGGACTTTTTGACAGCCATCAAGGGACCAGCTCTGACCAGTGGAATGATGGTGGAAGTAACACACATCCCTGCCTGGTCTTTCCCTAGCAACCTCCACTAGAGTACTGCACATTGCTTGTTGACTGACTAAATGCACAGGTTTGAGAGGAGAACAGCCAAGTTGCTAACTGGAAGGGGCCTGGATCCCAGAGTCACTACCTGAGGCAGAGATGGTATGTCAGGCTTCCTAAATGAGGAATAAATTCCCACTGTGCTAGGCCATCAGTATTTGGGGACTACATATTGCACCGATTAACCTGTTACCCTTGTACTCTGCAAAGCCATTGAGAACTTTCCAGTCTAAGAAATGAGGGAAGACTTAGTTGGCACCTCCCTGCCCCAGTCATTCTAGTCATTGCCAGACCAAAGAGCAGCATAAATGTCCCCTCACAAAGGCATCCAAGCACAAGGTGCTCCACGCTACCCGGGACAGGTACTCCGAAAACTATCAGAGCTATTGGCCCTGCCTGGGTGAGAACCAGGCAGGCCGTGAAGGAAGGCAGGCTTAAGGCTCTCCAGCTACCTGCATACGTCTGGAAGGAAAAGTATAATTATGAAGCTAGTTCCTTTTAATTCCTGTGCCCCACTGACATCCAAAAATATTTGTCTGGAGGCTCTGTCTTTGATCACACAGAATGCCATTGACACTCTACTCTGAGAACACTTTCCAGGATGTAGGGAAAGCTACACCCACTATTACTTGGGAAGCCATGACATCATACACAATACCAAATTTTGCATGGCAGCCCCTTAGTAGCAGTACTTTGATGCTGTGGTGACCCTACCCACAGTGATATCATCTGAGATGAAAACTTCCGGAAGTTCTAGTGACATAATTTAGAGTGGTTTGATGGAAATGGCCAGAGTGACATTAGCAGCTCTACTCTGAAAAATAGCTCATGAGTTGTCACTGAAGGGGACTACCTTCAGTTTCTATGACTTCCAATGGGATGTCTCAATCTCTGATAATATCACATGGAAGTGTTCATTTTTGTCCCCAGTATAAATGGTTACTGATTGAGGACATGCAAGGTGGGACAATCTGTTAGTGTGTGGAAGTTATGCATGAAAGCTGACCCGATGACTGTAGGAAGTCCCTCTGTGACATCACATAAAATGTGACACAGGCCATATCATCAGTGACATCCTAGGAAAAAGGAGGCTCTGAACACCTCCCACACCATTGCCCAGATGGCTGGAGGCTATCCCTTAGGATTGTCCCCTTATACGCCCACCAGTTAGTTCTCTTGGCATCTCTGACCATATCCTACCCACCTTCCTAGCTATACCGAAGGAATAACACTGTCTATTAACACTGCCAGAGGTGGATTTTGGTTTAGGTCTGGGAATCATCTTAGAAGGCAATTTCAGATGACCTGGGGGCAGCCCCATGGTCCACGTGCCAAGCCTGTGTGGGCCTCTGGTCGAGCTCTGGAAATGGATGAATGCCTCCTGCCAGGTTCCTTGAAGGGAACTATATGCACCCTGCAGTCACTGTGCCCAGAAAATGAGCGATTTTGTTGTAGTCATACCACTGCCCAGAAGCTGGTCCTGTGCCCTGTGGGTGATGACAACAAGACCAGAGGGACCCTCCCTTGCCAACTGTTGCTCATCAGCCTTTGTAGTCCCAGATGTGTGTGTGTGTTTTGTTTTGTTTTGTTTTCCTCCTCTCTGAGACAAGGTTTCTGTGTGTAGCCTTCACTGTCCTAGAACTCACACTGTAGATCAGGCTGGCCTTGAGCTCACAGTGATCCACCTACCTCTGCCTGCCAAGTGCTAGGACTAAAGGTGTGTGCTATTACACCCCACTCCAGGTGTCTTCTCAAGCACTGCCTGCCTTGTACCCAGAACATTTCTCTTCAGGACCTCAAATTGCCAGGCAAGAACAATAGAGAAATGAAAGCCTGACTGGCCAAGAAAACACACCTGATTTGCAAAGCCCACTCTCCAGACGCCAGAGAGACATCATAGAACCCCCATTATCACCTAGTTCATCACCACAGGGAGCCTGTGGTGAGAGAAGTGTGTTGCTGTCTTGAATGCAGAGGTGAAAAACACTGACAGAGGCTGGGGAGATGGCCCAGTCAGTTAAGTGTTTGCTGTGCAAACATAAAGACCTGAGTTCGAGTCCTGACACACAACTGAAAAACAGGGGTAGGTATACGCTTGTAATCCCATTGCTGGGAAGGCAGTGACTGATGGATTCCCAGGGCTTGCTGGTCAGCTAGCCTATCTGAGTAGGTGAACCCCAGGTCAATTAGAGACCCTGTCTCAAACAACAATGACTTCTGAGGTACAATACCCAAAACTGTCTTCTCATACACACACATACACACACACACACACACACACACACACACACACACACACACACACACACCCAGTGAAGAAGAAAACAAGATGCATTCCTAGACAAGCCTCTCGCTGCTATGCAGAAAGTCCGCCTGTCTCCTACCTTTTTATGCAGGGCTGAACTATCTCTAACAACTCACTATAGCAATCTTTAAGCTGAAAGAATATGAACACCCAATTCTCATCGTGACCATGCAACTGTAACATCCCATTCTTCCATTTCAGTCACGCACCACTTTCATTATTCTCCACACATCAGGCCATCTCACTTTAGAAGCACTTCAAAGACAGATGAAAACACCCAGGGTAAAGTTTCCAGTGCTATGCTGTCCTAGTGGACTGCCCATGTCCCACAGCTGGCCTCTCTGTGGCAGGACATTCCCAGAGAAAGATATCTCATTAGTAAAGCTGCCCTGTGGTGTGCCATCCCCTAAAACGCTCTCCATAGCAGGACATCCCTACAGAAGGACACCCCCAAATGCTTCTATCGATGGAGAAGGAATTGTTCCTTGCAGCAAATAGTTTGGGGTAGGACAGAGGGAAGCAGCTACCAATCTCACATAGAAGGGTGGGGCTTCAAAGACACTGCGAGGCAGTATGGGAGTGTTCCGAGTATGATAACCATGTAAGCAAGGGCACCAGAATGACATCCAAGGGAGGCTGGGCGTGACCAGCTAGTGCCAGCTGCAGGCCATCAGAAACACCATGTCTTTAGAGCTGCCTGGTGACAGATTTCTCCCTAGAGCACGGCCAACTTGTACTTATCCTCCCCTGTGCCTGGCCCTGACTGATATGCTCAGGCATGGGCTGGGGTAATCCTTGCTCCAGGGGCCTGGTTAGTAGTCAAACATTCCAGAGGGAGTCACCAAGCTGGATCCCCCTGTCCCTGGCGTCGCTGTCCCTGCATCTGTGTCTGCCCATCAGCGCTCAGCTGGCCTGGCCTTTGGCTGCCTTAAGCAGGGCCCAGTGTCCCTCAAGTGGGAGTGAAGTGTTCACATGTAGGGAAATGTTCTTTTCTACTCAAGTGTCCTTAGAGAAGGAGACTAGATGGAGGCTGGGATGCTAAAGACAGCCAAGGACCATCAGATCTCCACTGCAGGAGCAGCTTCAGCTGGCCAGGGAAGGGGACTGGCACTGCTGGGCCCTTGCCTAGAGCCCGGGGTGGGGGTGGGGGGCTCATAAAAACTTTAGTTCATGCATTTCTTCTCTAACTTTACATCCTCCTTTCTCTGTTGACTTTGTCTCAAAAAAGACGGGAAGCACACTTGTTCTTGGAGACATTTCCTTTATATATATATAAAAAATTTCTATATCTTTTTGAGCATTTAAGATTCTCCCTAGATGAGTGTTACATTTCTATCTAATTTTTCAATTGTTTCAAGCCAACAGTCACTTTTCGGTGTGGAACTGAAGGGGAAGCAGAGCCTGGAGAGACCTCCAGGTGGGGTACCAAGTTCAAACTGGACCAAGATCTGCCACTCGGCCCATGCCTGCTGGGCCATGACCGGAAGGAATGCCACATCACTGGTCCCGGGAGCACTAACCTGTACCACATAGGCGATGGCAACAAGACTGAAAGGGCCCTCCCTTACCAACTGCTGCTCACCAGCCTTTAAAGGCCCAGGTATCTCCTTAAACACTGCCCAACTTGTGCCCAGAACATTCCTCTTCTAGACCCCAAATGTGTAAGCCAGGCAAGGACAATAGAGAAATGGGTGCCGTGATGCTCAGGAGGACACGTGATTTGCAAGGCACAACCCCTTCTCCAGAGGCAGCACAGCTGATACCATGACCACCGTCATGCTAGGAGGAAGGTGAAAAAGAAAAGCATTCAGACAATGGCCGGCCAAGTTAAGCCTGCTTTGGTTGAAACTTCACACATTTCATTGGGTGTCGAGAGCATAGGGCCTTCCTTGGGGGTGTTGTGAGGATTATGTTATTAAATAGAGTGTGACATGAGAATGCTGAGGAGTTGAGAAGATTTTGATGGAATCTCCGATCCCAGGGAGCTTGAGTTCTGGCCCTGACCTCCTCCTCCCTAGAAGCTCCAGAAAAGTCAAGGATAGCATTGGGGGACAGCATGTGATCGGTATGGCTATACCCCATAGTACCATGAGAAACAGGACAGAGTTGACAGAGTCCTGTGCCAGCTTACTATTCCTAGAAGTGCGTAGCAGAATAGTGGGGATTTTGTCCAGGGTCCCAGAGAAACAAGGTGCCATGCAGTGGCTCAAAATTCCCATTCCATGACCTCCTGATCTGCTAGCTTCCCGGAAGCAGAGAGGACAGCCGGCAGCCTCGCTGGGACCCCTGGGCTCTACAGAAGATTTTAGCATCGCTCCCCATATTCAGAAGCTCGTTGTACAACTTGCCAGGTGTGGTGTAGCTGACTAAGGATAGGTAACAGACCTAGAAAGAGTGGAACCTTCCCCGCCCCTCCTTCAAAGCCTAGCAGAGATTCCCCTTGAAGTCCTAAGTGCATTTTAACTCTGTGGGATTAAACTACCACATGCCAGGCCGACTCTTTTCCCATCCGGCCTCCCCTGGGGTCTTGCCCCAACTCTTGCCCTTTTTCTGGAAACTTCTGTCTCCCATTGACCTCAACCTCTATTCCAACTCTGGTGTATAAATAAGCCAGACTCTCCCATACCCTGCTTTGTTTGTCCAAACAGCTCTTGTTTCACCTTCTATGCTCTCAGAGTTCCTCCCAAGAAGCGACCACAGGTCCCTACTCCTCTATTTCCCATCCTTCACTCATCTGGGTACCTGGGCTTGGCACCTAGTTGTCCGCACATACACATGACTGGTGTGTGTGTGTGTGTGTGTGTGTGTGTGTGTGTGTGTGTGGTGGATCTTCTTCTGTCCGGATCCTGACACTTTCTCTCTGCTTTTCTAACAAATCGCCAGTGTTCTTGTGTGCACTTGGCCCTGGAAAATCTGCATCATGCTTCCCAGGGCAGTCCCCATGAAAGCAGAAGCCTGGCTCCAGCAGAGTGGAGAAGCCATGTTTGCGAATAGGAAGGCTGGAAGTAAGGACTGGAGTGTCTTCACAGTTTGGGGATTTCCTCCTGTCCCTGGTGCCTATAGACTCCTCACATCTGCTGTCCCCATAGTCTCCTGTCTCCCCATAGCATCTGCCCGCATTCCTGTCTGCCCTTGGCTTGTGTTCTGGTTCAGGAAACTGCAAAGGCCCCTCCCAGGACCTAGGAGGCCTCTGGCCTGCTTCTTTCAGGGCCTTTAAGGGGTCAGAGGTGAGTTTGAGTCACAGGAGGACCTGGAGAGTTGAACCTCTAAGAATGCAGTCTCCAGTTATGACTGGTCCTTATCTTCACTGCTGGGTAGCTAGATAGATGGTTGGCTGACCTTCAGCAGCGCTATAAACAGCACAGCCTGTCAGCACTGATAGGCGCTGCCGAGAACAGCTCAAGATGCTGTGCTCCAGGGGCCTGGAGATTCCAGGAATTGCCAGCACAGCCACCCCCAGAATAGTTTCAGACTGTCCTCCCATCCTCTCCCCCAAGGGTCCTCTGCTCTCACTGCCCCCACCTTAGCAGAGACGGTTCAATAATACTGAAACTGAAACCAGAGAGGCAGAAAACCTCTGGAATATGGTCCAAGCAAGCCTGCCAGGTAGGATGGAGATTCTGAAGGCAGAAGCCTTCCAATAAGAAGGCAGGCCTGCCCCTGCCCACAGCCCCTTTGCACACTAGCCTCATAGCCAGCCTCATTTCCACACTTGTACTTTCACAGGTATGGACAGCACTACCGCATTTCATAGGCAAGATCACTGAGGCCATGATAGAATTGAACAAAGACATTTGCTTCTTTCTTTAGGTGGAGGGTGCCACAGCCATGAAGGGGTAAGGCCCCACATTTAGCCTCAGCATCTGGCCAGAGGCAGGGGTCCTGGTGAGGGTTGGGCCTGTTGATTGCTCCCTCAACTCTGCTTCCTGGAGAATTGGCTAAGGTGAGGGAGGGGAGGGTGAGAGGGCAGCTCAGGTTGCAGGCCTCTGCACCTGTCCCGGATAAATAAAGGCTTTGCCCTCCATCCTAGTGTGTCTCTCCTGAACCCCATCGCTGCAGATTCTCAGGCTTAAGCTCACTGAATAAAGGGTTCTTGGGGGTCTTCTGCTCAGATTGATGCCATAGTGCTTGTGTGGAGGCCGTGGACAAGGTGTCATCCAACATGCAAGTAGCAGCTGCTCTTCCTGGGAGGAACACATACCCGCTTTTGAGAAAGGCCAGCTTCCACCAGCACCCAGACTGACAGGCAAAGGACCAGGCGTAGGACTTAGGGCATGCAGGACATTTGAGTGCTACCCATGGGCATCTCTATCCCGTGGAAATCTTAGTTTGCTGGGCTCTGAGCCGGTAACCCCAGACTTCCTGCTTGATCACCCCTCACAGTTGCAGCGACTGTGCCCTCAGCAGAGGACAGCTGAACATGGGCAGGGTCCTGACTCTGTGTCTCTGTGAGCAGAGTGTTTCTGGTACAAAAGGATCTTGTACACGTCGGCAGCAAATACCATAGGCCTAGTGTTCACAGTGTCAGCACTGGGCCTGAAATGCCCAAGCCTGGGGTGCCAAAGTCCATTGTATCTGTGGCCACTAGTTGTATTTTTCAGGAGACGACAAGACCTGAACACCGTTGCTCAGGCCACCCTGCTTCAGGTGATTTGAGGTATCAGAAATGAGCCCATCTCCCAATGCCCCGGCTTCTATTTTTAATTGTCTCCCTAGCTTCAGCTTCCAGCACACCCCAACTACCCCCTCTTTGATTGAGGACATTCTTCCTGCTGTCTAGCTTAAAGCCTCTATGCTGCCATTTAAGCCCTGGCCATCCGGGGCCAGGTGGTGCATAGGTCCTGAGTGAGGTCATTGGCTTTTCTGGGTGCCACTGATCCAGGGGATGAATTTGTTCCCTTTAGACAGAGCACGGAGCACCGGCAATGAGTCTTGGGGATGGTGGGCTCAATCCTAGGCGTCCAATCAATCATCCCTCAGACCAGAGGGCTCATGGGCATGATTCGAGAGGCCCTATTTTATACAGAGAGGAAACCTATCGTCACAGGAGCGGGGTTGTGCAGGGCTGGGTTGAGGGTGGTCACTGGACTCATACACCCACATGTCACCACATCGTCCCAGAGAATGTTCGTCATCTAGGGTGTCCTCTTAATAGGGGCCCTGTGGTTTTCAGGGAAGTAGGTCTGGAGGACAGAGACTTCAGATCTGCAGCTGAGAGTTGAAGGCTAATGTCCTTCCCCAAAGACCGCTCCACGTGCCTAGCTTAAAAGTGATCTGAGGACCAAGGCTGCTTCAGCTCTGCCCCTCTGTCAGCACTTTCCAGGCTTCCCCACTACCACTGAGTGCTAGCCGCAGGTCCCAGGCAAGTCTCTGCCACTCTGTGGGAGACACGGCAACCAATTCTGCCCGATTCCACCCTCCAACTTCTCAGTGACACCCTGGAGTCTAACCCTGCCCCCCAAACCCAGATCAGTCCTGCCAGGGGCTCAGCCACCAAGCAGGTTAAACTTGTTCCCGTATGCTTCTCAGTACCCTTAAGCCATGGGGCCTTCAGTGCCCCATCTACCAGGACTCGGGTGCTTTGTCTAGCCAATATCGAGCAGACAGCAACAGGTTATGGCAGTAGTTAAAGCCACCCCTCTCTTCCTTTCAAGCATGTCTGCTTTTTGTCTCAGGGCCTCAGTTTCTCCAACCCAAATGGGAACCGCCCTCACGACACATGACATTCTGTGCCATTTCCACTGGGCAGTGATGTTTCTCAGCACACGCTACAGGACCCAGGGCCCTTTCCCCAGCCTAGCAAGAGCAAAGTCATGAGACAGGCAGCCCTGTGCTCAAGCTAGGAAGACAGGCTCGGCCCAAGAGCCTGGTGACATGAGGTTCTTGTCAGGCCCACTATGGCAGGGAGAGGAGGGGCTGTTGTCGTCTGTCCAGGGGCACTGGAGACAGTCTAACCTGGACTTATGTCAAGACAACAGGCAGCAGGGACAACGGTCTGTCCATCTACCAGCCTGTTAGCTGTCTTCCTTATGTTAGAAATGCCCTTCCCTAAGCAACGGTCCACTTTTAGGGAAGGCTCCCAAGTTTAGGAATACCCCAAGCCTACCCTCCTAGGAAAGGGCTTAGGAAGGCCCTGCACTCTCTGCCCACAGGCCTACCCACCCTGTCAACTCAGCATTTGCTCCTCTACTCAAAATGCCAGCTTTGCCCATGCCATCTTGTTTAGATGGGCAAAGTCCAGAGAACAAGCTGGAGTGAGCAAATTCAGCTGTGGCCAAGATCAGATCAGTCCAGTCCTAGACTTCAGGCCAGGCTCTGCTTTCCAAGAGCCCTGGGAAGACAGACAGACTGACAGACAGATGGACATGAGCATGCCCTCTTCCAAGAATGCCCTGCCCCTTTGGGATTAAGGCTAGGGACAATGTTCACTTACCCGGGAGATAGTGAGGGGCATATTGAAGTCCTTGCCTCCTTGTAGGCGGAAGCCCCAGGGCCCAGGCCCAGTCAGAGTCACACTGTAAGACATACCGGTACTGACAGCAGTGGCTTCCTCTGCAGACAAATAGCACAGAGTCAGGTGAGAGGACACTCATGCACCCCATCTTTCCAGCCCGTATCTCTGGTCCTATCTCTGTTCTTGGCCCCAGGACCCCAACCCCTGGCCTTGCCTGCTGTGTCCCTTGCTGCCTGGCCAGGCTGTGCAGAGCTCCTGGGAGGCTCCTAAGAATAGCTAGGAGTGCATGCCATTGACACTGATATCTACCCTTGTTGCGCCCATAAATGGACTGTAACCCAACACTGGGCCCGCCTGCGGTGGCCTCGCAGCCACCTACCATGACTCACACAGCTAATATAGACCCTTGGAAGAGGTTTCAGGCACCCAGAACACCCATCCCCAAGGGGCAGGCAGGGAGGACTGGCCCCCTTTGTGCCCCCTGCAGAGCCCACGCACCCTTGTTCTAGTCAGGGGGCCCACTGTGGATCCTCCTATGGGCAGGGGCTTTGCGATCCTGTTGTTCCTGGTAAGGACCACGAGTTGGAACCTTACCCATCGTGGGGCCCTATGGGGCCCTGGACTTAGCTTAGCTTCCCACAGGTCTGAAAAAACCTTCAGTTCCCAGGAGTGCTGATTGGCTCCTGAGTCACTTTTATGGGTCCAGACATAAAAATGACTATGAAATGGTAGTACTTTGAACATTGCCAAGTACAGGAAAGGGTCCTTCACACCAGTTTCTTTGGGGTCCTAAGATGCTGCCACCTTGGATTGTAAGAACCTAGGCTCAGAGAAGTTAAACACATTCTCCAAAATCACACAGGGAATGGACTCGGGTCCTACTGGAGCCTGGGTTCGTTTCAATGGGACTCAAGTCAGATAAATGGCTCCCGGTGGCTATAGGCATCTTCCAAAGTCCTGGATTGGAGTAGGGGTGCTGTTTGACCCCTTGGGGAAAGGTCTGAAGCCAGGTCTGGGGTTGTCCCACCCCTCTAGACCCTCTGGGGCCCAAGCAGTTATTCCTGGCTCTCCCGTCTCATTTGTGCCCTGGAAAACTTGACAGCAGCATGGAAAGCTACAGCTGCCAGCACTGCACGCCAGGCTCCATGCCCTTTGCGCAGGAACGACGGGGGGTAGGGGAGAAGTGCCATTTGCTCAGCTGCTAGGACATAGAGCCAGAAGGAGAAGGGAAGGGAAGCATTGTGGCGTACTTAGCCTATACTCCAGAGACAGTACAGAGACTTGAGGCATCAGCCATCATGACATTTGCATTAAGATGCCCCAAAAGCCCGTCTTCCCCCAAGAGAGACTTCAGATCGTGTGTAGCCTGGAGATAGATTGAGGGTCATTCCAGCTCCCAGCTCGGGAAACTGAGGCTCGGGGGAGATGGTTGATGGTTGGCATCTTGCTGGTCCTCTCAACCACACTAACCTGGAGGACTCAGTGCAGGCCTGGATGTGAGTAATTTCCTAACTGCCGCAACTCCAGCCCTATACTCTGAGCCTGGCATACATAGAGGGCACGGTAAGAGTGTTGATGTTACAGGGTTGCTTGACAATTTGCTCAAGGTCACAAAAATAGCAAGGGGAAGAAGCCAGGGAGGAACATGTGCTCTTTCCCTTTGTTTCATCTGTTTGTACCATGCAACTCCACCTTCATGGGCTAGGAGGTCAGCACCCCATCCCATCCCATCCCTCTCCCATCCCATCCCATCCCACCCCTCTCCCATCCTATCCCATCCCATTCCATCCCATCCCATTCCATCCCATCCCATTCCATCTCATCCCATCTCATCCCATCCTATCCCATCCCATCCCATCCCATCCCATCCCATCCCATCCCATCCCATCTCATCCCATCTCATCCCATCCCATCTCATCCCATCCCATCCCATCCCATCCCATTCCATCTCATCCCATCCTATCCCTCCCATCCCCTCCCATCCCTCTCCCATCCCATCCCATCCCATCTCATCCCATCTCATCCCATCCCTCCCATCCCATCCCTCTCCCATCCCATCCCTCTCCCATCCCATCCCATCCCATCCCATCTCATCCCATCTCATCCCATCTATCCCTAACTCCATCCTTGTCCCCCAGGCCTATCTGTCCTTCTCAGATGGGGAAAATTCAGCCACATAGCATAACCAAAAGGAAAGGGCTGACCCTGGACCTGGCGCCCCTGACCCTGGACCTGGAGCCCCAGCAAGGCTGTACCTGGAGCAGAAGGCTCTTTCTTTGGACTCTGGCACTGCCTGATGGCTTGCTTCTGGGTGAGGGAGGGGTGTGAGAAGATGATCTTAAAGGGAAAGGCCAGCCTCCCTCTGCCTCCCCTGGGAGACCCAAAGCCAGTTGGAGAGCAGCTGGTACTCATGGCTGGGCGGAGTTCCACACCTCCCTGGGGAGGAGGGGATGGGCCAAACCCACCTTTGTGCCTCCTCTATTTTACTCCCCTACAGTCTGAAATGGATTTTCAGGAGTGAAAATCCTTAGGGAAGGGAGAAGGAAGTTGCTGGAGGCATGGAGACCAGACCTGTTCTCTTCTCCACAGAAGTACCAGTAGACATGTTTATCACAAGAGACCTTGTTTTTCTATTTTCCAGTGTCCTGTCAGATCCACATGTGGAAGGAACTTAGACCACCGACACAAAACAATCAGTATGAGCAGGACGTGCATGCAGATAGGTGCCTATGTGCTCGCCAGTGCCCATGTGCACGTGAGTGTGGGCCACAGTGTGAATGCTATGGGGGAGCTAGAAGTGAAGATGTGTTTCTGGTGTGCAGTCAAGTCTGTGTTCAACTTTTGACCACTGGCAGCAGGGGGCGCTGGGCTGCACTTTCCGGACCAATGAGATTTGCAGCCTGGTCACAAAGGCTAGCCAAGATGCTTGACTCATAAATAAATGATGTGTTTCTCGGTGACATCGCTATTGTCGTCGCCTGGACAATCGAAGCATCCAGTGTGTGAGGAGAGGCGGTGGCTGCTGGGAGTGAGGCAGGAGAGAGAGCCTGGGTCCATGCTTCAGGCAGATCCCAGGTGTGACTGCTGAGCCGTGCAGACCATGCTTCAAGACAGGGGTTTGATGGTGTGGGAAGGGGGCTGGAGCTGTGAGTCCAGTGGAGCACAGGTAACAGTGACCTTCCAGAGCTTCCAGGCTTTGGAGATAATCCTTGGTTTGTGTGTGTGATATGGAGGTGATAGGGCTGGGCAAGTAGCAGAGGCAAAGGAGGGTCAGGGGGCATCCTGCATCCCGAGGTCCAGGCTGGGGAGCTGTCCCTTGGCCTGAAAGTAAATAATACACATCTGTTCGTCTCTCAGAGCGTCTCCCAGGGCAGCCTTCTAATACCTCTTCACATTCGAGACTACTGACAGATGACGGCAACTGTGTAGAAGTTCCAGGCTGTGGTCAAGGTTGTGGGTGGACCTTCTCAAGGACCACACCTCAAAGAAGGAGCCAGAAAAACCTTAGGCTATTTTCAGGATAACCCCCGGCACAGCCTCTGGCTCTTGCCCTCCTGAGAGTCAGACTCTCATGGGCCCCGCCCAGTTCATCTTTCTTCTGCAATCCTGTATGTATGTGAGGGTGTGTCCCTGTTATCCTGTTATCCTGGTGTCCCTGGTATCCCTTCTTCCCCAGCTCACTCGCTCTTTGCCTGCCCTGTAGCACCAGCTTCCTCAGGAAGTACACCTCACAGGCTTACTCTGCCCACCACAACTTCCCTAGGGGCACATCAGAAGGGCCTGGCTATACTGCAAAGGTGATGAAGCCCATTTCTGGCTCCTTGTTCCCCAGGGTCTAGAGACTCCCCCCCCTACACCCCTGCACAGTTTACCATTCCTACACCTGCCACCTGCCCCTCTTCCTTTCAACATCCCTAGTGCTATCCCCAGGGTCTCTTTGGAGGCTCCCAAATTCTCCTTCTCCTCTTCCTCTCTCTCCTCTCTCTCTCTCTCTCTCTCTCTCTCTCTCTCTCTCTCTCTCTCTCTCTCTCTCTCTCTCTCTCTCTCTCTCTCTCACACACACACACACACACACACACACACACACACTGTTCCAGGACACCAAGTTCCTTCTCCTGAGTCCCACTGTGTTCACTTAGGATGTCAGACAGCTCAACCCCTTCCCCCAGGGAACCCCAGGGAGTTGCTTCTGTGTACTTGGGACTTGATGGCAATGCTTATCACTTGTGTTTGGCAACTGCTGATGCTTGACCCTCCATGCTAAAAGCCCATCTCCGTGGTCCTGCTTCCGTCCAGGAGAGACATTATGTCTTCAACCATTTGCTGATCATCATAGGCCACTTTCAGGCTTCTGGCCTGAACTCTGTGATCGTGCCTGGGATATAACATGAGGGAATGGGTGGGGGGGCTCCCCAACTGCAGAAGCAGCAGCAGGCTACTCATAATGAAGCAACATAAGGACAGAAGACAGGACACACCCGTGATCCCAGAGTGGCTAAGGAAGCTCCAGAATACTCAGTGGCTGATAGGGGGCTTCGTGTAAGAGAGAGGACAGGGAAGCTGCCAGCTGACGGGGGAGGGGCTGCCTGTGCTCGTGGCATTTCCAGTGTTCCAAAACATGGCCTTCTCTAACACCATCGACATTCCATTCCATAGGCACCCGGGCTGACAGCTGGCCTTCTTTTTATAGCTACGAGTACTTTGAGTGACATCTTGAGCTCAGGGCATTGGCAGTGAGCACTTGTACAGCTTGCAGCCTCTTCCGCAGGTATGTTCAGCATCAAAATCGGACAAAAGCGTCTACACTCCCTCACCCACACAACACAGAGGCATTGCAGTGACAGATAGCATGTGCCAGGAACTGGGGCCACACATGCATGAGTTGTTCTCTGATGCAGACCGCACATTTTCATGAGCACATACAATTATAACTCTGCATCTGTCATGGCACAACATCGCCAACAATGCTTCATGCACACATAGTCACTCAGTCACGTTCAGAATCTCCCCTGGTCACAGACTATACTCAGGCCCTGTCAGGGATGTCTGGGAGTCACAGACCCTCCAGGCAGGCAATGCAAAGCTGGGGTATATGGGAAGAGGTGATTCTGAGAGGCCTGTCCACACAACACGCCTACCTTTCTGACCGATTCTTAGGCCACTTGGTCTGGCTCCCTATGCATTCACAGACTGGAAGGGTCTTAGCACCTTGGAAACCTTCGATTTCTGTACCTGGGGGCTGGAAGGAGCCTTGACCATCCCATCTTCCAAGTTTTGACCACAGGAGGATTGTCCACTTGCTGGCTGGGCAGCTCCCCATACAGCTGTTGCTTCTGTGTCTGTCCATCCCTGGGGAGGTGGGAGAGCAACTTTTTGAGATGAGAGGGACAACTTCCTTTTTTGTTTGGTTTTTTGAGACAGGGGTTTTCTGTATTGCTTTAAAGCCTGTCCTGGAACTAACTCTGTAGACCAGAATGGCCTTGAACCCATAGAGATCCACCTGCCTCTGCCTCCCGAGTGCTGGGATTAAAGGTATGCACCACCAATGCCCGGCTGAGGGACAACGTCCTTACGGCGTACTCATACCTCTTCCAGCGCCAGCCTCAACACCGGTATTCATTGAGGGGGACCCATGACATCATTTGCAAAGTTGTGATCACCAAAGTCCAGGAAAACACATACTGGGGTTGGCAGTGTTTGCCTGCTTAAGCATGTGGGTATTTAGCTAGGTGGCCTTCACGAGAGTCAAGGCTTCTGTTAGCAAATAAGACAGACCCCTCATTTTCTACGAATGGTTTAGAGAAGGGACCCTGGCAGCTCTACAGCTTAACAGAAGGCCTCAAGGATAGAAGAGTGGAAGGTAGTTGGTCAGTCCAGCCATGCTGGCTCTCAGATCACATAGTGAGGGTGTGGTGAGTCAAGGCTTGAAGCCAGGTCTGATCCCAGGCTGGTACTTCCCCCTATTCTGCAGCTTGTAGCTCTTCACATCTCCTGTAAGATGGTGGCTTAGTGCTAAGGAACAAGGACCCTGAGTCAGCTTTTGCCATGGAGAAAGAGGTGACTCGGAAAGGCCATTGTTTAGACTGGACTGCTGCTGGGTGACTTCTTTCTGTCTAGGTATTCCTGGTCGTCACAGAGAGTGATGCACTGGAGGTTTGAAGAGGTGAAGTGTCCCCCAGTCTGATATGTGGTCTTGCCAACCAAGTTCAGGTCCCTGGGGCTGGTTGGGAGAGGAAATGTGAGGTTCCAGCCAGCGAGGGCCCAGCATCCTTACCACCTCACTCTCAGAACCCAGGGACTCTTGACGCTTCGGTGCAGAGATCCAGCTGAGGTCAGAGGACTGGCTACTCAGTGTAGAGCGATGGGTAGAGCGGTAGCTGAGGGAGGGGCGGTTGCGCTGGCTTGACACTCCAAGAAGCACCCCAAGGCAAGGCAGGTGCTGGGCAATGGCTGCCCTGGAGGAGTCACGGGACATGGTTAGAGTAAAGGGACATGAAAGGGAAAAGGAAAGGACAGACTGACACAGGATTAGAGTTGTTGAACAGACAGATGCAGGTAATGGGACAGACAGACATCTAGGTGAAAGAGACTGGTGGGCTCCCAGGGCTGATGGGATTAACAACAAATCCAGGGGCTGGTGGACACAGAGTGAGAGCCTTGGGGTAGTGGGTTCAACCAACTAGACATTGCTTCAAGTCCTAACATGGTTGCCCTAGGTCACATCTCTGGGAATGGGTGCCATGGACACACCTGAGTACTATAGGCTGGGCTGATTGATGTCTGCATCAGGAGATTAGCAAGTGTTGGACATCACTAAACTGAAAACTCTGAAGGCCCACAGCAGTGCCTTGCTGTCACTCTTCTTAGTTGAGCATGGACCTGGCCACATTACCTCTGGATGCTGCCAGGGCCCCCAGTGGAAGCAAACATGCCCTGCTGGGGTGTTTGCAGAATGTCACAATCTGGGGACTTGCCTTTGTATAGGAAGTACTGCTAATCGTCTGCCCTGGCTGCCTTATGAGACTGATACCTTGTAGGATATGGGAAAGAAGAGGGAGTATGGCAACTTCAGATCCTTCCCAGTATTACTAGCTGCACCAAGATGTTCATAACCCCCAACTAATACACATATGAGAAATCAGAGAGACAGGTAACCTCTGCCTTCATCTGTAGGCTGAGACCCTCCATGCCCCTAGGTGGGCTTGAAGGCCTGGAGGAGGCCGCACCTGTACTTGGGGTGAGTGATGGCATAAACGATGGGGTTGTGGATGGCAGAGGCCTTGGCGATGACAGCTGGCACTGAGCTCATGTAGGGCGTCAGGATGTGCGAGTACCTAGGACGGAGAAGGTGTGCAGTACCCCCAGTTGTCTCTATGGCTGACTCTGCCAAGGCCCAAACTAAATCAATGCCAGCCCAGCCTAAGCCAACACAGGCAAGCCAGCCCCATAGCGAGAGACTTGCAGCACAGTGAGGATTCTGGTTTAAGGAAGGGTACTAAAGACGGTTGTGGGTGTGGCTCTGGGAGGAAGATATGTCACACCTACAGGGATGGGGGTGGCTAGGTCCCACTGTCCCTTAGAACCTGTGCAGCCGGCAATACCTCTTTATGCCACTCAGTTGTCCCTGGTCTTCAGATCTCACATGCAATGCTACTAAACCGTAAACCCATCTTGTACACTAACGCCTTGGATGTCCTAGGGAATCTTCTTCTCTAGGAGACTGCATTATTACTACTCAAAAGGATTGGTACCCAAATACGTCAAAGTACCAAAATCTTACTGAAGTGCTTTAGAAATCTAGCCCATGCCCGTGCTGCTGAAGGCGCCATGGTTACCAGACTGGAGCCATAGAGGATCCTAGAGAGAACCTCCTAGGAATCCATTCTTTAGGAGCAGCGGCCCCGGCTGTGTGCCTATGGCTCAGGCTAAGAGGGAACCGGATCCTCAGAAATATCTGCATGTCACCAGGAAGATGGGATGTCCCAGACTACATGTGTGTAGCCAGGGCTACCCCCAGGATATCCCGGAAGCTTCCAGGAACTGGAAGCTTGTGAGGTTAGGCTGTCAAGCTGGATGTAGGGCATCAGAATGGCTGGTTTGGGTCAGGCTGGAAGGAGAGGCTACCTGGCTGGACCTGTGCCTTAATCCCTTATACCAGTGCTATGGCTCCTGCTCACCCAGCAAAAGCCACCAGGGCCACCGTGGAGTAGGGGGCCCAGGAGAGCACGAAGAGGAGGATGACAATCAGTGCAACCTTGGCCATCTTCCACTCACTCTGCAGCCGGTGCCACTGCCGCCGCCGTTGAGGGGACTCACTCCAGCCCTCACAGGCCCTAGGAAGGTTGCATCTGGGTTGTAGCAAGTACCAGGTCACAGCTACTGGGGACACATAGCAGGGGTCATCCTTTTCCTCACAGAGAGCTCTGACTTCCAGAAAGGCCTCTTATTGAGCCACAGCTGCCCGCCTGTGTTTCTGCCAGGAGTGCAGTCAGTAAGCCCCTCCTCAGAGGACTGGTCTCTAGGAGCTTTCCTAGGTGCCCTCACCTCGTAAGCACACGAGTTCCCTTGTCTTCACCTACCTGCACCGGAGTATGTTCTGATGGGCAGACCCTACCTTCTTTGGTTCAGCGCTACATAGCGCACTCACCGGCCTGTTTCTCGGATGGCCCTGAAGATGAAGATGTAGCAGAAGATGATGACGAGCAGGGGTAGGAAGAACACGAAGCAGAAGAGCAGCATGGTATAGGCACGCACCTGGGGCGTGAAGGTCACGTAGTCCCAGGAGCAGGATGTCAGCAGCCCCTCGGGCACATAGGCACCTGGGAGCCGGGGACAGAGGCTCAAGCCTTCAGTTGCTTAAGGCACCTCGTTCAGTCGGGGCTTCGAATGCGAAGCTCAGGATTCCTAAGCACACCTACCGTAATAAGCCTACCCTGACCAGACCTGAGAAAGCCAGGGGCAGTTGAGAGACCTGAAGGGAGACTCCCAAGTTGGTTCTAGCAGGGACACCAATCTAGCATTGACTGGAGCTAGCCCCTCTGTAGCTCTGGGGCTGTGATCCTCTGGGCTAAAGCTGTGCTGCTTGTCCCACCTGCTGAGGCCTCACTGCCCCAGAACCATCCGAGCTAGCCTGGCTGACGACAAACTCAGCATCAAATATGCCCCACTTGTTCCCATCCAATAACCCCCATATTTGGCAACAGGCTCCCTGTCGGGACATCTAGTCCCTGGTAAAACACTCTGAGCTTCCCCCAATGCCACGAATGTCCATCTGACCCGAGACTTATGTGTTCCATGTGTTCCTGCCAGCTGGCCAACCCAACCTTCCCTTAAACTTCCTTTTGCAACCCATCTGCCCCTCCCCCAATAGCACCAGCCCACTTACTCCAGCCAAAGAAGGGTGGTAGACTCCAAGCCAGGGCATAGAGCCAGATACCTAGCAGGACAAGGGCCGTTCGTCTTTTGGATCCCATCCCAATGGTGGCCAGTGGACGAGTGATCACCAGGTAGCGGTCCAGGGCTATGGCGGTCAGGGTGATCATGGAAGTGATGCCAAGGACAGCCCCACAGAAGGCATAGAACTCGCAACCTGTGGGTACACCCACTTCCCTAAGATCCTGGGGAAGAAAAGTCCCAAAGGATGGGACAAACTCCGCTCCTTCCTTGCCTCCCAGAATACAGGACCACGCCGTCTCCACCCTGCTTGCTTGCCACATCTGGCCAGGCTGGCAGGGCTATCAAGACCACACCTCCATCTTTCCTCTTCACTCAGTTGTGGGATTCAAGGTGCTGCCCCCTGTGCCCAACAAGAGCAAACCACCTCATCTGGGATGACTCCCGCCACCGCAGCATCTCTCCATTAAGACCCCTTTCTCCCTACAGTGAAAAGGAACCCCAAGTGTGTCTACCTGTCTCCCCAAAGAGCCACTTCTTGTAGAGGCTGCTGGCAAAGAAGACTGGGGCCTGAGTGAATGACATGAGGAAGTCGCTGACTGCAAGGTTGATTATGAGCATGTTTGCCGGTGTCCGCAGGCTTCTGCTCCTGTGAGGTCAGATGAAGTCAGAGCTTAGGAACTACGGGAGCCTTCCCTCCCCCTCAGCAATTCATGCCTGCACGCATACATGAACACTAGTATGCGAAATGTAAATGGGCACACCACACGCCATGCATGCACACGCACAGCCTCTCCACACACACACACACACACACTGAATAGACATAGGCGGGGGCTCTTGGGCCACCCACAGACATGTCTCTCAGTCCAGCAGGTATCACCACTAATACAGGCAAAGGATCCCCCATGGCTTGTCCCTCATAGTAAAGTGAGGAGCAGCATCTCCAGAAACAGCTGTGCAGCCCAGGAGGCTGGCTCTCGGCCACACCCCTTTCTTCTTCTCATCCTCTGTATTATTCCCTCCTTTAACTCACTCTGTCCTTGGGCAATCCTCTTTGGCCACAGTCCCCCAACCTCGTCCCTCTGGCTACTCCTCCCACTTTCTATGATACCTTCTCACTACCTACTTGGGCCTCCTTCTCTTCTTTCTCCTTCTGTTGCCCAGCTTGGCCCCGCGCTGTTCACTCTTGAGCTCCCAAAGGGCCCAAGACCTATGACTTTGACCAAGGGACGGGTATCTTCACAACCCTCCTCTAGGACTATTCATCTTAATCATTGCTCCTAAGGGAGGCATCATGGGCCCCTTCTCCATAAGACACAAAAGGATTTTGTCCCCATCACAACTCAGGAAGTTGCAAAGCTAGGATTTATTTTCCAACCAATGTGACGTGGAAGCCACAGCTACGTGTTGCAGAGAATCGATGTGGTCTCAAGAGAATAAAGGACTGGCTTCATTCTCCACTGGTGGAGCCTGGTCTATGCTAGCTTTCCAACCAGCCTGTTTCAGCCAGCAGCCAGCAGGGCAAGTGGGGAGGGAGCCAGGCTGGCTGCTAGGAGTAGCTGCTGGGAGTTTAAGAATCCTGGTGTCTAGGGATGCTCTTCAAAGCATAGGGAGGATTCCTCTGGGAGCAGAGCATGTCAGAGGTGAACTGAGAGCAGGGTAGAATGAGCAGAGACCTGAATGTCCTGGAATACCTGCCTGCCTCAGAGGGTATGCCTGAAGCTCACTGGGCATGCACAAGCTATTCAAGGTTCCCTGGGCCATGTGTTCCCTTTTCATCAGCTTAAACGTTGATGCCTAGACTGGAGACTACAGAACGTATAGTCCTTGCTTCTCTGCCGTTCCTAAGGTAGCCTGGATAAAGCTAGGTGACACTTTGCCCTTGTATTCTGCCCTATCTGCATAGCTGGGTATGCACAGTGCCCTTCACCCAGGCCCACCAAGCAGGCACCTGCAGAAGGTGTAGATGACTGTCAGATTGCCCAGCATCCCTGTGAGCCCCACCAGCAGGATCACCGTACCCAGGATATAGTGAGCATGGTCTGGAACATCGACTGTGGGGAAGGGGACCCAGGCAGCAGCCTCAGGTCCAGATGCCTGTGGAGAGAGAAATAGGAGGGCATCAACTACAGATGTTTCTGGAAAGGAAGAGTAAGTCCCTAATAAGGCAAGCGTGGAAACTGAGACACAGGTGAAAAGCTATGACCAAGGCATAGGAGAAAGTACAGGTCTTCCAAAATTTAACCCCAACCCCATACATGTGCAGGTGCTGGGGTCCTAAGTGAAAGGTAAAAGGCTTAGATTGCCTGCTGAAGGCTGGCAAGACAGATGTGTGCCTGCAAAACAGGGACATGGCTTGGGTGACCATGATTAGAGCCTGCCCTCCCAATGTATGCATACCCCATAGCAAGCCTTAAGGGAGAACTTGCCACACCTGTAACATAAGACTGACACTGAAGCCTGACAAGAGTGGGAGAAAAACTTTCCATTAGAAAGCAAGCTTGGGTTCCTCAGGGTCATTGCAGAGAGAGCGTTGCCCCGTGAGGTTAGTATACAGGGAATGAGGATCGCTCCCAGGGTAAGGGGGTGTTCTGCTCTTTGTCCTGCCCACTCTGGCCTGTACAAATCCAGAAGCCTGGGCATGCCTTCTTCTCTATAATACTTCCACTAGCCAATGTCTGGAAAGAATAGATTGTCACCAAGAGCAGGCAGTGCCTGCATTTCTGGTCCTCCAATGTTCTCTGCAGATGAAGACATTGCCTATGCCCTGCTTACTCAGCCAGTTTGTAGGGAAAGTTCAGAGAAGTTAAGTGATGCCCAAGGTCATGCATCTAAACTCAGACTTTTCCTATCTGCCTGTCAAAGTGGGGGTAGGTCAGGGCTAGGGATGGAAGTCTCTATGCACACACACGCTCCCCAGACTTACCGTAGGGCTCACAGCTAGAAGCTGGGCTCTTGTGGAGACCTTCTGAGTGCTGTTCCAATGGCTGTGTAGGGTAGTGCTGGCCATAAAGCTGGGGCCCTGAGTTAAGCCTGGTGGGGCTGTGGGCCCTGGAGGAGAGTCCATGATAAGGCAAGGTTGTAGCTGCTCAGGCTCTCAGAGATGATAAGAGCGTGAAAAGCTCCGGGACTTATCCCCAGACTTCCAGCTCTCCTCTATCCTTAACACTGCGGCCCGGCTCACATGCTGCCTGTTCTCATGCCCAGCATAGACCAGCCTGGAGCTGCTCTTTGGGGGCTGACTGCTCAATCTCTGATGAAGCGCAAAGGAATGAGTGTCACGGTGGCGGCAGAATCCCTTTAAAGGAGCAGTACTGGGTAGGGAGGGGACCACACATGCCCAGTGGCTCCCTGCTTCTGGCTGTCTCAGAAGTGGGTCCATGATGGGGCCCACAAGGGTCTGATGGTGGTGACATGAATATGTGTGTATGTGTGCATGTGAATGCTTAAGGGACACTGGCAGGCTCAGCTCCTGAACACTGGGCAGGAGGCTTTGTTCTTTGCACTCCCTTTCTTCCCTGAACCCATAAAGAAAGGCCCCATCATCCTGGGAGTCATGTGGTCCCCGGGGAAGAAAACCTATGTAAGTCCGTGAGTCCATGGCATCTTCACTTCCATGTATGAAGGAAGATTCTCCAACGTCATCTGGTATCCAGGAACAAGAAGTGGTATTAGGTAGGCGCCTAATTTACCTGTGGCCTCAGAGATATGAGAGACGGAGACAAAAAGATCAGTTGAATGCATTAGTTTGAGACCAACCTAGGCAAAAAATAAATAAAAAAATAAATAAAAATAAAAGTAGTTTTGGGACTAGGGAGATGGCTCAGGGGTTAACACCATGTGCTGGTTCTTTAAGAGGACTAAGTTTGGAACCCAGCACCTGTAACCCTGGCCTCTGCTGCCCTCTTCTGGCCTCCTGCAGTACCTGCATTCACATGCAGATACACTCTTAAACATACTTTTTTTAAAAATTGGTTTTTACCAGTGATGCTCATCAGGTCTGTCTCTTTCTCATGTCTGTGAGACAGCATGCTTCCATCATACCATGGAGCCAAGTACAGGGTTGGGACCTACTCCTTCCTACTGTCCCTTTCTGATGGCGCTCCACAATGATCTCATCTGGAAGCACTGAGCAGCCAAGCTCTGGTACTAGACAGTCAGGCCATGGCTAGCAGAGGAACAGGGAAGGGACTGAGAGCCCCAGTTTCCAGTACCTTAGGACCTTCCTGAATGTTAGTTTCAGGACCTGGAAAAGGGTCCGGAGGCTTGACAACATGGAAAGTGGAGGTCCCAGGCAGCATCTTGTGCTGGTCGGGAG
>JANBXA010000366.1:11665000-11845000 GCA_030556225.1 Cricetiscus sungorus | reverse complement strand
CAGAGGGCAGGGTTGAGTCACCTGAATGGGACTGAAGTCTGGGACAGGGGTGGGGAGTTGTGGCAAACTCCTGAGTTGATTTTGTTCTTCTTGTTTTCATGATCTACAAGGTAAACACATCCTTTAGACAAGAAAGGTTTCTTTGAAAGCCTGTTCCCTGGCCCATCCCTCCAGCTTTATGTGCCCCACCTCCTGGAACAGCTCACAACCCTTCAGTATCTCCTGCTAGTGATTGCCCTGTTTGTAGAAAAAGGTTTATAATGCCAAATCTGATTTGGAATTTTTGGAAAGAGACCTTTCCGGTTGTCAGCCAAAACCCAAAAGCAATAACCAAGAGGTTTAGGGGTACCAACATTCTGGAAGGAATGTCACTGAGCTGCTGCTTCAAAGGAGTTCAGACTTGGCTTTGATCCAAAGCCATTGTCCATTCAGCCACATCCAAAAGGCCTGCATGGGTGCTTCTCTTCCTATGGCATCTGGCAGCAGACTGTTCCTCTGAAATAAAGACAATTCCTGTGAGTAAGGATGTAGCTGAATTGGTAGAGCGCATGCTAAGCATGTCCAATACCCGGGTTCAATCCCCAGCACCATACCCACCACCACCACCACCACACACACACACACACACACACACACACACACACACACACACACACCATACCACACCCTCACAAAGGGTATGATGGCATATGCCTATGATCCCAGAACTTACTAAATTCAAGGTCACCCTAGGCTCAGTATGGAGTTCAAGCTACCCTGAGCTAATGGAAACTTGTCTTTTAAAAAATTATAATTATTTGATATCTAGACCACCAACTTGGTCCACCAATCAGATTGTACTAGTCAGTCTTTGTATTACTAGAGTGGAATGCCTGAGGAAGCTCATTTTATTAAGAAAGGAAGGAAAAGGAAGGAAGGAAGGAAGGAAGGAAGGAAGGAAGGAAGGAAGGAAGGAAGGAAGGAAGGGAGAAAAAGGTTTGGGGGGAGATCAAGGCTCAGTATTAGTTAGCTTTATCCAAGGGTCTCCCCGCTGCAATCTCATCATGATGGAGGCTCATCTGTGTGGGAGTATTTAACAATAAATCAGAGAGAATGGGGTACCACAATCCCATCTCCCCAGTGACCTAAGAATGGCATCAGCCTCATCTCCTAAAGTGGTTCCCAAGGGAGCCACCTTGAGGACGAAACTTTGAATTACAATGGATCTTTGAGCCTGTTGGTGCCACATGCCTTTAGTCCCAGCACTCAGGAGGCTGAGGCAGGCAGATCTCTTTGGACAGGATCCAAAGCCACACAGAGAAAAACTGTCTCAAAAAAAAAAAAAAAAAATCAACCAACTAGCCAAATAAACAAAAACAATGGACCCTTGAAGAACACATGATTAAGCCAAATGCAAACCACAGCACAGCGTGTCACTATGATGGACAGCATCAAGTGATGGTCCATCAAGCGATAACCAACGCTTTAAGCAAGGTTGACAAGAGGCCCACAGGCAACACTCAACCAGGCATTTGCCTAGATTCTGAATAGATAGATGCATTGTCCTTGACTTAAAGAAGAAGTCCATTAGCCGGGAGGTATTGGTGCACACCTTTAATCCCAGCACTTGGGAGGCACTGGCAGGTGGATCTCTGAGTTCAAAGCCAGCCTGGTCTACAAAATGAGTTCCAGAAAAGCAGGGCTACATGGAGAAACCCTGTCTTCAGGGCGGAGGACAAGCAAAAGATAGAGGAATGGAGGTAGCAATTGTTCTCATATGGCATGAAGGGCGTGAAGTCTCCTGTGGAATCGTTCAATGAGTATTTTAGACACCTCGTTACTTGAGGCTGGGGGTGCTGCTCAGAGAGAATACTTGTCTTAGCATATGTGAGACCCTGGCATCCTGAGGTCCCGAGGATCTCAAACAAAAACAACCTCCAAAACAAACCACCTTGTTTCTTGAGGCCACAAGACCCAACAGTCTTGAGAAGTCCATTTCCCCTTTCCCTGCTCAATGTCCTGAAGCTCTTGAGGAAGTAAGTTGTCAGATGATGCAATTATTGTCCGTGGAAATGGGGACCCAGCTGGCTCCTGAGTGGAGGTGCAAGGCTGGTGTGGCCCTGAGGGGTACCCAAACCACTGCACACTAAAGGGTGGGAAAAGCAAACAGGTCTGGCATTTGCCACATGGTCACAAAGGATTAGGTGACAAAAAATCTGAAAAGATAGTTTAAAAAAAAAACAGTGCAATTCTAACAGATTCAAAGAAACTTAAAAGTTATATAATAAAATATGTGACTCAAGTAAACTTTTTGGAGCAATCAAGGAAATTTGATCTCTGCTTCAACAGGTGTTTTTAAAAAACCCATTTCTTTTTTTTATGTTTTTTATTATTATTTCTTATTTTACGTGACTATCCCAGTTCCCTGTTCCCCCATTCTCCCATGCCCCTGGATCCCCCCCTCCCATTCCATTCCCTGCCCACTCCACAGGGAGAGTGAGGCCTTCCAGGAGGGATCATCAAAGTCTGTCAAGTCCTTAGGAGTAGGGTCTAGGCCCTCCCTCCTGTCTCTAGGGTAAGGGAGTATCCCTCCATGGGAAATGTGCTCCCAAAGTCCTTTCATGCACAAGGAATACACCCTGGTTCCACTGTCTGAGGTCCCTTTGACTGCCCAGGCCTTCTAACTGAGACCCATGTTCAGGGAGTCTGGGTTGGTCCTATGCTGGTTTCCCAGCTATCAGTCTGGGGTCCATGAGCTCCCCCTTGTTCAGGTCAGCTGTGGGTTTCTGTAGCCTGGTCTTGACTCCTTTGCTCATCACTCCTCCCAGTCTGTAACTGGATTCCAGGAATTCAGCTCAGTGTTTAGCTGTGGGTGTCTGCTTCTATTTCTATCAGCTACTAAATGAAGGTTCTAGAATGGCATATAAGTTTGCTATCAATCTCATTGTCAGGGAAGGACATTTAAGGTAGCCTCTCCACTGTTGTTCAGATTGTTAGTTGAGGTCATCCTTGTAGATCTCTGGACATTTCTCTATAATTAGTTTTCTCTTCAAACCTATAATGGCTTCTTCTATTATGGTCTCTCTTTTCTTGCTCTTATCTATTTGTCCCCCAACTCAATCTTTCTGGTCCCACATGTTCTCCTCTCCTCCCCCTCTCTTTCTCCTAACTCCCTCTCCACTCAGTGTCCCCTCTCCCACGCTCCCCACTCCCAATATGCTCAAGAGAAGATCTTGTCCCTTTCCCCTTCTGTGGAGAACCTTGTATGAATCTCTTAGGTTCCTCCTTGTGTCCTAGAAGAAACCATTTCTTAAAAAAAAAAAAAATAGATAATGGTATGGTTGGTGTTTGTGTCAAATGTTCTTCTCTGATTAACATATAATGCTGAGTTTTCTTCAGTATTTTAAAGAAATACAGTACAAGAGAAGCAGATGAGACAGGGAGGAAATGTGTGTGTGAGGGGGACTAGAGGACACAATTGATAATAGCGAGGTGGTATATGCTTGAGGATGTCTATAGTGTGCTTTTGCTGATGTTGTTTTTATTTTCTTTTGGGACAGGGTCTCACTATATAGCTCTGGTTGTCCTGGGTCTCATTATATAGGCCAGGGATAGCCTTGAACTCACAGAGATCCACCTGCCTCTGCCTCCTGAGTGCTGAGATTAAAGGCGTGCACCACCATGCCCAGCTATACATTCTTTCTAGCCATTACATCCTCCATAGAAATAAAAGATTCAACATTTGTGGTTGAAACTGAGATTTTTAAACTGGTTTAAATTGAGAGAACATCTCCCAGAAAGGCATTGTAAGGAGTGAGGTATGATTCCTCTGATAATTGATGATGATGGGTAGCAACACGGGTGTTAGTAATTTGGTTAAAGTCACACAGCATCTAAACAGCGGAGCTGGTAGTTAATCTTCAGCGATTCACTTCTGAGCTGTTGCCCTAAGCAGCCCAACTATGTTATGCTGAGTCAGAGCCAATCCCTTTAGACCTGGAAACTGCTCTATCATCTCGCCGTGCCTGGGTTTGGGCTTTGGTCATGGATCACTCATGGATAAGCGTTATTGCTGTGTAGTGGCTGATTAGTCTGCAATAATTGGGCATAGTGTGCTATAAGAAAGGAAAGAAGAGCACGTGTCAACCTGAGGATCGTTTAGATCAGCTTCACTGTGGTAGCAAGCAGTGGCTAGTAACCACGTACACGTGTGGCGGTGTCCACACGACAGTGGTAGCGACTGCCTAGCTCCGAATCATTTCAGAACTAGCTAGGACAGCAAGAGAGAGCAGAACTGCTTAGTACCTCTCGGTTTTTCTGCCCAGCTGTGGTAGAAAACACTCCTGCAGCATTCCACTCACCAGAGCAGGTCCTTTAGGAGGAAGCTTCAGATCACACAAATAATCCTCTTACGGGGCACAGAGCAGACGGTTGGCATCAGTGATCCAATTACTTTCATAGCCCAAGATAGTAATTGTTGATGCGGTGGAGTATGGGGCTGGTGGTGTTGTTTTTCCATTCGCATATTTCTCATTTGTTCAATATCTGTATTTATTTTTGTAACACAACACCCATTCAGCTAGAGTAAATCATAGTATCTGGAGGAGCTTGCCTCCTCGTCTACCTGGCCTGTAGCATGTTGGCGAGCTCTCCTGACAGGAAATCCCACCATGCACCTTGAATCAGTTATCTGTTCAATTAACTTTTGTTTGTTTGTTTGTTTGTTTTTCAGACAGGATCTCTCTAGGTAGCCCTGGCTGTCCTGGGACTCACTGTGTAGACCAGATTTGCCTAGAACTCTCAGGGATCCATTTGCCTCTGGCTCCCCAGTGCTGGGATTAAAGGAGTGCACCATCAATCCTGAATCACTAGACTTGTAAAAAAACAATTTTTTAATGTGTGTGTGTGTGTGTGTGTGTGTGTGTGTGTTCAGAAACCTGTACAGGTACCAAGTGTTCAGGTACTCTAAGGGGGCACCAGCTCTCTTGGGGCTGGAGTTACAAGCAGTTGTGAATCCTCTGGATATTAGTACTGGAAATCAAACATGATCTTCTGGAAGAGTAGCAGGTGCTCTTAGCTGAGTCACCTGTCCGATTGCCATTTAATTTCTTTTCAAATGGGTCCATATTACTTTGTTTGCTCTTACCACGTTTCTGGCAGGTCAGCAAGCACCCTTAAGCATTAATGAAAATACCTATAGGAGAGAGGCCAACATGTTCTAGATACTCTAAGACGTCTTCAGCCCAAATGATGTGTTACTTGTATTGATAACATCTCCAATGTAACAAGAAGGACATCTGCTTTCATTTACAGTATTTTATTTTGTTATTCACCGTTTGCTACTGAACTAACAAAGGCTTATTTTGGAAAATTACAGAAATATAGGAAAGGATAAATCAGTGAGTGAAGGCATCAGTTATGTCATCATCCTGTGAGGTTAGTTAATATTTTTCCAGTTGAGCAATACCATACTGCAACTGGCCAGCTTCATTCCTCAGTGCGATGTGATTATTTCCATGTCTGTTCTCCTAGGTCTTACTCTTTATTATTGATGGCTATAAGATATCACACCCTATAAGAGCAGCATATTTTATTTTACTAATCTTCTAGGATTTTTTAATTCCAATATAAGTTGGTTTACAAATTAATAACTTCAAACAGCCACAATTACCTTGATAAAATACATATTAAATAAAACATATCTAACAACTGCAAATTTTATATTTATTTTTTCAAGGGCATAAAGGACTTTGATAAAAGTTGGTCTTTTTCTGGGCTGCAAAATAAATCTAAACAGACTGCAAAAGCAGTGTCTGGTGATTATAAAGTAATTAAATGCTCCATAACAAAATCATAAATAGGAAGTCTACATGGGTCTAGAATTTTTTCAGGGGTGCTAGCAATTGAACCTGGGTACACACGCTAGGCAAGCACTTCGCCACTAAGCTACCTCGGTAAACTCAAGCCTGCAATACAAACCCTTGGGAGGAAGAGTCAAATGCATCAGTACTCTAAGGTCATACGTAACAAGTTCAAGGCCAGCCTGGACTAAGTGAGACTCTGTCTCAAAACTCAAACAAGCCGGGCATTGGTGGTACACACCTTTGATCCCAGCACTCGCGAGGTAGAGGCAGGCAGATCTCTGTGAGTTTGAGGCCAGCCTGGTCTACAGAGTGAGTTCTAGGACAACCAGGGTTACACAGTGAGACCCTGTCTCGTAAAACCACACACACACACACACACACACACACACACACACACACACACACCACATCTCAAACAAACAAGCTGAAGGGAGAAATGTGCTTCTCTTACTTGAGCTCACATCACATAAGCCAAGCCCTGAGCAGAGCCCTGGCTGCATGAAGTTTACTTAGGGATGGCATTAGAATGCAGAAGTGAGGGAGAGCAAAGACTGGACAGTGAAAGCATGAAAGCAAGCAGAGAGATGATGGGCGTCTCCTGCTGTGGCTACCAGGGCTCCTCTGAAGGATTTGCAGAATAGATGGGAAAGTTAGAGGCATGTCCACAGGCATAAGCCTAAAAGCAGAGGTCTCTGCCTAAAATGATACTCTGGTAACTTGCATGGAACTGTCTGAAGCAGTAGTTCTCAACCTTCCTAATGCTGCAACCCTTTAATACAGTTCCTCAGGTTGTGGTGACCCCCCCCAACCATAAAATGACTTTTGTTCCTACTTCTTAACTGCCATTTTGCTACTGTTATAAAGTCTTATGTGACTACCTGAGCTTTCTGGTGGTCTTATGTGATGGTGATATATTATTTATGATTTAATAAAGATTGCCTGAAGGATCAGAATGCAAAGCCAGTCACACTAGTTAGCTATAGAAGTTACAGTTAGTTGTGGTCATTAAGAACCAAATACAGGACCTCTGCAAGAACAATACGTGCCCTTATCCACTGAGCCATCTGGTCTTTCACTGTTATTACTTCACTAATAAATATTTCATGTTTTGTAGGATAAACTGTGCTTCTAGAGCCTAGATAACACAGTAGATATGGCTGCATCCTAATCAAAGTCTTTATGGACTCTAAAATGTAAATTTCTCATACTTTTTATATGCGGTTGAAGTATTACCGTTTAGATTAAATTGTTATTGTTGTTTGATGCAGGGTTTCCCTGTGTAGGCCAGACTGGCCTCGAACTCTGATCCCTTTCCTTCCTTCCCTCTCTCCTTGACAGGTTGCTCAGGTTGCTAATGTTTCTGTGTTCGCTCCCATGGAGCTGCTCCTTCACAATGGTACCTTCGGTTTTCTCTGACCTCCTCTCTTTCAGGCCCTGGTGTGCTATCAGCTCCTGGTTGTTGTAGTCCCAGGATACTGCACCTGCACCATCCTTACAGGTCTCTTTTTCACCACCCCCTACATCCCTGGTTCACCATTGGTGAGCGAAGGACCCTTTCACAGGGTTGCATCCATTAGCATTCATAACAGTTGCAAAATTACAGTAATGAAGTAGCAATAAAAATAATTTATGGCCAGGCAGTGGTGTATATGCCTTTAATCCCAGAGCTTGAGAGGCAGAGGCCAGCCTGGTCTACAGAATGAGGTCCAGGACAGCCAAAGCTACACAGAGAAATCCAGTCTATAAAACAAAACAAAAAATTTATGGTTGGGGGTCACCACAACAAGAGGAATTGTATTAAAGGGTCACAGTATTAGCAAGGTCGAGAATCACTGCCATACATCATCACGAATGGTCTCATTTGATAAGCATTTGTTGTTTTGGAGATAGGCTCTCATGAAGTCCAGGCTGGCCTTGAACTTGCTGCATAGCCAAGCATAACATTGAACTTCCAAGTCTCCTGCTTCTACCTCCTTAGTGCTGGGATCCAACCTAGGGCTCTGTGTATGCTAGACAAGCACTCTACTAGCTGAGCTACATCCCCACAGCCTCTCATAAACTGTCAGGAGGGGTGCAGACCTGCCTATAATCCCAGCTCCTGAGAAGCAGCCTCAGGGGGAAAGTTCAAGGCCAGTCTTCTTGTAATCCAGGCAAATGTGGCCCCACCCCTTGGGAATCTGGCACAGCTCCCCACCCCCTGCTCATGGCAGGCTTATGTACCTGGCCCCTTAAGAGGAAAACCCACCCACTTCTGCTCTCTTTCCTGCTGTTCCTCTGAAGGGGCAGACGGTACTTTTCCTGTCTGTCTGTCTGTCTGTCTGTCTGTCTGTCTGTCTGTCTGTCTCTCTCTGTTCTCTCTCTGTCTCTCTCTGTCTCTCTCTCTCTCTCTTTCTCTCTCTCCCTCTCTGTACGCGCCTGCCCTCGCCAGCAAGAAAGACGCGACTCTGGGTAGATCTTCTTCATGCAGTTTTAATCAGGATCCTTTAAACATGTGTCCCACAGGGAGAGAGAGAGCGAGCCAGGGGACCCCTGCACAGGCTTAAATACCCTTGAGCTAACCAACCCCAGTGAGCCACGTGGACTCTGCAGATAGGCTACTCTAATGCGGAAGCAGACAGGCTGAACAGACTTAACCAATTAAGGGCTTGTTTACACCAGAGAGTCTTTACCAGTGGGAAGGTGTAAGGCAGAAACCAGCACCACTTTAAGGCGTGGCACTACATGGCTCTCTACACCTCTCCTTCCCCCTCCCCCTCTCCCTCTCTCTCCCTCTCTCCCTTCTCCTCTCTCCACCCTCTCTCTTCCCTTTCCCCCAATAAAACTTCCCACTTAAGCTCTGCCTGCCTGCCTGTGTGTTCCTCACTCGCCATGAGATCCACCTGAAGCTCATTCCTTAGACCAGGCTGGCCTTGAACTCACAAAGATCCACCTGCCTCTGCCTCGTAAACACTGATTAAAGGCCTGTACCAGCACTGCTCATCCAGTCACTGGAACTTTTATGCTCTACATTTTACTGTGGTCTGGGATTGTTTAATTGTTGAGCCTCTACCTCAGCCAGCAAGGAAACGCGACCACGACTCTTCTTCCAGCAGTTTATTCAGGATCCTTGTACATCAGCTTCCGTTTCTCCCAGCCCCAGCAAGCCCTTAAATGTGCTCTCACAGCCCAATCAGCTCATGCCACCTGGCGATCCCCAATAGGCCACAGAAGGAGGAAGCGCACCAGATCCATCAAGCACTTCCAAATAAGGCTTGTTTACAGCTAAGCTTGAGCTACCTGGCATCCAGCCAGGCGCCCTCTTGGGGCTGTGGCTTCCCACATTTAATAGTCTTTTCTTTTTGCAGCTCCATTCCTTCCAAGACTGAGACATTTTAGCGTTAATCGTCCCTCTGTTTGGACACACCAGCTGCACTGGTTTCAGTCTGTCCGGACACCCTGGGATCTTCAGATGTCAGGGTAGCCCACGCCTCTTTTTCTCCCAGTCAGAGCTGCACCTGTCACTTCTTTGTCCCTCCATCTTGCAGCGAGGGACAGGTGCCTGCCTGCCCTAACCCTGAGCTCTTCCTTGTGATGCAGCAGTCCGCCATCCTCTTCCCTGGCTGATCCTCACTCTCTGCTTTGAGTCATAAGAAGCTGCAGCCTAATTTAGTATGTGAGCTAACTGAAAGTCTGATTTAGGGGTGCAATGGTCCCCATATCTGTGGGGACTGTGCTTCAAGATGTTCCATGGATGCCTGAACTGGGGCCCAGAACTGTAGCATGTATGTTTTCTGCCAGCCGGCCTGCCGCCAGTCTGGCGCACTGGCCCCAAATAACACGCTGAGACTCTGTATTTGATACAATCCTGTGGGCCAGTGACTATCATTGTTAGTGGGCTAGCTCTGTCTTAATTATTAACCCATTTCTACTTATCTAAGTATTTCCACGTGGTCATCTTATCGGGGAGCGGCGGCCGGCGACTCCTTCTCCCTACTTCCCCTTTCCTCCTTGTCTCCTAGCCCCCCCTATCTTGCTTTCCTATTGGCCCAACAGTGCTTTATTTATTAACCAGTATGAGAAACATATTTACAGAATAACATCTCCCATCACAGAACAGCTTGGCCACACTGCTGCCATGACAGGCTTGACAAAACATAGCCAACAGAGTAGGCCTGAGTTTCAGTTCACAGGCAGAAAGCACTGGGTTCCAGGAAAAGCCATAAACTGACACCACCCAGGGATGGGCCAGCATCTAAGGGTAAGTAAATACCTAACATTCCAACAGTTATAAAGGTCCCCTTTCGCCAGGACACCCCTAGACAAACGTCAGCCAATCAGGATCCTGAACCCTGAAAATCCCCTCACCCCCCAACCTCTATTATGATAAAAAAAAAAAAACCCTACCCTACCCATACCACTGCAACGGGCACACAGAGGGTCCAAGCTTGAGCTTGAATAAAGGCCCTTTGCTTTTGCTTACGGATTCGAACTCCTTGGTAGTCTTTGAGGGACTCTGTGATGAGGACATAACATGAACTATATATGCTGTTTTTTCCCTACACATACCTATGATAAAATTTATATTATGGACAGTGAGAGATTAGTAAAAGCCAATAATAAATTTGAAAAATTGTAACCCCACGTAATAAAAATATTTTAAAATGTATCATTTGGCTGGGTGTTTAGCTCAGTGATAGAGTGTAGGCTCATAATGGGGGGCAGGCTATATGAATTTATATTCCACACTACAAGTCTTCCCGGTAGGAATGAGACATCAGATACTGAGGGCTCCAGGGGGCAGTGTCGGGACTGAGGGGTAGGGGCACGGGGGGGAGGGGGAAGAGAGGGGACAGAATCTCTGACCTTAAAGCTCCTGGTAACAGACACACATGTGAACAATACTAGCTTCAGGTCAGTTACAAGAGTGGCTTACCCCCCCCCCCCAACTGGGAAATAAAGAGCTACAGAGGCTGAACCTTGAGTTACAATGAATCCAAAGATCACTTAAAACAGTAGGACCGGGGCTGTCCTGTTGTGTGTGTACACTTGGTAAGTGGGCTCTTGGTGGGATACCTATGTATACACTCATTTCCAAGTTCAGTATTTTTGGAATCTGACTTCAGGGACCTTGGGGCAAAAGAACTCATCCTGGGGAGAAGCCATAGATCCCACAGATGTAACTATAATTCTTTAGGGGTAAAAAAAAAAATTAATATATTAAATAATAGATAAGTAAGCTATTTATTTCAGCCACTCATCTGGATAAATCACTTTCATATGCCCCTGGGAACACTATAGATTGCATCAGTGGGCTCCTAATGAGTTTGGCTAGTGGGAAGGACCACAAGAGATGGGTGGGAGTGGGGAGCAAGGATAGGGGAATATCTCTCTCTCTCTGCCTAGCTGCGTCCTTCGGTCAGTTGCCACTGCTTCCTTCTCTCCATGACTAGCTAAGATGCTCCCATGCCTGCCATCAGTGAAGCAAGGCTCTGCACCACAAGGCTCTGCACAAGGCTCTGCACAAGGCTCTGCACAAGGCTCTGCACAAGGCTCTGCTGGCTGCCATAACCCCAGCCCTTGCTTTTGCAGTCTCTTTCTCAAAATCTCTCCAAATCACACATATGAGCTTGCCACCTTTCCCCTATCAGGAAACTGATACGGTGCGTAATATTTAACTCTGTGGATGTGAAAGCGATATCCTTTCAGCCATTGAGGTCTTAACCTGGTAGTCATGGCAATGAAATAAACAGAATAATACAGTGATATCTGGGCTTATTACATTGAGACACACCAGCAGAAGGATCTGGAGGAGGGTCGAAGGGCACTCACTTGATATGCTAACCATTATTCCTTCCTGCCTCCCAGCTGTTCATGATCTTGGGAGGTGCCAGAGTACACAGGAAGTGAGAAATTAATTGAATTTAGGTGCCACGATGCAGCTCCTATAAGGTCCCACCCAAGATGGGGTAAAAATGTTCCTTCCAAGATACTGCTGTCTTTGGATCACCCACACTCATGCAAATACGGCCCTGCCCCCAATAAGTTACCTGTCAACATCACTGCTCTCACCTCAGAGGGAACAGGAGCTCATCCTGGAGCTCAGGAGCTCAGCCCTAACTGAGTGACAATGGCCCCAGGAGTTAGGTTACCCTAGCTGCTACTATGCTTGATGTGTGAAGAATGAGACCCCGTTCTACTAAGGAACGCTGAAGACTCAGAGCATGGAGGAAGAGAGGCAGTTTATTTAAGGACCTTGCAGAGCCTGGAGCATCTCAGATAAACCTCAGGCGTGGTGGGTGAGCACACGAAACAGTTTTTACAACCCTGAGTGCTGGTGCCTTCCTCCTTTCCACAAAAGCTGAGCACTTACAAGGCACACAATGTCATCTGCCACTTACGGTGGTCTGTTTCTCAGCAAAGATTATGCATGGGTTTGTCTCTTCTATGTCCTGCATGCCATTTGTCAGGCAGGTCTCATGGCAAATGTGGCTTTTACAGCTTTCTACTCTAACCTCCTCGCTGGGGTGGGGGCAGCTACACTAGCAGACACCAGCAGGGGTCCAGTGTTTTCCATCCGTAACTGGACCAAGTTAATTTAAAGCACCTTTGTCTTGAAGATGAATAATTTTATTTTGTTTCTTACACAATATGTACCACAAAAAAACTAACCAGCCAACCAAATAAATTAATAATTCATTCAACAAACCATTAACAGAGCTTTCAAAAGTATAAATGCTACCGGGTGGTGGTGGTGCACGTCTTTAATCCCAGCACTCGGGAGGCAGAGGCAGGCAGATCTCTGTGAATTCGACCAGCCTGGTCTACAGAGCCAGTTCCAGGACAGCCAAGACTACACAGAAAAACCCTGTCTCAGAAAAAAAACAAAACAAAACAAACAACAAACAAAAAACCCAAAACAAACCACAAAGAAAAAAACAAACGCAATGTGTAACAGTTTCATGAAATTGTCATAGTTATAGGCAAAAGGAAATCATAAATCCAGGCTCTGTATTCATTGGTGAGGAAGTAAATAAGTAGGCACAAAGTGGGGAAATTTCTGCTATAGGCACCAAGTGCTATCTTATGACACTGTTAGCTTGGGGTTGATAAAAACTAGTAATCCATAAAGTTAGTACTTTTCTTTTTAAGATTTATTTACTGTGTATACAGTGTCCTATCTGCATGTTTGCCTACACACCAGAAGAGGGCACCAGATCTCATTACAAATGGTTATGAGCCATTACGTGGTTGCTGAGCATTGAACTCAGGACCTCTACAAGAGCAGTCAGTGGTCTTAACCTCTGAGCCATCTCTCCAACTCAAGTTAATAATTTTTAAGAAGGCTTCATGTGGCAGTGTCAAAGATGCAGAGATGTTAAACAAAGGTGAGATGACACTCAGGGCACCGAAGTAGCCCAAGAAATTTGGCCCTGCATCTGCAACATTCCAACTCTCCAAATCAAAAAGTTCTAATCCGTTTTGCAAATCTTTAACATAGATGTGACTTTTCTCCCTTCTAAGAATGTCAGCTCACAAACTACAATTAACCTATTTGCTCAACAAGTTGGATTTGGGGACAATGTTCTTTGGCTTGACACATGTTCCTGTCTCCTTATAAGAATCATGCAAACCCGAATAGTTTTGAATGTCTTTTTTTTTTTCTTTCTTTTCTTTTCTTTTCTTTTCTTTTCTTTTCTTTTCTTTTTGAGACAGGGTTTTTCTGTATTATTTTGGAGCCTGTCGTGGAACTAGCTCTGTAGATCAAGGTGGCCTGGAACTCACAGAGATCCACCTGCCACTGCCTCCCAAGCGCTGGGATTAAAGGTGTGTGCCACCAATGCCCAGCTTGAATATGTCTTCAATGTGCTGGTATTTCTAAATTTCTTGAGACAAGGTCTCTCTCTGTGTAGCACTTGGACTTAAACCCCAGGAGTTCTGCCTTCAGATCCTGAGTGTAGGCATGCACCAGGGGTCCTGATGCATTTTTGAAATGAAAGATAGCAACAATGAAGTCAGATGCGGGTGTTGCTATCACCCTACATTCCAGAAAGGTCCTCCATTCCCCAGGGCATCTTTCTGGCCAAGCTGCAAAGTGCTCCCACTCCCTCAGGTGCAGTGTCTAGGAATGCATGGAGCCAAGGAACAAGACTCAGAAAGTAGTGTTCACCATGCAACTTCCGTGTGTGTGTGTGTGTGTGTGTGTGTGTGTGTGTGTGTGTGTGTGTTGGGTAGGTGTTCGCGCTCGCGCCTCCCTCAAGTTCCTTCTGAGTGTGTAGCAGCTCTAAGCGGAACCTCACAACCATGTCCACTGGGAGCAGAATAGGCAAGGGATGCTCAGCCAGACCGAGTATCCCTTCTACAGCCACCCGCTGAGGAAGCCTAGGGGACAACCAGCAGAAAAGAGAAGGCTTCCTGGTATTGGCAGAGGAGGTGACCAACTCTTTAGTGTGGCCTCCACCGGCACATTCCTGGGAAAGAGGCGGGCTGTAGACAGTGCTGCAAGACGGCAGGAACCTGAACCCCATGTTTCCTCCTGTCTCAGAGTGGGCAGGCACCCGGTTACCTCCGAGTGTGCGCATGCTCACAGGTACTTCCACGTAGCCTGGACTGGGATCTTGCCCTGTGCACAGGCACGCGGAAGCATTCCAGTCCTGGACTAGAGGTTTGGTAGGGCAGCCAGCACCTTTGCCTGCTGCGTCATCCCACTGGCACTCCTCATGTTAGCTCCTCCTACGCAATGTGAAGGCCAGTGAATCTGGGCAAGGGGGGCGACAGGCAATCTTCTGAGACTGATGGATGGAACTGGGAGTCACAGGCTCGTCATCAATCAGGGACCAAAGAGGAGACAGACACTGAGAAGACAGGAAGGGAGACTTGCCCAGTGCTGCTGTGTGGGTGATTAATGATTGAGACTACCTGGGAGTAGTTGTTTTGTGTTTGTTTGTTTGGTGTGTGTGTGTGTGTGTGTGTGTGTGTGTGTGTGTGTGTGAGAGTGTGTGGTGTGTGTGTGTGTGTGTGAGAGAGAGAGAGAGTGTGTGTGTGTGTGTGTGTGTGTGGTGTGTGAGAGAGAGTGTGTGTGTGTGAGAGAGAGTGTGTGTGTGGTGTGTGTGAGAGAGTGTGTGTGTGGTGTGTGTGTTTGTTTGGTGTGTGTGTGTGCATGTGTGTGTTTGTTTGGGGGGTGTGTGTGTGTGAGTGTGTGTGGTATGTTTGTGTCTGTGTGTGTGTGTTTGTTTGGTGTGTGGTGTGTGTGTGTGTGTGAGAGTGTGTGTGTGTGTGTGTGAGTGTGTGTGTGAGTGGGTGTGTGTGTGTGTTTGTTTGGTGTGTGTGTGTGTGTAGTGTGTGTCTGTGTGTGTGTGTTTGTTTGGTGTGTGTGGTGTGTGTGTGTATGAGAGAGTGTGTGTGTGTGTGTGTGTGTGTGTGTGTGTGTGTGTGTGTGTGTGTGTGTGTGTGTGTGTGTCTTGATTGATGACCGATGTGTGGGGGGGGGGACAACCTATTGTCCTGGGTGATAAGAAAGCAAGTCTGGCAGAGCTGCAATAAACAAGGCAGTAAGCAGCATTCCCGCACTCCTCAGCTAAGTCAACATAGGAGTGCAGAAACCACAAATTCCTCTGAGGATTTGGAGCGCTGGCAGTTGGCAGTATTACAGTATCTGCCTGGTGTACATGAGGCTCCTTTCCCTGCCACACAGCTCCCAGTCTTGGGTCACCCTTGGGGACATTATGTCAAGTGGTAGGACCTGGAGAGTTTGTCCGGGACCTCAGTTCACCCAGTGAGGACTGTGCACAGCTCCGAAAAATGCATCCTGCGTGGGCTGCAGTGGTAGGAAAGAGACATGGAAGGTCCCTTCCCACCTCCAAGGCTTCTCCAGCCAACACACAGGTGATCTTGCTAAAGCTCTTCTCTGGATGGGACCCACACAGTGGAGAAAACTGACTCCCCAAAGCTGTTCTCTGACCTCCACACCATGACACATATGCACAGCACACACCCCAAAACATAATACAGGGCGTAAACGAAAAGAATAGACTCTGGGGAAGGTTCAAGTCACCGGTAAGACAGGACATACAACACAAAGAGAGGAGGCAATCTGTCGAAGGGACAGTTGTGTTGATGGCTGTGACTCCTGCATACAAGCCCAGAGTCTTCAGAAGCAAACTGGCAAGTCCAGGAGAGAGGGATCTAGCTTCCAGTAAGAAGGCTTCAAGACACTGGTTAACAGATAATAACTGTTTTTCTTCCCTGCTGGCTCCTGTTGCATCCTGTTTAGATGTTTTGAGTGTCCCTGTTGGAGGGCAGGTTCATGTGCAACTTTGCCTCCATATTCACAGGGATGGATTTACCCCATTCTACCACAGGAAGACATCCTCCAAAAGTAGATCCCAGGCCTTCTCTATGGGGAAGTGGACCCAACATCTCAAATGTTCCATTTTTAGGAGCCCTCTTTTCCCTGTTGTATTTACCCCGGAGCTCGGGCTGAAATTCTAGGTATGCTCCACCATGCCCAAATTTGATTTTATGCAGTGCTGGGGATCAAATCCAAGTATTTGTGAATATTGGGCAAGCACTCTTCTAAGTTACACCCTGAGCCTCAGAAGTTGATTTTGACAGACTACAAACAGAAATGTAGGCCAGGGAATCTTTCATGGCAGCTCACTGCACCTCCAAACCACCAAAGACACCAAGCCCATCTCTCTGCCACTTCATAGTCACGCTGGCCTTGGCTGAGGAGTGCGTGTGGGGTGTGTGTGAGGGTGTGGGATCGGGGTGTCTCCAGGTGAATCCTGCTTTTAATAAAGATACTGTCTGCATAGGCTGCCTCACTACAATCAGCCACTAGGTGGCAGTGCAGCACCTTGGGAAGGGGAACTCAAACCGGGGGAGTTGCGTAGAGGGACTTCGCTCCTCCCTTTGGCACTCTTTAACAGCTGATTCAGAGCTAGAGTTACAGACAGGCACAAGAAACAGTAACTACATGTAGCAAATACAACAAAAGGAAAAGAGAGCTGGGCGATGATGGTGCACACCTTTAGCCCTGGCAATCAGGAGGCAGAGGCAGGCGGATCTCTGTGAGTTCAAGTACAGAGCTAGTTCCAGGACAGGCTCCAAAGCAATACAGGACAAACCCTGTCTCGAAAAACCCCAAAACAAACAAACGAACAAAACAAAAATAAAAGAGGCTATCAGCTTCAGAGTCGGGAGTCATGGGGAGGATTGGAGGAAGGGTAACTGGGAGGGGCGGGGGGGGGGGATAAAAGGAGGGAGAGGTGATGTAATTCTATTTCAATTAAACACATTTTAAAAATAAAAAATACGGGTTGGAGAGATGGCTCAGCTGTTAAAGGCTAGGCCCACAACCAAAAATAAAATTAAAAACAAAATAAATATTTTGACGCTAAAGTTTAAACACACATACACACACATACACACACACATACACACACACACACACACACACACACACGAAATAGTTCCCGCTCTCTCTCCGGGAGCCCACAGTGGAACAAATGCTTAGATAACAAATTACTTGCTCCAATAATAGACATAATTACTTGCTTCAGCAGAGGTACAAGGAGCCACAGGCTCCAACTGAAGGGCCCAGGGGAGGGGCCAGCATCTGATTCGGCTGTAACCCATTCAAGGACAGCCTGTCTCTGGTGGGGCCTTCCACCTGGAGCACTTGGAACAGGCGTCTTGGGAGCAGGATCAGTAGTGAGCTACGAGCAAGTTTTGTAGAGTTCCTAGGAGGAGGGACTCTGGGCAGCTGAGGGCTGGTAGCCTCTGTCAGCTTCCTGACACAGGTGGTATAAGGTAAGCCACACTGTGTGGGGGTCTCATCACACCTCCCTGGGGAGCTGTTTGTTCCCTTTACAGCACATATCTAAGCTCCTGGTTTCTAGAACATTCTGAATAACATTAATTGCCCAATTAGCTCCCCTTACCCGTGGGAAGGGAATACAAGTGGCCTCCTGTCTTTGCAGTGCCTTCCTGGAGCTGGACATCAAGATCCAGGTTTCCAGCCTGCACTTGACCTTGGCCCTGGAGTTCCCAGGGCTCAGTGACTTCATGTGTAGAAAGTGTCCTTCCTGGGTTGTAGGAGGTCGGGTTAGTGTGGGGTGGAATTCTCTTCTGCTAACTTGGAAGCCAGTCAGTCATTTTCCACAGTAAATGTGAGCGCCCAGCTTTGTCGTAGAGACAGTTTAATACCTAGTACATACATTTTCACTAAATACTTAAAGATAGGCATGCTAGGACCCTGGGTCAAACGGCTGAGGTGGCTATTTAATGCATCAAAGCAGACCTGGTTGCTAGGTTGTCCCTGGACCTCCTGGCTAGCACACCCCACTCCCCACCATGATCTCTCCAGCCAAGGGGGTCCTTATACAATCCAGACAGTGTGGTGGTTACCTGCCCTTTTGTATGTTTGGGCCTCCTGGCTACTGAACCTGGTTCCACTCTCCCTTCCCCTTCCCTCTCCCCACACGGCCCAGCTTGGGGTCATGGACTTTCCTATGCTCTCCCATAGATCTGCAATAAACTTACTCCTCCACTATACCTAGATCAGCCATGTTTCCTTTTCTTTTCCTCTTTCTTTCTTTCTTCCTTCCTTCCTTTCTTTATTTTTCATTCAAGGACAAAGTCTAATGATAACACCCTGGGGGCTGAGATAAGAGGATTATTGAAAGTTTGAGGCCACCCTGGTCTATGCAGCAGTACAACACTAGGCCAGACAGGAGTATATAACAAGTTCCCGTCTCAGAAAAGAATAAGAACATGAATAAAAGTTTGTAAAGTCCACGTTTTCACACACTCTCTTTTTAACTTAATTATCCTGGAATTGAAACTCATATTCAAATGTTTTAACTAAAGTCATTTTGGGAAATCAAAACCCAAATGGAGATGGACAGACTTAGCTTTTGCATTTTGTTGTTTTGTTGGAGACAGGGTCTCACTGTGTAGTCCGTGATGAGCCTGGGACAATTTTCCTCCAGTGGCTGAGGTTTGGGACTAGATCCTCCAAAAGTGCTCAACATGGTTGGTGAGGACCACACACACACACACACACACACACACACACACACACACACACACACTCACACACACTCACTCATACACACACACACTCACACACACAGTCACACACACACACACACACACTCACACACACACACACACACTCACACACTCACTCACACACACACACTCACACACACACTCACACACTCACTCACACACACACACTCACACACACACACACTCACTCACAGGCACACATGCTTCCATCACTGAAAGGGGATGCCTGTCACCCCATGTCACTGTGTGTGGCACTTCACATAGATTCTCAGCCTTTCTTGCTGCAAGTACCTGTGACCTGCGGCTGCAGTGATCTCAGGCTGGGGACTTCCAGGCCTTGAGTTTCACAAGGAGAGGGGGCTCCTAAGGTGTCCCTTTCCCAGGGTCCAGCCTCAAAGTTAGCTTTGCTGAGCCCCCATTCCCCCTGCCCCCCTGGAGCCCAAATCAATCTTTTCATTTATTGTATCACACATCAATACAATCAAAGTGGTCCGGAGACACTTTTGGTTTTTGTTTGTTTTTTTTCATAGATGCTTTTATTTACTTATTTCACTGTGAAAAAGCAAGAAACATGGTGACAAGGGGAGAAAAATGGGTTTAAGGAGACAAAGCCTTTTACACTCCTGTCTCTGTTTTTACCTCTGTCTGCTCCAAAACAATTAACTTTGAAAAATATATCTACTTAGGTGAAACATGTTTGAAATCCCCAAATTTGGGAGGCAGAGGCAAGTGGATTTCCATGCATCTTTCTTGGTGTGCCTAGTGAATTCCAGGGAAGCCAGGTTACACAGGGACAACCTGTTGTTGAAAAATTGAGCTGGGACAGCTAAACAATGAGCCAAACTACTGGAATCCAGTTGCAGAGAGGGAGGAACGATAAGAAAATGGGGGCAAGACCAGGCTACAGAAACACACAGAGACAGCTGACCTGAACAAGGGGAGCTCATGGACCCCCAGACTGATAACTAGGAAGCCAGCATTGAACCGACTCAGACCCCCTGAGCATGGGTCTCAGTCAGAAGGCCTGGGCAGTCTAAGGGACCTCTGACAGTGGAACCAGGATGGATCCCTGGTGCATGAAAGGACTTTTGAAGCACATTCCTTATGGAGGGATACTCCCTTAGCCTAGAGACAGGAGGGAGGGCCTAGTCCCTACTCCAAATGACTTGACAGATTTTGTTGACCCCTCCTGGAAGGCATCATCCTCCCTGTGGAGTCCAGAGAGGGAGGTGAAGGAGAGGGAACTGGGATTGATACGTAAAATAAGAAAAAATAATTTTAAAAAATGAAGAAGAAAAAAAAGAAAGAAAAGTTGAGCTGGGCATTGGTGGTGCACACCTTTAATCTCAGTACTTGGGAGGCAGAACCTGGCAGAGTTCAAGGCTAGCCAGGTCTACAGAGCAATTTCCAGGACAGCTAGTCAGGACTAACAGACGAAACCCTGTCTTAAAGAACCAAAGGAAATAAAAAAGAAAGCAAGAAAACAAAAAATTGAAAGGGGGAAATTAAAGAGGGTTATAACAATCAAGGCATGCACTTGACACAAGCTTTTACGTATAACCCCGTGCAGGCAGATTGTATGTAATTAGCCTCCAAGTTGATAAGGCGCTATTGCCTCAAACCAGATGGTGTGCTTTAGTTTTATGCGCCGATACCTGAACATATCATGGAGCAGAGGTTGAGGGCCCCTGACAGTGCAGTCAAGTCAGGAAGCTCTGTTCCCACTGCTCTGTCTACAATGGAGCCGAGAATCCAAGTCTCGGTTTCCAAGCTTCAGACGAGCTTTCCATTTCACTTTATGATAATAGGTCACTTTCTTTCTCAGTGGGAACAGCATTGCCGTAAGACTCCCCAAGAGGAAAAGCAACTGATACCTTTAATGACATAAAGTGGTGAATTTAGCTGCTATTTTAAATAAGATGAGGGATACAAAACTTGATTATAAAACTGGTGAGATGACTTTGTGGGTAAAAGCACTTGTTATACAAGCTGAGGGTTTGAGTCTCAGAACGCATATTAAATGATGATGATGATAATAATAATAATGTCTTAGTTAAGGTTTTTATTGCTGTGAAAAGACACCATGACAATGGCAACTCTTATAAAGAAGACATTATAGTTTCAGAGGTTCAGTCCATTATCATTATGACAGCGTGCAGGCAGACATGGTGCTGGAGGTCAGGAAGTCAACTGACCTCCACACTGAGGGAAGCTTGAGCAAAAGAGACCTCAAAGCCCACTCCCACAGAGACACACTTCCTCCAACAAGGCCACACCTCCTAATAGTGCTACTGCCATCAGGGGCCTTTTTCTTTCAAACCACCACAAACTATTATTAAAATAATAACAATAACAACAACAATAATATAATATTAATGTGTATCCCACCTATAATCACAGCACTCCTACAGATCAATGAAAGGTGGAAATGGGAAAACTGACTAATAGTTTCCCATAGATAGTACAGCTGCTGAGTAAGACTCTGCTTCAAAAAGAAGGCAAAGGGGAGAACTGATTACCAAAAAGTTGTCTGATCACTACACATGTGCAGTAGCACACACACACACACACACACACACACACACACACATACATATACACACACACATATATACACACATATACACATACATACACACACATACACATATACACACACACATAAACACATGCACACACACATACACACATACATACATACACACACATACACACACACACACACCACACACACACATACACACACGAACAACTTGCTGAATAGTAGGTGAAATTTTCAGCAGCAAACTCAAACTATGATATTGATGGAACGCAGTGAGAAAGAAGCCCGTAGCTCGCATCTGTAATCCCACCACCTTAGAAGCAGGAGGAAGACTCTGAGTTTGAGGCTAACCTGGGCTACGCTGCTAGACCCTTAAATAAACAAAGATCGTGAGAAAGTCTTCCCTGTGGCACTAAAAGAAGGAAGGAAGCGATCCAAAGATGGGTGAAGACATCCAAAAGATGACCCCAGGTCTAAGCTAGAAAATGACGCTCTGGTAATGTGCACATAAATCAACTCCAAATTTCTACTGTGGGCTGGTCCACTCTCTGGGAGGTGGTCCTGGGCTGTATGAGGAAGCTAGCTGAACAGAAGCTTGAGAGAACTGGAGAATGAGCCAGCCACACTCGGCTTTCTTCCACAGTTTCTGTTTTGAGTTCCTGTTTAAGTTCCGATGCAAACCTTCCGCAATGACCGACTGTGAGGTGTAAACCAGAGCAACCCCTTCTTCCCCTAAGCTGCTTTATGTCAACTTTGTGGGTTTGACGTTTTATCTTTTAAATTGCAGCAACAGAAGTCAAACTAGAGCAGCTTGGAGGAAGAATTCCTGAAATCGCCAGAGGTATTTCTGAGAGTCTTGGCTGATGACGCAACCGTGAAGTGATTGGCTGGATGCATTTGGGTTATAACCAACAGAATAGACAGCTCTAATAAATCACTTGGGGCTTTCACTAGGAGCCCTGAGTGACTTTGACCTAATAAAATGGCCACGTTATGCCCAGATTATAGGCTTTTCTTTAAAATTAAAATATAGTTACATCATTTTCCCCTTTTCCTTTCCTCCCTTCAGCCCTTGCCATGTATACATTCTTAGATATGTAGATACAAACTGCCCAGCCGTATGATGTTACTATTGCTATTGGGTATCAGTTTGGGTGCTCCTTCCTGGGAGACACTACTTCTCTTGTTCTCAGTATTCCAGAGTCTCCTGTGGTTCTCTGTCTTGGGGAAGAGCCCCGTGAGATTTTTTCCTTCCATAGTACCATGACTACTGGTGTTGTCCTTGTTCAGGCAGTCATTTTATTGAGACTTTGTAAGTGTAGCCTCCCTTGACATTCCTAGGAGACGTAATCCCATAGCAGACATTTTGTTTCTCTGACTCTTTCAATCTTCCATGGGTTGTAGACAGATCAGTTGGAACTGGGTACCACATGATCACTTTCTCTCCTCAGTTTGATTGGTTGTGGTTTTCTGTAACGGTCTCCATCAGTTGCAAAAGAGAATTGTCTGTGTTGATGGGTGGGAGCTGAAGACTTGGAGTTTGTAGAGACAGAACAGTTGATCTTTGCCCTTCTGAGACTAGTGTAGTGGCATCTTGTCTTGCCAGTGAACTTGTAGTGGTGGCCACATATTACGGTTTAATAAGGATCAGGATAAACAAATAGGCCCAATAGATGTTTATTCAGGGAGAAATAACTCACAACATAGACAGATGAACACCAGCAGTTTGAACCGGACGCTCTCCTCTCCGCATACCGCCAGCAAGAGAGCGTTCCCCTGCTCCTCCTCAGACCTAGTTCCATGGGTCACTTCCACCCCGCTCCACCCCTAATGGGTGTGGTCAGTGCCACAGAAGCAGACACAGTGACTATCTCACTACAGCCACACCCTTTGGGCATGGTTTCAGGTGCAGACATGACCCATTATAAGGTAGAGGAGGGGCTGGTTCGTGCTCTCTTGGGTTGTGGAGAGCATTGGAAGGGCAGAGACTGCATTTGCTGGAGCAGGTAGATCATGGCAGTTATTTATTCTTAATCAGTGTAAGTGCTTCCCTAATAATTACCTGTGTAACCTTTATCTTGGCTCTGGTGGACTCATTTAAACCCCGCCTTCAGAATAGGCTACCTCACTCAACATAATCTTCTCTAATTTTATTCATTTGCTCAATCATTTTATGATTCATTTTTAACAGCTTGATAGTATTCTGTAGTGTGCATGTACCACATTTTCATTATCCATTGTCAGTTGAGGGCCATTCAAATTGTTTCCATTTCCTAGCTACCAGGTGTAGAGAAGCAATGAATATGGCTGAGCAAGTATGTACAGAGTATGATGTGGAGTCCTTTGGGTATATGCCAAGGGATGGAATAGCTGGGTCACGTGGTAGGTTTTATTTTCAGTGTTTTGAAGGTTATCCACACTGGTTTCCAGGATGGCTAGACTAGTTAGTAATCTCACCAACAGTGACTAAAGGTTCTCTTTCTCCCATTCTGACTGGGGTAAGATGAAATCTCAAAGTTGAGACAAGATTTCTTTGTGTAGCTTTGGAGCCTATCCTGGCAGTCGCTCTGTAGACCAGGCTAGCTTTGAGCTCACAGAGATCCTCCTGCCTCTGCCTTCCAAGTGCTGGGATTAAAGGCATGCACCACCACCGCCCAGCTTTATTCCTTCTTTTGAGAATGTTCTATTCAGGTCCCGGGCCTATTTTTCAATTTTGGGTTTTTTTGACTCTTTGTGTTTTGAGTTCTAAATTCTAAACTTTATATATTTTGGATATTACCCCTTTGTCAGATGTATAGCTGACAAAGATTCTCTCCCATCCTGTGGAATTCCTCTTCACCCCGTCGTTTCTTTAGTGTGCAGAAAGCTTTTCGTGTTATGAGGTCCTACAGAGGCCTTTCTTGACCCACTTTGTTACTGCACATGGAAAGACACACCCACCCTCTAATAATAAAAACAGACAATAGAAATAAACCCAATCTTTGCTCCTGTGAATGGCAGGGCAAGAGCTGAAGGTTGTTAAAAGAGCCATTTTATTAAATATCTATTAAGGGACTGATGAGATAGCTCCCCAGGTGAAGGTGCTTGCTGCCAAGCCTAGGGATGAGAGTTTGATTCCCTGGGACCCACGTGGTAGCATTCGAGAAGTGACTCCTACAAGTTGTCCTCTGATCTCTACACATGCACAATAGTTCACACACCCTCTCATATCACAGACCATAAAAATGTAAGCAGCTATTAAAATAATAAGTTCTTATTCTAAAAACTTCTAGTTTTGTTTTTGGTGGTTTGTTTTGTATGGGGTGGACAGTTGTGACCTCTCCCTTTCTGTCCTGGCTACTCTGAGTAAAGGACTCTTAGTCCAACAGCCAGGTAAACAACATCCTACCAATACCGGCTGCTTTCAACACTGGTGGCCATCTTGAAGATGCTGCATGATAACCACAGCTGAGTGTTTCCACTCCCAAGGGTGCGGCCCCAGCCACAACTATTTTAAGCAGCTAATGATGGTCTTTTCCTGTAACCATTCTCATCATGATCCTTGTGACTGGCGCACAAGGGAAAACGCCAACCCTCCGTCTGCATGAAAGGCCCCTATGATGGGCACAAGCACATCTCTTTGGTCTACACAAGCAGGCTGTTCAGCTCTGTTGGTTAGCTGGCCAGGAGACTCTCTCCTATACTGCAGCCTCTGGTGTTGCAACATGAAGCCCAATAAGAGGCTTCTCTTGGGGGCTGGAGAGATGGCTCAGCAGTTAAGAGCACTGACAACTCTTTCAGAGGACCGGGGTTCAATTCCCAGCACCTATATGGCAGCTCACAACTGTCTGTAGCTCCAGCTCCAAGGGACCTGAGACCCATGGCAAATCACCAATGCACGTAAAACAAAAATAAATAAATTTAAAGAAAGAGAAGCTTCTCTCAAGAAGAAGTCTTTCTTGCCTGCTTTTAGCAGAGTGAGCAGAGCCATTGCCGTGAAGAAGAAGTGGTGAGGGAGGCAGTGACTGACAGCTGCCAGACTGAGCCACAACATCAGCAGAGCCAGAGGGTTACTAGCAACCTTGACAGTAGCAGAAGCAGAGCCTTGAGTGAAGGCTCACCGGGGAAGCAGTGGCAACAGCAGTGATAGAGGTCATATATCATCAGCAACTGTAGTGGAAGCAAGCAGCAGCTGTGGCCTTAAGGCCTTCGGCACCCCAGACTCCCAACTTCTCCTCCTCCTTTTCTGAGACAGGGTTCTCTGTATCTTTGGAGGCTGTCTTGGAACTCACTCTGTAGACCAGGCTGGCCTTGAACTCACAAAGATCCGCCTGCCTCTGCCTCCAGAGTGCTGGGATTAAAGGCATGTGCCACCACCGCCCAACAGACTCCCAGCTTCTAACACTGGCCACTGTCAAGGGCTGGAAAACACTGATTCCTGACCCCCAAGTGGCAATGCTTTCCCTACAACATGCAACCATTTCCATGTAGACCAGTGGTTCTCAACATGTGGGCCTCCACCCTCACAGGGGTCACATGTAAGATATTTGCATTATGATTCATAAAGGTAGCAAATTTGCAGTTATGCAGAAGCAACGAAATAATTGTATGGTTGAGGTCACCACAACATGAGGAATTGTATCAGAGGGTCGCAGTGTTAGGGAGGGTGAGGACCACTGATGTAGACAAAGGGGAAAGCACTCTATCAAGGGCTGAAGTATCTAACAGTCTACACCTACACTAGGGCTGTAGTACTTGTTAAAGTAGGACTAAGGATTCCAGAAACACTAGAGGGCACTACCGATCTCTGCTCCCTGCTGTTTGCTGCCTCTAAAAGTCGTCAAGAGCCAGCACTAAGAGTTTCTTCACATGCTTTCTTTTCTTTGTTTGTTTCCTTTCTTTCTTTTCTTCTTTCTTTCTTTGTGGTTCTGAGGATCACACATACCAGGCAAAGCATTCTTTTCCCTAGCATATTTTGTGTTTTATTTAAGGATAAATTCCTGCTAAGCCATCAAGGCTGGCCTTGCAACTCATTCTATAGCACAAACGGGCCTTGAACCCACAAATCCTCCAGCCTCAGTCTGCAAAGTAGTTGGACTTATAGACCTGCTCCTCCAGACTTGGCCACCTTCACATCATTTCTCCCTGGGTAAAGCAACTGGACCAGCCACATGATGGGTCGATAAATCCAACAATGCTAAAGCAATTTTTTATCTACATTCAAGTATTTTAAATGAAACATAAATAAAATTTTAAAAAGCTGGAGACAGTGAACAGTTTCCAGTGACCTCTGAGACACTATCCAATAACCTAGCTTGTTCATCATTGGAAATCCAAATCTATGAGAAACATACAACATAAAAAATAATAGTTAAAGAAATAATGGCTCAAAAAGTGTTTTCAAGGGGCTGGAGAGATGGCCCAGCAGTTAAGAGCACTGGTTGTTCTGCCAGAGGACCTGGGTTCAATTCCCAGCACACATGTTCCCACTCACACTTGTCTGTGACTCCAGGTTAAGGGGATCTGATACCTTTACACAGTCAGGCATGCAGGCAAATGCACGTGAATGCACACGAATGAACATGAAATAAAAATAAATAAATTATTTTTAAAAAGACTGTCTTCAAGCCAAATGTGGAGCATTTGCCTCTAATTCTAGCACTGGGTAGGCAGAGGCAGGAAAAATTGAGATGTGGAAATCAGACTTAGCGTCTATACTTACATAAAAAACCACCAGCAAGACACATTAGTAACAAAATTGCTAAAAAGCTAACACGTGATTAAAAGAAATTATTAAAAATTATCTGGAGAAGAAGGAACAAGATAAGAAGAACCAAGACTTCTTCCTGTCAGAAACTCTGCAAGACCACATCAGGGAGCTCCCTCTCCTCCCTCTGTCCCTTCTTTTTAATCTTCGTTTTCTTGGGATGGGATCACATTCTGTAGTCCTGGATGGCCTCAAACCCAAACTCATGGTCCTCCTGCTTCAACCTCCAAAGCTGTGCGATTACAGAATTACAGATTACAGACATTCACCACCATTCTTTGGTTTATTTCATTTGGGTTTTGTTTTTGTTTTTGGAGACAGGATTTTTCTGTGTAACAGTCTTGGCTGTCTTGGAACTTGCTATGTAGACCAGGCTGGCCTTGAACTCACTGAGCTCTGCCTGCCTCTGCCTCCAAAGTGCTGGCTCACCATCATTCTTGACAGGTTAAAAGTCTAAAAATTTTGTCCACCTTGGATCTCATATCTCTAATATCATTTATAAATTAAAGTAAGAACAATTTTTCAGGCATATAGAGGACCACTGAACAAATTTGTTTTGAGTTGGCTGATACAGCAAGAAATGATTAAAGCAGAATAAAATGAACCTAGATAGTAACTTTAATCTACAGAGAGAAAAGAATGGCACATAATGCTGGGTGGTGGTGGTGCACACCTTTAATCCCAGCACTTGGGAGACAGACATAGATGGATCTCTAGTTCCTGGCCTGCCTGGTCTACAGAGTGAATTCTAGGAGAGCTAGGGCTGCACAGAGAAACCCTGTCTCTAAAAAACAAAACGACAACAACAAAAAAGAGTTAGAGAAAGACAAATCGGCACATGCAACAGATGCGAAAAGTAGTAAGACTGGGGAGACTCTCAGAGATTAAGAGCACTTGCTGCTTTTGCAGAGGCACTGGGATAAGTCCCGGTACCCACATGGTGGCTTATAACCCTCTGTAATTCTGTTCCAGAGCATCTGATACCCTTTTCTTGGCCTTCTCAAGACATATGCTGGCTGTGGTGGTGGTGCAAGCCTTTAATCCCAGCACTTGTCAGGCAGAGGCAGGCAGACACTTGGGAGGCAGAGGCAGTCAGATCTCTGTGAGTTCGAGCCCAGCCTGGTCTATGGAGTGAGTTCTAGAACAGGCTCCAAAGCTACAGAGAAACCCTACTTTAAAAAAACAAAACAAAACAACAACAAAAAACAGAATTAGAAATACATATGGTGCATACACATGCATGCGGGCAAAACACTCATACACATAAGAAAAAAACCCTAAACAACAATAACAAGCAAAAAAAAAAAAAAAAAAACCACATAAAAAACCCCAAGTGAATTGTAAGGTGCTGTGACTGAGAATCCCTGGAAGTAAACAGGGTCTGCAAAGATGGATAGACTGATTAGAATTGCAGTGATGTGGAGAAGATTGGAATGCTGCATATCCAGAGGCTAATTAGATTTTCTCTTGTACTAGATTAACCTGGATTCCAGAGGCTAATTACTCTTTATCTCGGACTAAATTAACCTGGGTTTCTTTTCTTTATGTGAAGCCTAAACAATCCCAAATACAACGAATATAGTATTATTAAAGTCTAAGAGGGAATTACTAAATAATATTTTTTATCTAGTAGGTAGACATCTTTTAAATTTATTATAAAAGAAAATGCTGGAGCTGGAGAGATGGCTCAAGGGTTAAGAATGTTTACTGAACTGGGTGGTGGTGGTGAATGACTTTAATCCCAGCACTCAGGAATCTCTATGAGTTCCAGAACAGCCAAGACTACACAGAGAAGCCTTGTTTCAAAAACAAACAAACAAGCTAGCAAACAAGCAAGCAAAAAAGAATGCCCACTCCAGTTTCCAGTACCGACATAAGCTAACTCATAGAGACATATACAACTCTAGAGGATCTGATGCCCTCTTTGGTCAGATCTCAGATACCTGTACTCATGTGCTCTCACTCACACACAGCAAACATATACACAAACATTAAAAAAAAAAAAAGAAGAATAATTTTGAGTGTGGCAAGTAGAGGCCCCAACTTAGTGGCGGGGACCCTAGACCTTGGTGGCCACTGATACACTAATCTTAGAGAAGTATTTCTGGATAGAGAAAAGAAAAAACAGAACATTAGATGTATCTGTTTCTTTTACAGTCAGAAAACATCATTATTCCAGCTCAATGTCAAGGCTGAAAGAAAGAAAAGGGGCTGGAGCCCGAGCAAAGCCAGGGCTGACCCAGGAAGAGAATACACTGGAGACTGCTGCGTTCTCAGATAGCAAAGTAAAAGCAGGCTTCGTGATAAGCAACAGCTTCAAACAGGCAAGAACACATGAGTCCAAAGATAAGTCTCCCAAGAGTCAAAGTCTGAGGAACACGATGACAAAGAACATCCCGATAAAGGGAAAGAACCACAAAATTCTGAAAACCATTAGGACGGTCCCAAATTCTACCTCATCAAGAGTAGAAGTCACTCAAGACACAGATCTCATGAAAGGCCATTGCAGCAGAACCAGGAGCTCTGGCAGCCCTCTGAGCCAAAGCATGTTGGCAGGACAGCAAGACCACAGACCCACAAACAGACAGGAATGGGTGTGGGCTTCGTGTGGTCACTGCATGGAACCATTACAGATATATTTGAGCTTGGGACTTTATAGACTTGTTGTTCTGGTGTCATCCCTCTGTTTGACAAACAGCTACTTCCAGTTTGCCTGGATATTGCTTTGACTTTAATTTTCCCACTAAACTTGACAGGACTATGCTTGGACAATAAGTAAATAAGTAAACAAATAATAGAAATAAGATGTAGATGATCTCTTAAAACAAAAAGGAAGAGCTAAATATTCGAAAAGAGAGAGAGAGAGAGCTGGATAGATGGCTCCATGATGGTTCTTTCCTTCAAGCCTTATGGTCTGAGCTTCATCCCATGGATCCTTATGATGGCAGGAGAAGACTCTCACATGTTGTCCTCTGACATACATTCAAAAACACATGTACACAAACAAAGAAGTAAATAAATAAATGGATTTTTCCAAAACAATTAATTAATTTTTTTAAAAGAATATACATAGATCAAGAATGACTTGGGAGTCCGAGACTAAGCTCTCACATTTATGGTCAGTTGATGTTGGCACTATGGCAAGGTAGTGACTAGAGAGATGGCTTAGCAGTTAAGAGTACTTGCTGTTCTTTAAGGAGGAAGGACCTGCGTTCACTTCCCAGCATCTACATGGTAGCTCACAAGTACGAACACAAGGTGTGTTTGTGGCACACATATATACATATAGGCAAAACACTCATATACAAAAAACAAAATACCCTTTTTTAAAATGTTAGCACATTTCAATGGAATAGCATAGTCTTTTAAACAGGTATTGGGGAGAATTGGACACCCACATGCAGGAGAATGAGGGTGGATATTTAATCCTATGCCCTACAGAAAAATAGGTTCCAACTGGATTATTTTTCTAAGCATAAGAGCTGGAAGTATGAAACTTCTAGAAGAAAACATGGAATGAAACCTTCCTAACTGTGGGGTAGGCCAGGGTGACTTAATGACAACAAAAAAAAAAAAAAAAAAAGAAAAAAAAAGAAAAAGAAAAAGAAAGAAAGAAAGAAAAACAAGAAAAAGAAGCAAAAGACTAAATCAGACCTTGTCAATGTTCCCCAAAGAGCTCAAAAGCAACATTCCATCGATAAAAAAGCAGCCCACAGAATGGGAGAAGATAGCCACAAATCACATGTTAAACACTGTTAATTTCTAGAATTTATGAAGCACTCTTACATCCTAACAATAAGAAGACAAAAAAATTAAAAATAGGCAGGAGGCTTAAATAATAATTTCTCCAAAACCAAATCATTCATAAACAAATGACTAAATATGGAACATGATTAAGGAAATGAAAAATCAGAACCATAAAGAGCTGGGAGAGGTAGCACAGCCCTTGAGAAACTGAGGTTGGAGGATGGGAGTTTAGGGCCAGCCTATGCTGCAAAAGGAGGCCCTGTCTTAAAAAACTAGGAACGACAAACAAACAAACAAACAAAAAACACAAACTAAAATAACGCACAGTGAAACATGCTTCACACTACCGAATGGCTGTAGGCTTTTGCTTCTTTGAGGCATGGTTTTGCTCTGGAACCTAGTCTGGTCTAGCACTCAAGAGTCTCATGACCCAATCTCTATTTCCTTAGAGTTGGGATTAGATGTGTGTGTCACATCACCCAGCTTTATGTAATTTTTAAAAACAAAAAAATAGAAAATGTTGACAGAAATAAAAGAAAAAGTTGGACTATCATCTCTTCTTTTTGTGTTTGTTTTTGTTTGTTTGTTTTTTGAGACAGGGTTTCTTTGTGTAGTTTTGGCTCTGTAGACCAGGCTATCCTCAAACTCACTGAGATCTGCCTGCCTCTGCCTCCCAAGTGCTGGGATTAAAGGTGTGCGCCACTTTACCCATCCTACTGGCTGGAATATAAAACTGTATAACCTCTGTGTAAAATCAGTTCTGAAGTATCTCAAAATTTAGATATAATATTCATATGCATAATTTATACTTATATAAGTATAAAGTTATTACTTTACCCAGAAATTTCACTAAATACTTATCCAAGAGTATTGAAGTTCATGTGCTGGGGATATAAATTAGTACAGAGTGCTTGCTTAGCACATGTAAGGCTCTAGTTTTTGTACTCAGTACCACAAAAAGGAAGAAAGGAAGAAAGCACATATCCATACAAAAATGTGCACATGAATATCAATAGCATTATTCATAATAAACAAAGGAAAAAGATACCTTGAATGTGTATGAATAAGCTTGATGATGATACATAGAATAATTATTCAATAATAAAAAAGAGATGAGATATTGATTGTGCTACATCATAGATAATACCAAGCATTTTACTGGGTGGTAGGTAATATAGCTTAAAGATAAAATACTTTCTTAGTACTTGTAAGGTGCTAGGTTCCATCCCCAGCCAGAGAAAAGCACAGTAGACTAAGAGAAAAAATTCAGCTATAAATTACTATTCCATTCATTGGAAATATCTGGAATAGGTAAATCAATAGAGAGGAAAAGTAGATTAATGTTTGCAAGAGTTTGAGGAGGAGGGACTCTAGGCTAGCCTGGAGCTCTCTGTATAGCCCAGGGTGGTCTCAAACTCATGATCTTGCTTCAACTTCTTGAGTTACAAAATTACAGGGAATATACCTACATTCCTTCCTCCCTCTCTTTTTCCCTCCCTCTGCTCCTTCCTTCCTTTGGGGAGGTCTTGTAACCTAATGAATTTTTTTCCTGGGGAGAAGGGTGGGATAATGTATCTGAGGCTGGTCTGACACTCTTTGTAGTAGGATGACCTTCATGTTCTGAGGCTCTTGCTTCTGCACCCATCTCCCCAGGGCTGGGATTATAGGTGTGCCACACCACACCCAGCTTATGAGGTGCTGGAGACTGAACCTAGGGTTTTGGACAAACTTGGCAAGCCAAGAGGCATCTTGGCAGTCTTGACTTGTTGTTTTAAAATGGATTTCAGTGATTGTGGTAGAACAGGCCTGCCTGCAATCCCATCGCTTGGGGTGCCAAAGGAGGGGTATTGTGCATCTGAGGCCAGGCTGGGGTACATAGTGAGATCTTGTATTTAAAACAAGACAAAAGCAACCAAACATAAATACTAGTAACTGTGAACATAGAGATGCATCCGAATTCTCCTGTATCTAAAATGCTCAAGCCAACTAGAAAACCATTTGACAGATCATTTATACTGTGCATATTAAATTACACATATTCTTTATTTTTCATCATGGCAGGGTGCATAGCACCCTGTAGGCAGGCATGACACTGGAACAGTAGCTGAGAACTTACATCTTGAAACAACAACCAGGAGGCAAAGAGAACTAACTGGGAATGGCACAGGCTTTTAAAGCCTCAAAGCCTCCCTCAACAAGACCACGCTTCCTAGTTCTTAAACAGTTCTACCAGCTTGGAACCAAGCATTCAAATATATGAGCCCATGGGGGCCATTTCAAACCACCACAGTGACAAAATATTCTCCATTTTAAGGGCACAGCTAGTGACACTTGAGTTTGTGCTTCTTTAAACCAGAGGTTTAAAAGGTTCAACCTTCCTAATGCCGCAGCCCTTTAATACATTTTCTTATGTTGTGGTGACTCCCCAAGCATATTTTTGTTCCTATTCATAATCATAATTTTGCTACTGTTATGAATCATGATGCAAATATCTGACATGCAGGATACCTGATATGCAACCCCTGTGTAAAGGTCATTTGACTCCCAAAGGGATCATGACCCACATGTTTAAACTATTCAAAATTTATAGGCATGAAACTGTACCTTACATAAATGTGTTTTATTGTATGCAAATCATATGTCAAGCAAGCTGAACTTTAAGTATTTGTAATTGAAGCCAGGTACAGTGATGCATACTTTTAACCCCAGCACTTGGGTCTCTAACAGAGAAGCATCTAGAAATCAGGAAGTCTAAGACCAAAAGGCACATAGTTCTCAGAAGCAGCAGCACACAAATTGCTCTTTTTTTAAAAAAAGATGATTTATTGCTGAGGTGGTGGTGCACACTTTTAATCCCAGCACTTGGGAGGCAGGTGCAGATGAATCTCTATGAATTCAAGTCCAACTTGGCCCACAGAGCAAGTCCCAGGACAGCCAGGGCTACACAGAGAAATCCTGACTCAAAAAGATAATTTATTTTATTTTATATTTTGTTTTTTTGAGACAGGGTTTCTCTGTGCAGAGCTGTCCTGGAACTCACTTTGCAGACCAGGCTGGCCTCGACCTCACTGAGATCCACCTGCCTCTGCTCCCCAAGTGCTGGAATTAAAGATGTGCAGAAACCACCACCCAGCTAAGGCTTTTTTTTTTTTTTTTATGTGTATGAGTGTTTGTCTGCACGTATGTCTGGCACCACATGTGTGCTGGTACTCACAGAGGCCAGAAGAAAGTACCTGATTTCCTGGACCTGGGATTACAGGTGGTTGTGAGCCACCATGTAGGTGCTGGGAATTGAACCTGGGTCCTCTTGAAGAGTAGCCCAAGCTCTTAACTGTTGAGCCCTCTCTCCAGCTCCCACAAAGTGCTCTTGAATTTAGGAAAATACTCCGATTCACTCCTTCTAGGAGAAATGCATATCTAAGCCACACTGGGATCACAGGCCTTACCTATCAGATTGGCAAAAATTCAACAGCCTGACAACACACCCCGAGCGCTGTGGGAAAGCAGCATGCTCACACATAGTTAGCCTAGGTGCAGAACAGTACCACCCCAGAGAGGAACTTGGCAATATCCAACGAACTATCAAAGCACACTTGGATCCAGCAATTCTACCACCGAGAATGAATATAGTAGATATTCTTGCATATGGGCAAAATGAAGTACTTTTCCTTTCAAATTAAATTTGACTCTTTTTACTCAATGTAAAATTATTTACTACATTACCATATTTACTACGGCTTACTTATTATAAGATAAAATTTATTTACTGTAAGAATTTTTTTTTTTTTTTTTTTTTTTTGTTTTTTGAAACAGGGTTTATCTAGCGCTGGCTGTCCTAGAATTCACTTTGTAGACCCAGGCTGGCTTTGAATTCACAGAGATCCTCCTGCCTCTGTCTCTTGAGTACTGGGACTAAAGGTATGTGCCACTACTGACAAGCATATAAGATTATTTTAATTTCTTCTACAATGTCTACCTATTGGTGATTGGTTAAATAAGACACGGTTCACCTATATACTAGATGAAAGTACTTAAAAATGGGGGTGGGGAGCCGCTGGAGAAATGGCTGAGCACTTAGGTACAGTAGCTCCATTCGCAGAGGGAGACTCAATTCCCAGTATCCATCCTTAACTCCAGCTCCAGGGGATCTGACATCCTCCAAGAGCACCAGGCAGGCAAATACTCATATATAGAAAATGAAATATATATATATATATATATATATATATATATATATATATATATATATTTTAATTGAGTAAGGGATAGGGCCTGGTGGTACAGACCTGTAATCCCAGATACTTGGAGACTAAGGCAGAAAGATTGCAAGTTCAAGCATGGACTGGACAAGCTAGTAAGACAAAGACTCAGAAAAATATACAAGGACTAGAGCTACAACATCAGGTATTATCTGGCATGCACAAAGCCCCAATTTCAATCTCTAGTACTGAGGGACCAACAAAGGAAGAAAGAGGCTCTTTTATTGTATTAGTACTTTCATATTGCTGTGATAAAACACCATGACGAAGGCTTACAATTCCAGAGGGATGAGAGCCCGTGGCCACCAAGGCTGGAAACATGGCAGCAGAGAGGCAGGTACAGCAACGAGCAGCGGCTACGCACATCCTGATCCACGAACAGGAAGCAGAGAGCGCACTGGGGATAATGGGAAGTGTCCGAATCCTCAAAGTCCTTCCTCTGTGACACACTTCCTCCAGAGAGACCACATCTCCTAATTCTTCTCAAACAGTTCCACCAACTGGGGACCAAGCATTGAAGCATACGAACCTCTGGGGGCCGTTCTCATTCAAACTACGAACGCCATTCCCTAGCTCCCATAGGCTTGTGGCCATATCATAATTCAAAATGCATTGAATCCAATATCAAAAGCCTGCAATAGGCCAGGCAATGGTGGTACATGACTTTGATCCCAGCACTTGGGAGGCACAGACAGGAGGATCTCTGTGAGTTCAAGGCCAGCCTGGTCTTCAAAGACAGTTCCAGGACAATCTCCAAACCTACAGAGAGAGGAAGGGAAAAAAAAAAAAAAACAAAAACAAAAAAGGAATGTTTAAAAGTCTAATTCTTTTCTGAGACTCAAGGCATTCTTTAAATTGCAGCCCCTTGGAAAATCAAACATAAAATTACGTACTTCTTGTAAGGATTCAGGCATTATGCTGGCCTGCCCCCTGTCACCTGGCAGCGTGCGCGTTCAGGCAGTACTCTGGCGAGCCCTGTGTTCTATGGCTGCTAAATCACTACATACTCTTAGTCTGCATACAGATGCAAAGGGTCCTTTAAGAGAAAAGCTCCACCCACTTCTGCTCTCTGATCCTCTGAAGGGCAGACAGGACTTTTCCTGTCTCTTTCTCTGTGTCCTCTCCCCTTCTCCCTTCCCTTTCTAATAAAACTCCTCACTTAAGCTCTGTCTGCCTGGTGTTTCTTGCTTGCTGTGGGATCTCTCCCCCACCCACCCACCCCCTGCCGCCCCCGAGGGATACACCAAGGTCCCCGTCGTGTAGTAGTAGTATTGTAACACTTCAAACAAACAATGACACAGAATATGAATCACTGTTCAAAAGGGGAGAATGGAAGTATAGCGGGTAGACCAAAAGAAGGTGAAACCCAACAGGGCAAACCCCAAATCCTCTATCTCCATGCCTGGTGTCAAAGGGCCCTTTCCTTTTGATGGCTCCTGCCTTTCAGCGTTGCTGCCTAAATGATGCATCTTTCTTTCAGGATGTTTTCCCTTTCCTGTGCAGCCATCTTGTCAGATACCCCATGGCTCTGGCACCTCTTGAGATCTTCGGTACAATCTAGGCTTTGCCTTCACAGCTTTCAAACTGTGGCCTCGTAGGGTGACCATGCCAGGACACCCCTGCTACACTCCCGCCTCATTAGTTCACTGTACCGATGACTCTGTACCGAAACTCGAGCAACCCCTTTATTGTGTCCTTCACGACTCTAAAAGCTAGAGCCCTGTGTATGACATCACCAAGTTCAGCTGCCTGCTTGGGTGGAGCCTGACCCCCTTGAATCACATTTGCCACAGTTTTCTGTTTTTGTTTTTAATAGCAGAAAATTCCTTAGGCCTTTTCCTTTCCCAAGTTGGAGGCTTAGTTGGATGGGTCCCTCCCCTCATCCCACGGGGGACCAGGCCGCTCCTTAATCTCCTTATCACTTTCAGAACGAAGTGTTGACTCCAGCTGCGGTACTCCTTTTCTTTTCAAACTGCTGATGTCGCAACTCCTTCTTCTCTTTCATTGAAGACCTGCATAAGCGTCACTACTAATCGCCACCTGACTGGGGGAGAGTCAGCATTAGGCTGTCTTGAAATCATCTCTACCAAAGAAATTGGTCCACTATTTTGAAACTTAGCCTGAGACAAATTAAGACCTGTGGCAAGCAGCCACATTCTTTGCGCAAATATCACGAGAATGGTTTCTAGCCAGTTACTAATGCTGTTTCCCTCTGAAGCCTCTGGAGCTAGACCTCCACAGCCCCCACGACTCTCAGCATGACTGTCTTCCAAGCTCCTACTGTGCGCTCACCGCTCATTAAGCCCTGCTCACTGAAGTCAACTACTTTTCTAGCTCCGGATCCAAATCTACATTCCTCTTTGAAACATAAAGGTCAAGTTCTTCCCATCAATAGAGGAGATGGGGTGGGAATGGACATGGCCGTGGTCGTAGCTGAGGAGGAAGTACTAGGGGCTGTGGTTTGAAAGACAGCAAATATGGCTTCAAGGATGGAAGTGTAAATCATAGCTTTGTTTTTTTTTTTTTTTTTTTTTGAACATTGAGCACATTGGTTCATTCACCTAACACATAGTCATTGAACAGATAAAGGTGAATTAAACACATACATATAAGCTGGGCGGTGGTGGCGCAAGCCTTTAATAACAACACTCATGGGGCAGAGATAGGGATTTTCCTGTGAGTTTGAGGCCAGCCTGGTCTATTGAGCAAGATCCAGGACAATCTCCAAAGCTACATTGAAACCCTGTCTTAAAACAACAATAACAAAAAACCCAAAACAAAAGGAAAAAAACCTGTATACATATAATTCCCCTCCCTAGAAACTCCACTAAAGCTACAATGTTGGGCTTAAAATTACGCTTTTTAAGATTTGGATTTATATTTTATTGTGTTGAAATATACATAATGTGAATATTATTCTTTTGATCTTTTGCCCCCAGAGTAAATATTTGGCTATGTAGTCTAGTGTGTCCTCAAATTCGTGAGCCTCCTGCCTCTGCCTCCTGAATGCTGGCATGACAGGGACAGATGTACTGCAGCATCTGGCTCAGACTCTCATTCATTGCAGTAAATGCGCATGTGCATGCTGTGTTTTGTTTCCCATTTATCTATCAGTGGAACATGCATTAGTTCCACTCTTCGGCTATTATGAATAATGCTGCAATGAGCTTGTCAGTACAAACTCTTGCCTGACTCTCTGCTTTTCTTTTTCATATGTTTTATGTGAATATCCAGAAGGGAGACAGGGAAACCTTTTTTTTGTTTTGTTTTGTTTTGTTTTTTGTTTTTTTTTTTTTGTTTTTCGAGACAGGGTTTCTCAGTGGCTTTGGAGTCTGTCCCGGAACTTGCTCTATAGACAAGCTGGCCTCAAACTCACAAAGATCTGTCTGCCTCTGCCTCCCGAGTGCTGGGACTAATGGCATGCTCTGCCACCAACACCCGGCTCAGAAGGGAGATTTCTAATTATATGGTAAACCTCTGTTTAACTTTTTGAGCAACTGCCATATCACTTTCCACAGCAGCTCATCGTTTTATATGCCCACCCTCAGTGTTCAAGGCTCCAATTTCTCCACATCTTCCCCAGAACTTATGATTTTTCATGACAGCTTTTTGAATGGGTATGAACCAGTATCTCCCTGTGGTTTAATCACATAATGATTTGGAACTTCAGGAGACAAGGGATGACTGCACACCCCTCTCACTCTAAGCTACACTTTGCCCATTCCCAACAGGCCCCAGCAAATTTGTTTTAACAAAGAACAATTTTTCTCCAACACTGTAGAGTGAGGTTTGGATAGGTGGCCTTTGATGTTTGAGTGCCATGATTTTTTTTCTGAGGATTGTCTAATTGTGTTCTCTCCCTCCAGAAATACACATCTCTGAACCACCTTAACAATAACCACCTCAACAACTGGCAAATAAGACCTCATAAAATGTAAAAGTTCCTGTGTATCAAAGGCAGCAATCAACAGAGTGAAAAAAAATGGACTATGGAATGGAAGGATCTCTTTGCCAATTTTACATCTGATAGAGCACTAATACCTATAAATTCATGAAGAGCTAAAACTTTAAAAGCTCAGGCATCAAGAATCATTATTAAACAGGCAAATGAATATGACAAACACTCTCAAAAGAAAAAAATAGGAACCCAGTAAATACATGTAAAAGTGTTCATTAGTCCTAACCATCAGGAAAACAAAAGTTAAAAACAACAACAACAACAACAACAACAACAACAACAACAACAAAAATACAATGAAGGAGGAGAAAGAGAAGAAGAAGGAAAAGGAGGAGGAGGAGGAGGAGGAGGAGGAGGAGGAGGAGGAGGAGGAGGAGGAGGAGGAGGAGGAGAAGAAGAAGAAGAAGAAGAAGAAGAAGAAGAAGAAGAAGAAGAAGAAGAAGAAGAAGAAGAAGAAGAAGAAACAGTTGTTTTAATCCAGGCATTGTAGTGCATACCTTTAATCCCAACACTCAGGAGGCAAAGGCAGGCAGATCCAGGACAGTCAGGGCTACACAGAGAAACCCTGTCTCAAAACAACAACAACAACAACAACAACAACAAAAAGAACCAAACACCGCCATCACCACCACCAACAACAAAAACAATCTCACCCTAGCAATGTGGCTGTTAAGAAAACAATTGATAACAAATTCTGGTGTAGCCAAGGTATGGTGGTGCACACTTTTAGTCCCAGCACTCAGTAGGCTATGAATATGTAAAGAGAGCTGTGTGGGGGCATAAAAGTAGATGGGAGGGGTGAACAAGGAACGATAAAGGGAGAGGGAAAAGGGAAGCAAATACTGAATGTTCTCACAGGCAGAAGCTAGATTCCTGTGTGTGTGTTAATAATACATTACAAGCAAAATAGAATAAATGTAAAATAGTAACTTTCCTAAATAAACGATGGCTGTTTCCTCAATGCATGTTAGGCAGTGAATAAAGACAGGTAATTCTGCAGTCTTCCTTGAACTGTTTTGGCTTAGAAAATGGTTCTCCAAAGTTCAGTCCTTGAGAGCACCCTGAGGAACAAAGTCCTTCTCTCTGACCTTCTGCTGTCCTTCTCTCTTTCATCACTTATTCTTGCTCTCCCTGAGGCCAGCCACTGAAACTAAAATACCTTTTCCTCAAGGCAGGGCGTAGAAATCAGAAGTCAAAGCCAACCATGAAACCTAAAAATGTTATTTTAACTTCCCCCCAACCTGTCTGTATTAAAGCTCGTCATAAAGAAATTGTCTGACCTACTTTGTTTGATAGTAGAGCATGAGACATCCCCCCCCCCCCCCCCCAAGCACACACACACACACACACACACTTCATTCCTGAAAGGCTCTTGGCCCATATGCAGAAGAAAGAGCTGCACAAAAAGGCCAGGAGAATCTGCACAGACAGGCCTTGCTGGATTCCCACCCCTTCCCCACAGTCTATTACAATGAGGGTATATCTTTTTTTGTTGTTGCTCAGTCATATTTCTACTACTCTGCTGTCCCTACACCATCAAGCCTATGCATAAAAGTGGATAGTTCACCTTGGGTGTTTACAGTGAGTGCATAAGTAGATACATTTGTGTCTTTCCACAGTGTCAGAATTTACTTCATTCACAAACTGTAACAATGTCACTGACTCTAAGTCACCAAGTTCATTTGCTGGACATGGCCATTGGCAATCACCGTTTCTTTTGTTCCATTTTTTCATCACCAGCATTAACTCCAATTCGCACATTACATGCCATATACTAATAGACGCACATAATGGTGATAGGCGAACAGGTTCAAAGATGCCTTATTGAGGATAAGAGCAGAAATCAGAAATAGATGAAAAGGGAGTGGCTGCGGTAGATGAGGTGCTGGTGAGCCCTCTCTCAGAACTGTTTTGAGACATAGAACTGGTTTTAAGTCCTAAATGGGTAGAGAGATTCAAACTGGCTGGGCTGGGTCTGGACAAATGGCCAAGCAGAGAGATCTTGCTGAACTGAACCCCACTGTGTGTGTGTTGTGTGTGTGTGTGTGTGTGTGTGTGTGTGCTACAGAAGTTCATCTCCCTGTGGATCTCAAGATGCAAGCATGAATGGTCTGATGACAGATTGGTGGAGGCTGCTGTGCCCCAGTGGGATGTCTCTGTCTCCTCCTACAGTCCAGGTGAGAGGGCTACATCATGAATTGGTGTGCGTTATTTTAGAAGTCCATGGGCTGGTTTTCTGACACAGTTTTGATAACACTGTGTTTCCATGTCTTCTTGAGTGAATTTGGTAAGTTCATAGGTCAGAACATTTTATTTGTATGGATAAGTTACCTATCAGTTTGGTCTGCACTGTACAAATGATGTCTGACCATTTACATAGCAAGATATGAAGTCATTCTGCCTTACCATCTGTGCTTCAAATGACACAAATTGCTCTTTTACAAAGTAAAGCCACTCAGGGCAAGGCGCAGCTACTGTTCTACACGACATAGAGGAAATAAGAGCCAAATCCAGCTTCAAGTTCACAGTATTTGAGTCAGCAATCTGAAGGCTACCTTGCCACATAAAATCACAATCCATAAAACAAACGAAGTATAGTTTTCTCTTGTTAACCCATCTGCTGCTATAGAAGTCTAAGCTGCCACCCTTTAAAATGAGCAAACCAGACGGTGGGCAAACCAGTGGTTGCACATGTGTTTAATCTCAGCACTGGGGAGGCAGAGACAGGGAGATCTCTGTGAGTTCGAGACCAGCCTGGTCTACAGAGCTAGTTCCAGCATAGGCTCCAAAGTTGCACAGAGAAACTAGGAAGTACCAGGCATCATTTTGTATGCTAATGAGTTTATTCTGCAGCCCTAGGAAATCTAGCTTCTGAATGGAGATTAGTTACCAGAAACCAAGGCAGGATTAGCAAATTGGGGTCTTTCAAAGCTCTACTCCAGCAGTCTCCAGAAGGAGAGGAACTGAAGGTTAAATTGATTGCCAATGACCAGTGATTTAACAAATGGTGGCTGAGAAATGATGCTTCCATAGCAAATCTAAAGGACAGCTTCAGAGACTGCAGGTAGAATGTTGGCTGGTGAGCCTTGAAGGGTGGGGCACCTGGAGAGGGTTTGCAAGCTTCTCACCCCCACCTCACTCCATGCACAACTTCATCTGTATCCTTTGTAACATTCTTTATGATTGACAGTAAATGTGTTTCTCTGCCTTCTGTTACCTGCTCTAGCAAATTAATCAAACCCAAGGAATGGCTCATGGAGACCCCATTTTATGGACAATCAGTCAGAAGTTCTGCAGGTGGGACTTGTTCTTGTTATTTGAATTTTGAGGTCAGGCTTAGGGACTTGACTCACAAGCTATGGCTGAATTAAACTGAATGAGGGACAGGAACTCAGCTGGCGTCCATGGAAGATTTTAAACTATATCGTGTGTGTGTGTGTGTGTGTGTGTGTGTGTGTGTGTGTGTGTGTGTGTATGCACGCATGCGTGAAAGCGCATCTATATATGATGTATGTGTTGGCACAAATGCAGTGTTCTCTGTGTATTTCACTCTTACCTTCCACCTTTACATGGGTGTAACATGAATAATAAAAAAGACCCAGTGACAGATATTGGGGCTCAAGCTGAAGATCAGAGAAGCAAAGCAGCCAAGCCAGTAGCTTTTACCTCTACCTCAGGCTGAAAGGGCTGATCCTGTCTCCACCAGCTCTCACAAAGCCTCAGATTGCTGCCTCTCATCAGCATGGCTGGAGAATCTATGCCTTCCTATCCTCAATGTGGCTGGAGAATGATGCCAGCTCTGAGACCCTGTTCCAGTCTCTCATGAGTCCTGGGCGTGCGATCGCAAGTGCTGAGATCATCTTTGTGTGAGCTGTTTCTCCTTAGGACTGGATATATTTCATGTAGATCAGTGTGGTCTTGAACTAACAGAGATATGTCTACATCAGCCTCCCAAGTGGTGGGATTAAAGGTGTGTACTGCTACCACCCAATACCTAACTAGTATGTCTGGCTTTGCTATTTTGATCTCCAGTGGCTTTAATAAATCAAACAATATATGGACCTCAACGAAAGCTACTTGGGTGGGGGGGAAGGGCTTATTTTGGCTTGCAGTTTGTCACACTCCATTAAAGTGGGGAGGTCATGGTGGCTGGAGCTGTAGGTAATGGCTGGTCACATCACAGCCACAGACAGGAATCAGAAAGTAAGGACTGTTGTGCGTAGCTAGTTTTCATTTTGTGCAGTCCAGGACCCAAGACCTTGGAATGATTCCACCTACATTTATGATGGGAGCTCTGTGGTAGATTGCTTAAAGCCCTGGGTTTGGGCCTCAGCTCTGGAAAAAAAAAACAAAAAAAAAAAAAAAAAAACAAAAAACAAAACCAAAACCAAAAAAAAAAAAAAAAAAAAAAGCTGGGCAAGTAAGTGGTAGGGCACTTCTTTAATCCCAGAATTTTGGAGGAATAGGCAGGTGAATGTCTGACTTGGAGGCTAGCCTGGTCTACAAGTTCTAAGACAGCCAAAGGAACCCTGTCTCAAAAAACCAAGAAAGAACGAACATATCAGCACACATGGGTTGTGTGGAAAGAATTTGTTAGGATGGAAAAATTTAGCCCACTGACCCCAGGAAGCTGGGAGTCTTAAATCCCAAGCTGAGGGTCACCTTGAATGTTTATGACAGCCTGTGAGTGAATGAACCCAGGAAATGAGCCTTGTCGCCACACCCAGAAGCCTGTGAGAAAGTACACATCCTGGGCTAAGCACAGGCTTGGATAGTTTAAATTAATTGGTCCCACTGGATGCTACGAGGTGATTGGTTCATGATGCGGGGGCTTTGTTGTAACCCTATAAAAGCTGTCTCAATTGTGTACCAGGGGTCCCTCAGCCCTCTACCCTGCATGGCTATGGCTGATGGCTCCAGTGTACTGGAATATAAAGGACCTTATGTGTATGCATCAAGACTGCTTCTCATGAGTGATTTGGGGGGGCCTCCTTTCCTGAGTGGGAGCGTGAGGGACCACACTCTCTCGGGTCTCACAAATTCAGGTCATCATGTTTACAGTGCCTTTACTAGCTGAGCCATCTTACTTGCCCTGGAACTGATTTCTATTTGGTGTATAGCAAAAATCCCTCATATATTTGATGTTTGTCTTGCAAGAGGGCAACAGAAACAGATTTTAGTTTCTCCTATATTTTCAGAGATGAGTTACAAGAAAGGGTAATTAAAAGCAGGTGTCCTCAGGCAGGAGAGGTGATTCAGTGGTTAAGAGCATGTACGTTCTTCCAGAGGAGCCAAGTTCAATTCCCAGCACTCATGTCAGGTGTCTCACAACCATCTGTAACTCAAACTTCATGGCTATTCAACACTCTTGGCCTCTTCAGGCACCTGTACTTATGTGGATATAGTCCTTCACAGATTCACATAATTTAAAAAATAATACAACCAAATCTTTAAAACAAAAATCAGTCTTTAAAAGTAGGTGCCCCGGGGCTGGGATATCACTCAGTGGTATAGCACTTACCTCACATGTGCAAGGCCCTGGATTTGAACCCAGGGCTGGAGAAGACAATGTGCTGTCCCAGGATGCAGTCTCTAGCACCATAAAACTGTCGGTGTTTGACTTTCTTCTTCTCACCTGTAGGTCAATGACAGGTTCCCTGAAAGGCATTTGCATAAACCCAAGCTGTATTGTATGTGTCGGTCCATGCTTTTAATTGTACCACTTAGGAGACTGTATTTCAAAGACAAAACAAAACAGACAGAACCACAGAACCACGCATGTGGATGTTTTTCCTCCTCTGCTGCAAATTGAACCCAAATTTTTGTAGCATGTTTTTTGTTTGTTTGTTTTTGTTTGTTTTGTTTTTCGAGACTAGGTTTCTCTGTATTGTTTTGAGCCTGTCCTGGAACTAGCTTTGTAGACTAGGCTGGCCTCAAACTCACAGAGATCCGCCTGCCTCTGCTTTCCAAGTACTGGGATTAAAGGCGTGTGCCACCACTGCCCGGCCTGTATCCTGTTTGTTAAATGCTCTGTTTTGGAAGCATTTGTTTTTCCTTCCCTTTGCATCAACTAAGAAAGGAGTTGGGCAGGGAGTTAGAACTAAAGTTTCCTGAGTTTACTAAAGTTTACTAAGGTTTACTGAGCCAAGCAGTTTTTTTATGAACCTTACACAGTGTGTGCACTTGTGTGTGAGTGTGCGCACGAGGATGCACGCAAGCGAGTGTATGTGTATGAGTGTGTGTGTGGTATATAATCTTTGACAGTGTCTTCTCTGCTCCTAGATGGATTGGCCTTCCTCCCCTGCTCCCCTGGAGGCTGCATTATTGAAACAGCCTCAGAGCGCTCCCTCTGTGACCTTCCCTGGAGGCTTGCCAATGAGCGAGTCTTAGAATGAGGTGACAGGTGGGAAACAGTGTCAACTCCAGAGCTGTCCCTGCAGACTTCCCTCACCCAACTGCTGTGAGCACCACCGGGATGTTCTGTCACCACACGGTGGGTCCTCACACAGCCTCTCTGTCTCCAGGCTCTGAAAGCCACTCTTCTGTTCGGCTCCCGTGGGCCCAGGGGAGGCGGCAGTCCTTTTGTCCTTAGATCTCAGATCCACAGCCCTGCGTTCTCCCTGGTGGTTATTCTACACCTTCCCTTCACCTTTGTGAATACTACCTTTATTACACATTACACTCTCCTCAAATTACCCCATCGAGTGTGTCATCTGTTCTCTGCCAAGTCCCTGACAGATAGGATCCCTCCAGAGATAGGGAGTAACTCATCCAAGCTTAAGTATTGGTAGGTGGTATGACCAGGCTTGGAAACAGGTCTGTCCACATTTAATTCCCTCCCTGCATCTGTTAGGTCAGACAGCACCATCTGAGAAGGAGTCTCCCAGGGCAGCCAGCAGTTGAGCATTTGGGAGACATCCAGCCTGTGGTTTACGAAATAAGCCTTTCTGTTTTCAGGCCTTGGACCACACCATGCCCAGAGGCCATTCTCATGCCTGGCTCTACTGGAGTTGGTGTCTGTCCTCCTCTTTATGCATACTTCACATATATGATGGGTTTGACCCCCACAGCACTGGATTAAAATGAATAAACCTAGCTACATGGCTCTTTTTGCTTTCCTAATGCTCCTAAAAGTTTTGTTTACATTATACTACAGTGTATTACTTGTGGGGAAAAAAAAAATGTCTTAATCACTTGACCTGTTGGGAAAATGGCATCATAGACTTACTCAATACACAGTTGCCACAATCTTCAATTTGTAAATACCACATTATTTGCCAAGTGCAATAAAACAAAGTCTGCCCATTTACAGCTGCCATTGCATTTGCCCAGAAGATGTTGCTTGCATAAAACAACCAAATAAGCACTATTCTGATGGTAAAAAACAAAAACCCAAAAACAATGAAATGTGCCCATATATTCTTGAGGATTCCACCCACAAGGAGGGGCATCCAAGCCTGGTATGGTGATGTACATCTGTAATTTTAGCACTTGGGAGACTGACAGAGGAGGATTGCCTGTCCTAGACTAGATTGGAGAGACAGAGACTAGACAGAGAGAGACAGAGAGACAGAGAGAGGAATTTAGCTCTCCCTTTCTTGCACACAGGCTGTCCCTTATAATTTGTTCCTAGCCAAAAGCAGAGGCGTGCTGCAGGGAGATCCCTGAGACTGGGTCCTAAAGTTGGAACTGCTTCTGCTCGATTCTTCCCCTCCTGGGAAACTGATTCATGGAATGTAACTGTCATGTGGTGGCCACATGGGCTCAGCTGAATCTCTGGCTGTGGATCCAGCTGCAGAGTGAGCCTTTAGAGGGTTTGACAGCTGCCTAGGCGATTCCAGCAAGATCTGCTAAGCAGAGCTCAGTCATCTTCAGGAACAAAGAATAACGTGGTTGCTATTCTCAGAAGTCACCAAGCTTTGCACTGATGTTTGCACAGTATTAAACTTGACAGTTCTCAACTTTATAGGATTGGCAGAGCCACACTTGTGTTCAGTGTGTCCAGTGCCTTCTAGGAAACTTTTCTTCTCTGATTCTCTTTTTTAAAAATTTCCTTTGCCGGGCATTGGTGGCACACGTCTTTGATTCCAGCACTTGGGAGGCAGAGGCAGGCAGATCTCTGTGAGTTTGAGACCAGCCTGGTCTACAAGAGCTAGTTCCAGGACAGCCTCTAAAACCACAGAGAAACCCTGTCTAAAAAAAAAAAACAAAAACAAAAACAAAAACAAAAAAACCCCATCTTTAAATATTCAGTTGATTAACAGTCTTGTTTATGTGGGTGCATGCAGATGATAAGTGGGGTGTGTGCATGCATGTACTCACATGTTTGCATGAGCATGTGGAGGTCAGAGGATAACTTCATGTGTTGCATGTGTTGTTTGCCAGGAGTCGCCTAGTTCTTGTATGTTTGTTGAGACAAGGTCTCTCTGGCATAGAGCTTGTCAAGTAGGCTAGCTGGCCAGCAAGACCCGAGTATCTGCCTGTCTCTCTTTCCCCAGATTGGTATCAAAAGTATGCCAGTATGCCTGGCTTTTCTTGTTTGGTTTAAAACAACCAACCAATCAAATAAACAAAAAACATAGGCTTGGGGATCAAACTTGGGACCTCATGCTTGCAAAGTAAGTACTTTATTGTCTTTGCTGTCTCCCTATCCCTAATGTCCTTTTTTTTTTTTTTTTTTTTTTAAATCCAAGACTTTTCAGATTTATTTTATTTATTATGTATATAGCGTTCTGGCTGCATGTATGCTTGCATACCAGAAGAGGGTATCAGATCTCATTATACACGGTTGTGAACCACCATGTGGGTTGCTGGGAATTGAACTCAGGACCTCTGGGAGAGCAGTCAATGCTCTTAACCACTGAGCCATCTCTCTAGTCCCTAATGGCCTATGGTTTTTTTGTTTTGTTTTTTTAAAAAAATTTCATATCAATGTGCTCTAGCATTCAAGGGTTTCTAAAACTGAATATGCCACCAGATAACACTGACTACAGATCTAATTCACTAATTTATGCATTTATCCTCTGGTTCGCTCATTCAAGCATTCACATATATACTTAGTGGCTGTTTTGAGAATGTCAAGAATTTTAAAGAACTATTTAGAACTTTCAGGGTGCTTGAGAAATGGTTCAGTGGTTAAAAACATTTGTTGCCCTTTCAGAGGGTTTGGTTCCCAGCACCCATGTCAGGCAGCTTACAGAGTCCTGTAACTTCAGCTTCAGGAGGTCTGACACACTCTACTGGTTTCTACATACATGTGGTGCACACACACATGTACCGCGCCTGACCCTGACCAGCAAGGAAGAATGCGACTCCGGGAAGATCTTCTTCATGCAGTTTTAATCAGGATCCTTGAAACATGTTCTTCTGACCTACCAGAGACCGGGGGACCCCAGCACAGGCTTAAATCCCCTTGCACTAACCAACCCCAGTGAGCCACGTGGACTCTGCAGATAGGTTACTCTAACGCGGAAGCAGACAGGCTGAACAGACTTAACCAAATAAGGGCTTGTTTACGCCAGAGAGCACTCATCCTTGGGAAGGTAGAAGGCAGAAGCCAGCGCCATCTTTAAGGCGTGGCACTTCGTGGCTCTCTCTACACACACACACACACACACACACACACACACACACACGCATACAAAAATAAAAATAACAAAAACTTTTTTGTTGTTGTTTGAGACAAGTTCCTCCATGTAGCCCTAGCTGTCCTAGAATTCACTCTGTAGACCAGGCTGGTCTCGAACTCACAGAGATCTGCCTGCCTCTGTCTCCGGGGAGTGCTGGGACTAAAGGCCTGTGCCACTACTACCCAGTTACAAAAACAAATCTTAAAAAAGAACTTTTAGAACTCCAAGCCTTATGTTATAGACCATTTTTCTTGCATTAATCAGAACTAGTTTTAAATTTTACAGTCAAGAACTTTAAATATGACAGCCGTTTATATGAAGCACTGAGGGAGAAATCTGCCTCTCCAGGGAGGATGGAGAGTAATGTGGTGGGTAGCTTTCATCGTGGGCTCTTAAGATCTCTGCCTCTTGGTCTTCATCTTCTTCTGTAATGTGGACCTGGTGACTGGCTTCTAACAGCTACTGAATAGGAAAGAATTGACAAAGTATCACTTCCAGATCAGGTTACAAAATACTGTGGTGTTTGTCTTCTTCTGCTGCTTTCTATGTTTGCATAATTTTATTTTTCTCTCCTACCCCCCCCTTTTTTGAGATGGGGTCTCATATAGCTCAGACTGGCCTTGAACTCCACTACTCAAGTGCTGGGATTACAAACCTGAGCCATCACTCCTGGTTGTTTGTACACATTGACGAAACAAGGTGGCACATTCTACTGAAATGTTCCAGACTTCAAGGAACTGGGAGTGATTATTATTTTTTATAATAGATTATTGGGAGGCAGAGGCAGAGACAGGCGGATCTCTTGAGTTCGAGGCCAACCTGGTCTACAGAGCTAGTTCTAGGACAGGCTCCAAAGCAATACAGAAAAACCCTGTCTCAAAAAAAACCAAATAAATAAATAAATAACTATTCTTTTCTCATACAATATATCCTGATTGGCGTTTCCCTCCCTCCACTCCTCTCAGTGCCTCCCTACCTCTCCTCCCCTCCGGATCCACTCCCTTTCTGTCTCTCATTAGAAAAGAACAGCCAAACATGACAAGAAACATTTTAGGTGAAGCAAAAACTTTCATATTGAAGTTGGGCACGACAAATCAACAGGAGGAAGAGTCCTAAGAGCAGGCACAAGAGCCAGAGACCCACTCATTCTCGTAGTCAGGAGTCCCATAAAAATACTAAGATAATAGCTCTAACATACACACAGAGGACCTCGTGTAGACCCATGGAGACCCTGTGCTTGCTGCTTCAGTCTCTGTGAGCCCTTATGCGTCTTGCTTAGCTGATTCAGAGAGCCTGATGTCCTCTATTCTCTCTAGCTCTTATAATCTTTCTGCCTCCTCTTCCATGGGATTCCCTGAGCTCTGAGGGAAGGGGTTTGATGGCGACCTCCAAATTAGACTCTCTGTCCCTATGTCAGGTTGCTGCTGGAGAACGCCTTTCTGATGATGACTGGATAAGGCACTCATGTATGAGTACAGTAGAATATCATTAGGAATCATCTCTTTGTTTTCTGTTAGTTTTTTTTTCTTGTTGTTGTTTTGTTTTGTTTTTGTTTTTGTTGTTTTTCAAGACAGTTTCTCTGTGTAGCCCTGGTTGTCCTGGAACTCACTCTGCAGATCATACTGGACTCGGACTCAGAGATCTGCTTCCCAAGTGCTGAAATTAAAGCCCAGCTCCCCCCCATCCCTTGAGCTATCTAATCTTTGGTGCTTGCTTACCCAAGCAGTGTCATGTTTGGATTCCTTCCTGTGGAGTGGGCCTTAAGTCAAATCAGACATTGGTTGGCTAGTCCCACAAGTTCCTAGCATATTTTGCAAACAGGACAGATTGTAGGTCAAAGGTTTTGTGTCTGGGTTGGCGTCCAAATTTCTCTTTTGATAGTCTGTAGAGTACCTTCCCGCACCAAGGAGGCTACACGGGAGGCATAGGGGTGAAGTCTCCAAGAATCATGTAGGCACCAGCTCACCTTCTCCTTGTTCCATGAATTGTGTGGGTGTTGTTCTTGGCAATGGGGCCCTGCTGTCTGTTTGCAGAAAGCAACCCTTTGTTTTAGCATCGTGTTGTTTGGGGGTTTTCATGGGCCCTCCTTGGCTAACAATTTAACTGAATGCAACCTAGACATGCCACTGGAGGCCTTGCCTGGCTACAAGAGGTGGCCGGTTGAATCTCCATATCTTCCATTACTAGGAGTCCTCGTTATGATCACTTTCATAGATTCCAGAAAATTTTCACTGTACCAGGTTTCCACACCACTCTTCAAATGCCCCCCAATTCCCTGCACTCTCTCCCTTGGTCCCTTCTCCCTAACCTTATCACTCATGCTTCTGTCCTCCGCCACCCGAGTCTCCTCTATTTTATTTTCCCTTCCCAGAAATATCCATTCATTTCCCCCTAGAATCCTCCTCTTAGCTAATCTCTCTGGGTCCACCAATCATAGCTAATGTCCACTTGTAAGAGAATACATACCATGCTTGTCTTTCAGGGTCTGGGTTACCTCACTCAGGATGATTTTTTGTTTCCCTAGTCGCATCCATTTGCTTGTGAATTTCATGATGTCATTTTTTTTAAAGAGCTGAGTAATACCGCATTGTGTAAATGTACCACATTTTGTTTATGCAGTCTTCTGTGGAGGGACATCTAGTTTCTAGGTTATTTGTACTTTTTGGCTATTATGAATAAAGTTGCAATGAACATGGTTGAGCAAGAATGTCCTGGTAGGATGGGATGCCCATTGGGTATATGCCCAAGAGTGGTATAATTGGGTCTTGAGGTAGATCGATTCCCAGTTTGCTAAGGGGCGGCCATATTGATTTGTTTTCATAGTGGCTGTACAAGTTTGCACTCTCACCATTAATGGAGGAGGTTCCACTTGCTCCATAGCCCTGACAGTGATTGTTGAACAGCACTTCATCAGCAGGTGAATTCTGTCAAGAACCCTGCTTGAATATGGCTCGTCCCCCAGGCAAGTGCTCAGATGTGATTACTGTCACAATTGATACCCTGACTGTCACCTTCTAAAAGAGCCTGGCATGGATGACAAACAGTTTTCACATTTGCAAACCACCCATACTGTGAGATAACAAAGTATGTATTCCTCCAAGTCCCCAAGGGGTAGGAAATTTGCTATTCACCAATATATGATTAACTTGATAATTATTTTGGTATGGTAGCTTGCACATTTTAGCATGTGGCAATGAAATAAGAAACTTTACCATTGCTTGCAACTGCCTTTAATGTATAGCCTAAGGGAAAGTTCTGGGAGACAAGGTGAGCAATTCCAGTACTGTGGATGATTGCTTTGCTCTGAACTACCCTGGAAGGTTTAAGGGACGAGTAGGATAAGTACGAGCCATACATTCTTTTTCTATTTTCATTTACTGCTGCCATTTGTCCCTCTTTCTCTTTTATCTCTTGTTTTTCCATGAACATCTTGAAGGTAGGTGTCAACTAGAACAGAGAAAAGAAGGCATGTGTGGCCAGAGGGAGGGGACAGTGAGGCACAGGGTGGAATGCTGAAAGCTGGCTGGGCTAAAAGGAGCATTTAGGTTAGTAGGGCATCCTGCCTGGGAGAGCTGAATGAGAAGGGCATCTACATAGATTGTGGCCTAGCACAGGGTGAACAGAGTGGGGAAGGGCGATGGGTATTGTTCAAAGAAGTAGGCAAGTGAAGTCTGGCTTAGTCTGTTCTGCTGAGGCAGAGGTGAAGTATAGAAATTTGTTTCTCATGTTTCTGAATTCCAGAAAGTACAAGATGAAGGTGACAGCATCTGGAGGGCCCCCTTCCTGAACCCTCACATGGCATGAAGATAAGCAACCCACTCCCCAAATGCTTTTGTTAAATTGCCTTAATTCTCTCACGAGGGAGGAGATCCACAACCTAAACACTTCCCAGAAGCCTGTATTTTCTAACCCTGTTTCACAGTGTTAAATCTCAATATACCAATCTTTGGGAACCACTGAGAATATAATAAATTGAGTGACAAAGTGAAAGTATATTCATTATTTCAGTTTATTATCTGAAAATGTAACCAGTTCAAACTATAACCTTTTAGTTATCTTTGTTGTTGTTGTTTGTTTTTTTTTTAAGACTGGGTTTCTCTGTGTAACAGCTCTGGCTGTCCTGGAACTCACTCTGTAGATTAGGCTAGCCTCAAACTCACAGAGATCCTCCTGCCTTTGCCTCCTGAGTGCTGGGATAAAAGGTGTGTACTAGCACTGTTCCACTTACAATAATATTTTAGTATCCCACATGTCTGTGAATCAAAATTCAGAAAAGGGGACCACAGGGATGACGCATCAGCTGAGAACATTTCCACATACAGACAGACACAGGTACATAATCAAAAATAAAATAAATCTTTTAAAAATTATATATTAAAAAAGAAAAGAAAATGGAGACGGCCTTGCATGGATGGCTTGTTCTGTTCTACAATGCCTAGGCCTTGAGGACTGCAGTTACCCGAAGTAATGATTCAGGTTGTAGATCAACTTCCAAGACTCTTTCTTTGTTATTGGTTTTTTTTTCTCCCACTCATACCTGTGAATCTGGATCTAGCAAGCTGACTTCTTACATGGGATTCTCCACCCATGGTCTTCAAAATATAGCTGAGTGTTCTCATAGCACGGTGAGTGGTAACTTCTGGAGAGAGTGATCCCAGAGGGTGAGCCAAGAAGAGGTTATCTCCTTTGCAATCTAGCTAGAAGTTCAGATAGCATCATTTCCATCATATTTTATTCATTGGAAGTGAGTCACTAAATCCAGCCCAGGGTGAATAGGGGGAGTGGGATTAGATTGCACCTTTTGAAGGGAGAACTATCTTTGAATTTGTGAACTATTTCAAGACCAATGCATCAAGTGGAGAGGTGGCCTAGTTATGTGCTTTTGGAGCCAAGGCTAATGAGGAAGGCATCCATGTGGGACAGACAGCTTGACATGAGATCTGGATCTCAACTGTATTTGATGAGGACATCTAAGAGTTACAGCAGTGCTGGATGGTGGATTATATACAGGGGACTGAACTTATGAGTAAACATATTAAGAATAATTTGGGTGGGGTAGCTTACTTAGTAATTACTAAGTGTTTACTTAGTAATGTGCTTGCCTTGAAAGAATGAGGACCTGAATTCAACCTCCAGAATCTACTCTTAAAGCAGGAAAAAGCCAGGCATGGTTAGTAATATCAGCATTAGAGAAATAGGAACAGGAATGTCTCTGGGCTTGCTGCCAGTCAGCCTAGTCTGTTTGGCAAATGAGCTTCAGGCCAAGAAGAGACCCGGTCTCAAAAAGGAGATGGGAGGCTCCTATGGGATACCTCCAAAGGCTGCCTCCTGTCTTCTACATGCACAGACACAGGCACATGCACACACAAGCACTACCCCCCACAGTAGATACACACACATCACAACAAAACAAACAAACTGGGAACTGGAGACGTAGCTGAGTGGTAGAATGGATGCTTAGCTTGGTACGGTATAAACCTGGGTTCAATCTCCAGGACATATAAAAAGATATGTAAAAAACAACAAGAAAAACCGAAGCCAGGTTTCTAACCATCTCACCAGAAGAGTGTGATGAATATTCAAAAGGAGAAATTTAACAATTCCTGTGATAGGGGTGTAAACTCGTGGTTTATAAGATATGGAAATAGAAAGATTCAGGTGTGTGTGTGTGTGTGTGTGTGTGTGTGTGTGTGTGTGTGTGTGTTTTCCAGCATACTCTGGGTGTGTAAGCTATTGACTATTGCAGTTCACTAAGAGGGCCTGGGAAGAGCAGAATCCTAATAGCAGTGAGTGCTGGTTTGAGTAAATTTATCACCCACAAATACATTGCCCCCCAAAGAACAAAAGCTATTTACAGGAATGATGGGTTCCTGTGTTGGAGCTGGAAGTATATAATAGGAGCCCCCCAAATATCTCCTTGCATTAGGAAGGCAAATACTTTCTCTAACAATGTGAAGGATGGATACTAAGGACTTTTGAGACACGTACAAAGGTGTGTCTGTAATCCCAATGACTAGGGACACTGAAGCTGGAGGATTGCTTAAGTTTGAGTGCTTGGAGCCAGCATGATGAGACTCTACTCACTGGAAGAAAGGAAAGAAACCCACCTATGTGCCAGCATGAAGGTACGTACTTCTAATTGCCAAATCTGAGGCAGTTTGAGTCAGCCAGACTAAATGGTGAAGGGCTGGCTGGGCCTGTGGCTCAGTGGGTACAGAACCTGTATAGCATTTATAAAGCCCTGACTTTGATCCCCAGCGCCAAATAAACCTGGGATAGTGGTGCACACCTGCAATCCTAATACTTAGGAAGTAGAGAAAGGAGTATCGGAGGTTCAAGGGCATCCTCACTACATAGTAAGTTTGAGGTCAGCCTGGGCTATGTGAAACTCTAGTTCTAGTGGACCCAATACCCCTTCTTGCCTCCATGAGGGAAAAGTGCACACACTTGGTATATATAACTCATGAAAGGCTGTCGTGCACACATAAAATAAGTAAATAGAGAGTGAGAGATCCAGAGCCAGAGGAGGCCCCATCTCAAGCAAAGTGAAAGGTAAGGACTGACACCTAATGTTTTCCTCTAACTTCCATACATGCATGCGTGCACGCACACACACACACACACACACACACACACACTCACTCTCTCTCTCTCTCTCTCTCTCTCTCTCTCTCTCTCTCTCTTTCTCTCTCTCTGAAAACTAAATGCAATATGCTATTCTGAGCTGGATCCTCTTTCAATAAAGGGCTTATTGGACATTTGCCAAAAGTTGAATGATGTTTGAGGATTAGACATTAATGTTCATTTCCTGACTCTGGTACGGGTTGGTTCTTCATAGAAAATACAAATAAGCTTATGCTTCATGATAGAATTAAGCCCTAATAGCCTAAGACGCTCATAGCACTAAAAATGAACTTCCTTCTGTGCATAATGATGCTACTTATGGGATATTAGAATAACAATCGCTCAAGTTATTCTCCCTCTCTCCCATCCTCTCTCTCTTCCTTCTTCCTTTCCTCCTTCCCTCTCTCTGTCTCTCTTTCTGAAATGGGTTTCTGTTATGCAATGCAGACTGTCCTTGAACTCACGACTTTCCTGTCTCAAGTCTCTAGGCGCTGGGATTGCAGGTTCACATTACAACATCCAGTTTTGTTCTTTCTTCATTTGTTATTTATTTGAAGAGCACCAGTAAATATCTGGGCTCAGTTAAGTTGCTACAAAATATCCACAGGCACATAGGCCTATCCCAGATTAGTGTGCATTGGAAAAGAAGGTAATTTTAGCTGAGATTGTTGGATGAGAGTTCTTAGCAATAAATCTGCTCACTGGGGACCCGGAACATTTCTTTGATCTATCATTAGGAAACAGGCATGGTACTCAGGCAATAAATGATAGTTTAGCTTGATTCTGACCCACTTCGTCATGCCTGCTTTAGTGATGTTCATCCAGGACATAGGCCAACAATCAGAAACCTGAAGGCCAACTGGGCTATACTATATTACTATCCTATGAAGGGAGGGCATGCCCCTCCCCTCTAGGAGTTACTTATTTTGGGCAGTGCAATGATGTGTGATCCACCTAAATTTGGGGTAGGAATTTTAAGAGCCAAGATTCTTTGCCTTGCCCATTTACCCAGCAACATCTAGATAGATTTGCTTAGTCCAACGGGTTAAACCCTCCCACTCCCGAGAAGTCCTGGAATCACCCAGGAGAGATAAACAAGAGAAAGAAACCCTGACTGTTACAAGCCACTGAAATCTGGGGTCATTTGTATAGTTCTACCTAAGCTAAGTGAAACAGTACCCAAATTTGTCCTGTAGTTAGTCCCCCTGCTCTTGAAGAACTATTTTTAGCCACTGGGCAAATTCTCACAATAGCTCCTTGATCCACGGAGTGCAGACATCCAGCTAGCACTAATTCCCCACCCCAACGTCCTGTTTTCCTGCTTCATCACAGCTCTCCTCCCCAGCTCGTAGGCCATCAACTTTTAATGTGTGTGTGTCGTGTTCCTAATTGTATTGCCTTTTTCATTTATATTTATATTTTAGAGTACTAATTACATGGCATATATAAACATGTATTACATAACACACACACACACACACACACACACACACACACAACAACAAAAACAAAAAAACAAACAAGATTATCCTGGCCTTGAGTAAGTTAGATTAGAATAACTCAGACTAGATATGGCCCAGATATGTATTTTATGTAGTAAGCTGCATGTATAGTGTTTTAGACAGACAGGTCAACATTTCAAAGAAGTTAGAATTAGTTGGTAGCACTTTAATATCAGATGTCACATGAAAATTTAGATGAATTGTTTCTTTGAAATATAGAAAGATGGGAGTCCTGGGTCCTTTCTCCCCATTGGCTGTAGTCAGCTGAACAAGGTCACCTGCTCTCTCTCTCTCTCTCTCTCTCTCTCTCTCTCTCTCTCTCTCAACACACACACACACACACACACACACACACACACAATGATGACACAGTGTCAGTACTTCAGAGTTCCTTAATTTTTACTTACTCTCTTTTTTCTGTTGCAAGATCCTATCCAGGATATCATCTCTCTGCCCCCTTCCTTCCTTCCTCCCTTATTTTCTTCCTTTCTTCTTTCCTTCCTTCCTTCCTTCCTTCCTTCCTTCCTTCCTTCCTTCCTTCTTTCTGTCCTTTCTTTTTTGTTGTGGTTTGGATTTTTCATTTCAGCCATGGTTTCCACTATGTAACCAAGGCTGGCCTAAACTCACTACATGGCCCAGGTTGACCTAAAATTCAAACTTAGAATATCTCTGCCTCAAAGCCTCTTATGGGCTGAGATTATAGGTGTGCCCCTCCATCTCCAGGATAGCATTTTACATTAATCACTACACCTCCTGTGATCATTAATCTTCATCCTCATATCCACTGTGTTAAATTACCTGGAAGACACTTCTGGGTATTGTCTGTACAGGTGTTTCTTGAGGAATGTAACGGATTAGGAAGCCCCACTTTGAATGGGAGTGAACCATTTTGTGGACTGAGGATCTGGAGTCAATAGGAAGGAAAGAGGGGTGAGTGAGCTGACTGCCAGCAGACAGCCTTCTTTGCTCTGTTACTGCAAACACAGTGGCACCAACTACCTGTGTTTCTGCCACTGCACCTTCTCTGACGCAGCAGGCTGTACCCTCAAATGGCAACCCCAAATAAATAAACCTTCCTTTCCCACATTGTTTTTGTCAATGTCTGCCCACGGTAGTGAGAGAAGAAATCATATGTCACTTTAGGCTCCCCTTAGTGTCCCTGACTTGCCTTGTTTTGATGACCACAGCAATCTTGAGTACTTAAAATTGCTGTGGTCATCAAAAAGGGTAGGTATTCTGTTGAATGCTCCTCTATTGAAATTCACTTTTTTTTCATGGGTAGGCAGGGCCTGTGGATTCTTAGACTAGGATCATTGAGATAAGCCCCCTTTCTCATCACATGATATTGTTAGGATGGAAAAATATAGCCTAATTCCCCACCCAGTGACCCCAGGAAGCTGGGAGTCTTAAATCCCAAGCTTACCATCACCTACTTTAATGTTTACGGCAGCCTGTGAGTGAATAAACACCCAGAAGCCTGTGCGAAAGCAGACTTCCTGGGCTAAGAGCAGGGTTGGATACTTTAAATTAATTGGTCCGCACTGGATGCTACTAGGTGATTGGGTCACGATGCATGGGCTTTGTTGTAACCCTATAAAAGCTGTCTCAATTATGTACTGGGGGTCGCTCAGCCCTCTACCCTGCATGGCTATGGCTGATGGCTTCAGTGTACTGGAATATAAAGGACCTAGTTTGCAACAAGACCGCTTCTTGTCAGTGATTTGGGGGGGCTGCCTTTCCTGAGTGGGAATGTGAGGGACCACGCTCTCGCGGGTCTTACAGTATCAAGGGTATATAGCTCTCAGTGTGACTTTCATTCCCTCATCACCTGGCCTGAGTATGAGCACAGGGTTTCATTGCTGTGCTTACTATGTGTAGTCTCAGAAGGATGTCACTAAGTACACTCTATTGGGTGGGGGGCATTTTCTATGTCCATTATTTGGAATTCTTCTGCATGAGAAATTTGTCTTTAATTCCCCATTTATTGTTCAGTCATTTCTTGATATCCGTATGTATCCTTGGGTGTTAACTTTTAGTCAATAGTACTTTATTGTGTTGTTCAGACTGACCTAGCTCTGGCACTTGGGAGATCTTTTACAGTGGATTTCTGTGTCTTTTTTGACATGCCTCCATTGATGTTATTTCTCTTTTGTTTTGTCTAAATGATGCCTTGTTTTCTAGTACCTTAAGATGCTTCAGGTTTATTTAGTCTATTTTGTGCCAGGCCTGCCATCAATGTCCTTCTAGTGGTAGTTTGCCCATTTACTGTACACTGTGGTTAGAAACTGAAACATCCCCGAAAGATCCATGTTTTGTTTTGTTTGTTTGTATTTTGCTTTTTCGGGACAGGATTATTGCTCTGCATATCCCTGGCTGTCCTGGAACTTGCTCTGTAGACCAGGCTGGCCTCCAACTCAAAGAGATCCACCTGCTCCTGCCTCCCTAATGCTGGGGTTAAAGGTGTGCACCACCACCATCCAGCCCAAGGTTTGTATATTTTAACAACTGGTTCCGGGTGGGTAGTAGTGTTTGGGTAGGTTGTGGGCCTTTTGGGAGGTGTCACCCGGGTGTCGGGGATGGATTACTAGGGGTTGATGGTAAAGGATTGTAACCCTCTCTGTTTCTGGTGTAGCTCTCTGCTTTCTAGTTCTGACAACTATTCCCATCCATGGAGCTATTCTGCCTGAGCTTCCCTGTCATCATGATCTGTGTCCTCTGAAACTTTGACTCAGAATAAACTCTTTGTCCTTCAAATGACATTTGTTGGGAGTTTTGTCACAGCCAGGAGAAGAGTTAGCAGTACACTTAGTATGAAAAACTAAGATCCCAGAGCTGAATAAAACATTTACACTTTGGTAAAATTAAAGGGGACTGGACATGTTGCTCAATGGTAGAGTGATGCCAGGCATCTGTAAAGCCCTGGATTTGATTCCCAGCACCAGAGACGAACAATTATACAAACCCATAATCCAGCTATGGAGGCTCATACCTGTAATGTCTGCATTTGGTTCAGGAGGTTGAGCAGGAAGATTGCCAAGTTCAAGGCAAACCTGAGCTACATTGCAAGACTCCATCACCAGAACACCTGGCAAACCCTCTTGTCCTTTTCTTCCTGTTCTTTGGAGGTGGTCACACTGGCCACCAGGCTGACTAGCAGGTTGGGTCAGGTAGGCACTGTTGAAACAATACGTTAAATGCTCAAATACAAAAAGAAAGGAAGGAAGGAAGGAAGAGAAAGGAAAGAAAGGAAAAGGGAAGATAAAACTACGCAAAGAAAGGAGAAACTAAGACTGTGGAGGAGCTGAAAGAAAGCCAGGCCTCTGGAAGGTGGTGTTGCCAGCTTTTAATTCCAGCATTTGGGAAGCAGTGGCAGGTGAATAGTTCGAGGCCAGCTTGTTCTACAAAACTACAAAGCAAAACACTGTCTTGAAAAACAAAAACAAAAACAAACAAAAGAAGAAGGAGAAGAAGAAGAAGAAGGAGAAGAAGAAGAAGGAGAAGAAGAAGGAGAAGGAGAAGAAAAAGAAGAAGAAGAAGAAGAAGAAGAAGAAGAAGAAGAAGAAGAAGAAGAAGAAGAAGAAAGGAAAAGAAAAGTAATAAACACCAGGCCTTGAGAACAGAGCAGCTCAGAAGCAAGGAAAGTACTCCTGGTAGTGGACAAGATGGGTGATATCTTTGTTTTAGAGGCTAGGGTCTTTGGAGCCTCAACAACCCCTCTCCCCCTTGTAGCCAGCTGAGAGTATCTCACTCAGTTGCTGTGGAGCAGCTATGAACTGAAGAGTTTGGAGGGGGGTGATGGGGGGAAGCCATGCTTTTGTTAACGATACTTCAAGACTGACTAACTAATCAGGACTTCCAAGATCACAGAGAGTTGGAATGTTGGAGATCTGGAATTGAGTTTTCTTGGGCTTTCTTTGCCTACCCTGGTGTGTGACCAAACATCCCTGTGACTCTCAAGTGAAAACTCTGGGGGACGTCTAACAGACCATTAGCTTTCAATAACTGTCCGATTAAGAATATTATCAGATAGTATCAAAAACTGAGAGCAGAGATTTTCCACTTTGTTGTTACCTGCCTACTTGATGTACCCACCGACATATTTGAAAAGTACCCTGGTTTATGACTTAAATTTTTAAAATTTGTTTAGAGCAGAGGGTGCCTACCTGGGAGTACTTTTGTGAGTTAATTTTTTCTTTCCATCAGAGTAAAGGATTACTCCCGTGTACTTCTAGTGAAAATGCGTCTGGTCTGCCTAGGTAGTGCTTGCTTGCTAAGGGATAGCCAAGAGACCAACTTCACAGTAGCAAGAAGAATAAGGCAGGAAGTCGTTGGTTCGGTGAGCCAGCCCCTTTTAAGCTGGGCCTGGATAGAGTTCTTGGTGGAGTCTAAAACAGTGCAGAATTGGAAGGCTCTGAACATTTTTCTAGACACAGAGAGTTAATAGAGCCACGTATGTTTGCTGAAGGTTGGGATTGTCAGGAGAACCACTTTGGCTTCTGGCTGCCCCAGATAATACAAAGGTTGCGTGGGTTCAGACCTTGTAGCTTATCAGCTCTGCCGTAAGTCTCCAGGCCCTTAACTCATTCGTGCTCCAAAAGCCTTGTGGAGAGAAGATCTGTTATAGTTGTCCTTACCACCTAGCATGACGCCCCACTTTCTTTTGTTTTTGCACAATATCCAGGGCTTTGTGGAAGAAACTAAACGCCATCAAATAAGGGAGTGCATAGCCTGAGTTCGGCTGGGGGAAGGCCCTGAATGAAATTTAAATTATCTTGGGCTCTAGAGCCAACAGGGAGCTCTGGATACTGCCTCCAAGAAAATCCAAACTCGGAGAAGCCCGGGTCCTACTACATCACAGAGATTACCATAACTTTGCAGTTGAGTGTTTTCCGGGATCATTGAGAGGGAGGAGGTAGAGTAGAGGCCCCTGGCTCAAGGTCGCGGGGCCAGCTGGGTGGGTCAGCTTCATTGGGAGCTCAGAGACGGCGCAGAGGCCACCACCTACCGCTCGCCGCAGGGCTGAGCTGAAGCCCATTTCCTCCCAAGTGGAGCGATTCCCACCTCTGCTAAGCCCTTGAGCCCAGGTGGGGCTGGAGGGCTAATCTTGCCACAGCTTGCTGGACTCTGGCGGCTCCGGACACTAGCTGGTTGGCAAAGACGGAGTACTAGACCGTCGACGTGCCTGCCTTTGCTCACCTCCCCACTTTCACAGCTCTGGCCAAGGCCAGGACAGCCCAGCAAAGCAGCTAGGCCTCTGATCTGACCAGGAACTGTCCTTGAGGTCATCTGCATTACAAAGGAGGCCCTTCCTGACACATTTTTCTTGTAAATTCTAGGTCAGGCCCCTTGTGCAAAGCTGATTCCCCGGAGAGAAGCTACTAAGCACCCGGCTCCCACCCCGCCCACTCCGGCATCCTGGTGTGCGTTCATTTGAAATGCTAATATTTTTAATCATCTCTCTTCTCCCGGACAGGGTGCATCTTCTAGAAGGCAGGCTAAAGCCTTGGTGAGATTAAAGAACACGCCGCCTTTGCCTTGGACAGGAAGCGGTAAACATTTGTTGACCTAAAGGAGCAAGGCAGGTGTTGTAGACAAACGAGGTTAAATTATTTCAGAGCCCATAGCCTAGGCCACTCGCTTTAATGTCTCCTTTGTGCACTGATTTAAAAGTTGAAGTTTTCCGAGTCCACTGACCCTTATTTGCACCAGTCCCTGCCACCGCCCCGACCGAGACAGGCGGCCATTTGGTCTGCCGCCTGGGCACAGCAGGACAGAAAGCAGGTCGTCGGCCGAGGGTGGATGGGGTGATCCAAATTCAAGTCCCGCCCAGGTAGCCGGTCTATTCTAGGTGCTGATAGGCGGGGTTCCGCCTCCCAGCGCTGAGCTGAGTTGAAGCCACAGCGCCTTGGAGAAAAGAGAAGTGACACAGAGGCTCTCTCTCTCTCTCTCTCTCTCTCTCTCTCTCTCTCTCTCTCTCTCTCTCTCTCTCTCTCTCTCTCTCTCTCTCTCTCTCTCTCTCTCTCTCTCTGTCTCTCTCTCTTTTCTCTCACCAGTTTTGGCATGTGTTTCTTTGTCCACATTCGATAGTTTGTCGAGTTATTGCCAAAAATTATCAAGTCGGATTCCTTGCCCAGCCCAGCTGTTAGCGACCGTAACAATATCCGCGAACACCTTGGGGGCGCTGACACTCTGCCAGGCCCTGCCCCAAGCCTTTCAAAGAGATTAACTCTGTAGGAGAAGACTAAAGCTGTGTCTGGTTCTTTCTATAAGCGCCCTTACACTTGTTCCTCACTTGCCTCATGGGATGAGAGTAAATTGGGGCAGACTTCCTGGTTGGGTATGGGATGGGAATTTCGCAGATGGATTGCCAAGGGCCCTGAATCTCTAGGTGCTGGAGAGGACTGTACAGGACCAGGCTTCATCCTGGCTCCTGAGCGTTTCCAGGTTCCCCACATTCCCCCGACTTCTGTGTTTTCTAATTCACTCAGTTCTCCAAACAAAAGCACACCATGGTCTTCCAAAAGTTTTTGCCTCAAGCTGGGAAAACCCAATAGAGGCATGATCATTTTTCACCTTGGGCAGCCAACCCCCATACACGACGAAGTAAGTAATAGAAAGGGTGGAATTCTTTTCCACTGTCCCCGGAGCAGCACTGAGGCCCAGGAACTTAACAGGGCAGCTTGAGCTGGGAGGTACACACAGTGGAATGGGGACCTATAGAGGCTTTTTTTTTTTTTTTTATTTTAAGTACTCAAAGCCTGAAGTTGCTCACTGAAAGAAACCCGAAACTGGTATATTCATAAGCCTGTAAGAACTGGCAAGGGTGGGAAGCCAGTGGCACTAATTTGTCTGGGCGCTGTTGGGGGTCTCAATAAGCCAGGTGGGGCTGCAGTATTCACTTCTGGCGAAGATAAAGGGCTGTGGCCTCAAACTCAAAAGCCTGGCTTTGTAGGGCAGTGGTTCTCAACCTTCCTTCCTAATGCTTCTACCCTTTAATACAGTTCCTCATGCTGCGGTGACCCCCCAAGCATATAATTACTTTCATTGTTACTTCAGAACTGCAACTTTTGCCACTGTTATGATCATAATGTAAATAACTGATATGCAGTATGTCTGATATGTGACACACGTGAAGAGAGGTTGTTTGTTCACCAAAGGGTCGTGACCCAAGGGTTGAAAAACATGCTGTAGACTGTTTCCCTATCCTTGTTTCAGATAAGCTGACCTCTAAGCCGGACTGAACTTGACCTCTTCAATCTTTACCGCGTGTGTGGAGGTCAGAGGACAATTTGTGCCAGTTGGTTATCTCCTTCCACCACGTGGATCCAGGGTTTGGCCAGACTCTGACCTTTTTGTTTAAACAAACAGGTAAAGTCTCAATCCTGATCTTTGTTTCTCTGTGCAAACTCAAGCCTGCAGCTTGGAATGGTAAATAGAAGGATGGGTTCTTCTCCTGGCTTAAACTACAGGGCCTGGGACAACAGACTTTGTGCTTCTGACCTCTGGAGACAGACAGATATGGTTTAAAACTTGGGCTCCATTGCCTAGTTGTTAGCTTGCTGGGCGGCCTTGGGAAAGTCATTACCCAGTGCAGTGTTCTTTAGGTCTCTCCTTAGTGAAATTGGATGATGATACACTCAGCCCTGAGAAGGTGATGAGATGCTGGTGACCATGCTGGGATTGAACTGTGATTGGTACAGAAAACTCAACAAGCATGGGTCTTCTCTGTCGAGAACAATGCTGGCCTTCTCACAGGCTCTCAAGTTCCACTGTGGCATGGGGGAACCACTGTGATGTCTCTGCCACTGCTAAACTGTCCCATCCTGGCCTCCTAGTTTAGGTGGGCAGCAGGCAGAGGCAGATTTGCTTCGGGAGCGTCTCTATCTGGAGTCAGCAAATACACCCAGGCCATAAGCAGCTGTGGGGAACCCAACCAGAGCTTGGAGGTCATTCAGTTGCCTTGTGCTGTTTCTGATATTGCTACCTCGTTTATTAATCCCTTCTTCAACATTTCTGAGATTTATGTGTATGATATATCTATCATATCCATTTTCCCAGACTCTTTCTAGAAAGAGCCATACGTGACTGTAATGCCATGTGCTTGGGTTTTAAAATAGAGACCATATGGGAGCAAGGCTTCAGGATGATTGATTCCCATACAGTAGGCTGTGTGATTTAGGAAAAGGCATCGTCTTAAGTGCACAGGGAGAATGATGTTCCAGGCAGGGAGGAGTGTAGGAATCCAAGCTTGAAGTCTTGATTCCTGAGTTCTACTTACTGTCTGGAGGCTGGTGTGGGGAAATGAAGGTGTTTACGGTAACAAGCAACCATATGGAGTTCTTCCTGGGCACAGCCAAAAGTCATTAAAGTTTTGGAAGCAGAGGGAAGTGATTTATCAAGTGTATGACTTTCAAGTATCATTCTGGGGGCTAAGGAAGGGTGATTTTTTTTTTTTTTTAACTAAGCTATTTTTAGTCTGGCTGGTGGAACACACCTGTAATCCCAGCAGAATCAGAAGAATTGGTGCAAAATGAAGCCAGTCAGGTCTATATAGCAGGGCCTTCTTGGGGCAAAAGGAAAAAAAAAAAGGCTTTTTTTAAAATAAGAGTTTGTTTTATTTTATTTTTTTTTCCATTCACAATTTCTCCATTCTTTCCAGGTCAATGATCATCAATGATCATCAATAACATGAGAAGATAGGAAGGTTATATATTTATTCACAGATTTGTTTTACCTTTTGACACAATAATCTGACAGATTTATAGAACACAGTGTGATAACTTGATGCATGTATGAAATATCTAATGATCAAACCAAAGAAACTAATGTTTCCAACTCTTCTCAAATATTTAACATTTTACCTGTGCTGGGAAATTTCAATGTTCTCTCTTCTAGTTCTTTCTATAAAAAATTACTGCAAGCAATGGTTACACATTGTTTTTTCACTGCACAAGGCTAATTGTTGTTGTTGTTGCTATTTTTTGAGACAGGGATTCTCTATGCAGTCTTGACTGTTCTAGAACTCATTCTGTAGACCAGGCTAGCCTTTAACTCAAAGAGATCAGCCTGCCTCTGCCTCCCAAGTACTGGGACTAAAGGTGTGTACCACCATTGCCTGGCTACAAGGCTTATTTTATCTAACTGTAGGTATCAACTGGGATCCAATCTTCTTTTACCCCACTGCCCCCATCTAGGATGACCACTTTTCTAGGAAATAAACAGGATTTCATGAAAGGTTTATGTTTATTATTTTTTAAGTGTGTGTGTGCATGCACACGAGCACACGTCTGAGTGCAGGTGCCTACAGAGGTCAGATACCTTGGATTCCCTGGAGCTGGAGTTACAGATGCTTGTGGGCCACTGAACATGGGTGCTGGGAACTGAACTTCACAAGTGCAATCTGTGCTCTTACTATTGAGCCTGGTCTCTGGCCCTAACAACTGTTGTTTCATTTCAACTGCGAGGGAGCCAGGTATTGAACTCAGGTGGAAAGACTTGGCAGCAGGCACTTTTACCTGCTCAGCCACCTCAGCAGCACTGAGTGCTTTACTAATTGGGATCTTTGACTAGATTTTATCTGTAGAGCTTATCATTTGGGGTCATTTCTCTGAATCTCTGATGTCCTCAGTGACAGCAGTTTTAGACTCACAGTCCCCGCAAACCTCCCTCTCCCAATCCCATCCCAAACACTCCTATTATTAATATACCAGTGTGGGGTGCTTGTTTTAATGAAGCAATATTAACTAAGTCTATAGTGAACACTAGAGTCACTCTGTGTGGCACAGAGTCCTTCAGTTTTCACACATGTACCTGTTACAGCACTATAGAAAAATGTCACCCTCCTCAGTCTCCTGGGTAACATGCACTCACCTGCCTCTGCTCTCACTTCCAGCCCCTGACTTTTGAAAAATTCTGTCTCTGTAGTTTTGTCTTTTCCAACATCATACTGATAAACTCATAAACCACTCAGCCTTTAAATAGGTTCTTACACTTAGCTGGTTGCTTTGCAGTTCTGCTCTATCTTTTCATAGATTTCCTATATAGCCCAGGCTGGTCTCAAATTTATGACAGCATACCTCAAAAAACCCAAATAAATGAATACATGTGAAATTAACTTTAACAACAAACAACTGCTTTCCCCAATGCATAAAATATCTTTTTTTGCTTATCGAGACTGGGTTTCTCTGTGTAGCTTGGGCTGTCCTGGAACTCACTCTGTAGACCAGGCTGGCCTCCAACTCACAGAGATCTATCTGTCTCTGCCTCCTGAATGATGATGGGATTAAAGGCGTGCACTACCACTGCCCAGCTTAAAATATCATTTTAACATTTAATCTGGGAGCACATTTAAACAATTATATGTCATTTTCAACCAAGCCCTTGAAATCCAACAAACCTCAGGGTAGACTAGATTAGACACACGTGTCACACTCAGTAGATATAGTTTGTGGCTGCCACACTGGACAATGGGGATGCAGCTTTGTGCAGGGTGCTGAGGTCATGGCAGAGATCAAAATGGACAGGAATCTCTACTCATATAGTGACATGCTAGTATGGGAGATGGGGAAGAAAAAAGCAAGCAAATCGTTTTGGAAAGCTTTATTAAGAAAAGAATATGGCAGGCTAGAGAGAAGGCTCAGCAGTTAAGAGAACTGCTGCTCTTTCAGAGGACCAGGGTTCAATTTCCAGCACCTACATGGCAGCTTATATCTGTCTGTAACTACAGTTTTGGAGCCTTTGACACCCTCACACAGGCTGGCAAAACACTAATGAACATAAAAATAAATTAAAAAAGAAAAGAATATGTGAGTACTACCACAGAGATCTGAAGGCTGTTTGAGACTGCTGAGTAATCCAGAAAGCCCTGTGGATGCAGAGACTTCAAATTAAATGTGGGGAAATCACTGCTGGATCACACTAATGCTAGGTAACAAGCCACTCCAAGATTCAGCTTAGCACAAATAGTCATTATTGCTCCCGAGAGTACCGGTCAGTGGAGCAGCTCCTGGCCCTGGGGCTCCCACAAGTACCCGGATAGCTGCAGGTCAGACCAGTGGCTCTGTAGGTCAGCTCTGGGGCCTGCTGTCTGTTGATTGGAAGAAGATGACTTCAGCTCTTTTCCATGTGGCTTCTCACCATCTAACAAGCAAGCCTGGACCTGTTCTCTGGGCAGAGGCAGCAGATCCACAAAGTGAAAGCTTTAGGCTTCTGAAGTCTCCAGTGTGAAATGTGTCCTTTCTGCCCTTCTTCTGACTAAGGGAACTTAGAGGGCCCACCTCGACTCTCAGAGGAACTGTAGAGTCACACTGCAACAAGCGGGACTACAGAAACGATCGACAAATGTGACGATGTTTGTTAGTAATCATTTCAATTATATAAAAACCTTTCAATTCCCCTAGCTGTGACAATCCTAAACCAGGGCTCGGCATGTCAGCTCAGCGGTGGAGTGCTTGCCTGGCATACAGAAGGCTGGAGCTCTAGTACCTCACACACAGGAAAATGCTGAACCTCACAAAATAAAAGCAAAACCGGAACTAACAGGATGGCTTGAAAAAAAACTAAGCCAAAGATTTTAATATGTCTTTTGCAATTATTGATTGCCCAAATGGGCAAAACAAAACAAAACAAAAAAACAAGCAAAAATTAGCCAAGCTATAGAAGCTGAACGGAATTTAAAGTGATTAAATGCTAGCGCTTGGCTGGCAAATATTTACAGCCCATTTTCTGTGTGTGTGGCACTGTGTTTGTGTGTCCCTTCCTTCATACAGTTTATGTTGTAGGGGGAGAAAACATACCAAGTTAATATGTAAGAAAACCACAATGACAACTGAGGAGAAAAACAACAGGAAAGGAATTACAGAATGTTGGTGGGAGGTGAGGAAGGGCTAGAAGAGTTGAAGGAGCGTGTCATATACATGTCTGGAAGAACTACACAGGTTCCAGTCGGCACAAAGGCCTGAGGCAAGAGCTGGTGTCACAGTACACAGAAGGTAGGCCTGGCGGTACCCAGGGCCCATCATGCAGGGCCTTTGGGCAATGATAGGGAGGTTTCATCTTAGTGATGGGGAAGCATCTAGACGTTTTGACAAGGTATCATGCAGCTTTAGTGGTGAGGAGCCCAGGGAAAGGCTTTCCAGAGACAAAGCCAGAAATCAAGGCCTCTTAGAGGGTGCCAAGTACCAACCCTTGTTAGACAACACTGCCCAGGCAACTCCCCTTGCTTTATCTTCTAACTACCTAGAGGGGAGTTTATTCCCCATGGGACATCACTGTCTCCAGAGAACCTCTCCCAATTATCTTGGAAAACAAGGTAATTGGAATTATGACAGTATTCATCTTCTCAGTTCTTACAGTGAAAAACCACAAGGACAAAGGTAACTCCAGACAGCCCAGTCTCCTGTCCACCGAGGGGCCTTAACAATTTATGGAGCCACTAGGAAATGTGAAACTACTGCTAGTGTCTGGTCACTCTCCTTTCAAGGTATACTCCCACACAAAGGAAGGAAACAAGGAGTAGCTTTAGTCACCCACTATTTAACGAGTATCAACTATGTGTATGCACTCTTCTAAAGGGATAGAGCAGAAAACAAGATTTGCAAAATAAGAGCTAAAAACGAGAGCAGAAAACAAGAGCTAAACCAAGATTTCCTTCCCTCTCTTCCTAAAGAAGAAAAATATGCAAGATAAATACTTCAAAAATAGGATATGTTAGATAGGGAGAGATATATCCTTGAAAAAAAAAATGGGGCAGTGAATGTTTGAGAGTGGAAGTAAACAACAGTTTAAAACAGGCTAGTCAGGGTTGGGGATCCAAGCTCAATGATAGAGAACATGCCTAGCATTTGTTGGACCTTGAATCAATCCCAAGCAACTCTCTCGCCTCCCTCTCTCTCTGGGAGACAGTCACTGAACATCTAAAGGAAACAGATGGAAACAGCCTGGCATCTGAGAGGAGCCACAAATAGGGGGCAGGAGGGAGAAGGAGGAACAGCTGAGGGGGATTGAGGCTGGAAAGAGGAGCTGTTTGGTCAGCAGGTAAGGGCAGGGTAAAGTATCTTGTAGTGCTTTGTAACCTAACCACTACAATATGCAAATGTACAATCTATAATTTGTTCCCCACATTCTACTGCAAAGGAAAAAATGCTGCTCATGTGGCTGCTTCTGGTTTCAAGGTACTATACTCTTTTGTTTGGTTTTGGTTTTCAAAACAGGGTTTCTCTGTGTATCAGCTCTGGTTGCACTGGAACTCTTTGTTCATCAGGCTGGCCTCGAACTCACAGAGATCTACCTGCCTCTGCCTCCCGAGTGCTTGTAGCTAGTTGTGCCACAGCCCATGCCTGGGCTGGAACAGTACAAGAAATGTGGCCTGCTAGTTTTCTTTACAGGAGAGAATATAAGCCCACTCAGGTGGAGTTCCGGTAGTGGGGTCTTGCCTTCCCTAGAGAGCACACAGAAGGGCAGCCTGTAGCCTCAAAGGGCACAGATTGGGCTCCAACCCAGGGTTCTGCTTTGCTACATAACTATGACAGTGGTGAGAAACCCTTACATGAGGGGAGACTGAGCATTAGATGCTACTTTTTTGGTCAGGTGAGTATCACATGGCATCAGGGGTGAGGACTGTGGGGGTGAAAAACGGCTGTCTCTGAGACAAACATTAGCAGGGTATAGCAGTACACATCTGTAATTCCAGAACTTGGGAGTGGAGGCAGAAGATCCGAGAGTTCAGAGCTGTACTGAATACTGTGTGACCCTGTCAAAAGCAACCAGCCAAAGGGATCAAGAAGTATGTCAGCAACCAAGCAAATTCAATGAAAAGTTTCTGGCCTGTATGCCGTACATTATTCCCTTCTGGTGTGGCACCCATGGCAAGGGTCCCTGTAAAGCATCTGCTTTCCACAGAATTAAAGAGGTAAAGGGTTAAGGTTGTGGTGGTACAGTCTTCAGGCGGGAAGTCTCAACTCTCTTTAAGATAAGCCTGGAGGTGGCACAGTCTCTAACGGTCATGAAGCAGGACCTAGGGAGGTAGTAAGCCCTAGCACATTACAGCTGGGTATTCATGTGTCTAACCTTCACAGAGCCAGGCTCACTATTTCACCTCACAAATCATGTACAACTGCTTTTAACACACGCCTTTAACCGCAGCACTCAGGAGGCAGAGGCAGACAGATCTCTGTGAGTTTGAGGTCAGCCTGGTCTACAAAGTGAGTTCCAGGACAGTTTGTCTACTCTTTCGTGCCGAGAATAGAACCCAGGGCTTGTATATGAAAGGAAGTGCTCCATCACTAAGCTATATACCAATCCCATTTCCCGTCAGTGTCTCCGTCCACACTAGCCTGGCATGCTCAATGCTCCTGCCTGGACCTCAGGATTGGAATTATAGGTACACGACCTTGCTCTTTCCTTCCTCACCCAAACTCCGTGGATTATATCGTCAAATGTTGCGGCTCTATAATAAACCAGTGCTTGTCAAACCTTGATGTGTGAACCAATTGCCTGGGGGAATCCCACTAAGAGGCAGATTCTGATGCCTGGAATGGTTTAGGACAGGAGTTATCCCTTCCCAACAAGGTCAAGGGTTATGCCTAGATCCTCACTATGGGTCACTCTTTCAATTGCAGGAATTCACAGCTATGTTCCATCATTTAATTCAAGGACACACATAACCCCATGAAAGGGTGCCAAAGACTATTTCTTTAAATAACTAACCTTTCCACTTTAGCTCCAGTTAGCATCAAAGCCTGCCAAATGCCCAATACCAGCAGGGCTAGGCCAAGGATATTCCTTTGGTCTCAGAAACTCCTCCAGGAAGATCTTACAACTGCCTCTTGCTACCTCTTTTGGCTTTTTGATCTTACCTTTTGCCTCTGATGATAATTACCCTTTAATTAGCACCGACCACCATGTCATCTAAATAATTAAACTAAATGCAGTCTGCACTACTGCCAGTCATCTTCAAACAAATGATAAAACAAGATCCCAAGCTGTTGATTAAAAAAGAAAAAAGACAAAATTGACCCAAAAAAGCCATGCATGCCCCCCCCCCTACACACAGTGAAAGGCACTTTAACAGGTTCCTTAGGGTAAGTTAAGGAACAGGCTTAGTTTGAAACCAGTATGAGAAAAGAAATACATAGTATTAAGGCAATTGTAAACACAAGAATGTAAATTACAAGAATTGGCATCAATTCAAGTGTGTTTAAAATCTACCTTAAATTCCTCTTGGGGAGGGGTTAAATTTGTTTTGTTTCCCCCCCCCCCACCTCCACCCCAGGGGTGGCAGAAGGGAGTGGTAGGAGTTTAATCAAGGCCATGTTGGAGAAGTACTCTACTATTTATTTATACCTCTGTCTGAAATCTTTCCTCTTTAGAATATTCCTTCCACTGAGTGAAGGGTGGAGGTCGGGGCTGGAGAGATGACTCAGTGGTTAAGCAGTGACTGGTCTTCCAGAGGACCCAGGTTCAAATCCCAGAAATCCCAGCACCCATAGGGGATCTGACACCTTCACACCAATGCATAGAAAATGTAGTTAAATAGATTATTGACAAAAAGAAAAAAAAAAAAAGGATTTTCCTGACTGTACTGGATGGGGGCTTGAAACATGAGGGTACTTTAATTAAAGTAAATCTGGCAGAAGAGGTGGTCTTCTCATTAAAAGCATTTAGTAGTTTTTTTTAATTTTTCAGGTGAAGTCTCCATTAACTGACTATCAAACACCAAGTCTGATGACTCATGCACACACCTCTCCTGACTGTGCTAGTTTTTAGAAAGCTATTTTTCCCATTGAAGGCTTAAAATAAAATAAAACCTCTCCAAATTTCTCAGTTAGGTAATACACTGACACGGGAAAAAAGTCTCTGTAGAGAGGAAAATTTCAAATACTACTTCCGTCCATCATCCACTACCTTCCTGCCCCAACTGGTTAGTTAAAAACAACAAATACCTCACCCCCCCAACAAAACCCCAACCAAACAAAAGAACAACTTTATTATGAACACTGGCGTCCCAACAACGAAGAACATCCTCAGTTTATTTATTCCCCTCTTTTCCAGTTTTCACAGGTGTGGTCTAAACCAAAATAAACCAAAATAAATACAGTGGATCATTTTACCTGTCAACACTTCAGTATGCCATTTTATTTAAAGCACATTCAATAAAGATGACGATAATTCCTTAGTAACATACAATACTCTGGAGGGGGGAGATCACTGCTAATAGGTGGGGGACAGGAGCCAGTCCCCGCAGGTGGGGGGTCTGAAGGGCCGGGCTGAAGCGGATCGCGGCCGCGAGGAGCCCGGCACCGGAGTCCTCCTGGTTTCGGTCCTCGTTACCTGCGTTGGCCCGCTCGCTCCGTCAGGCCAGGCCAAGGGCGGCCCCAATCAAGCTCCCCGCCTCCAAGGTCCGGGCGGTGGCCCAGCAGGCTCGGCGCAGCTGCACAAGCCACTGTCCCCAGACACCCGAGGGTCCCTGGAGGGGAAACGATTGACACAGCTGCCTGCACTGTGCCCCGTGCCTTCCCGCGTCGCACCTGCGTCCCGTCGCGTGGCCAGGAACTAGAACTGGCTCCCGAGACGGCGAGGTCCAGCAGGCCCGCAGCCAGAACTCAGGCCGTCCTTTCCTCGGCTCCGGAACCCGGCTTTAGACACCCGGACCTCGCAGAAGAGAACTACAACTCCCGTCGGGCTTCGCGGCCCGACCAATGGTGGTAGCCGGCGCGTGCGGGGCGCGGCGCCTGCGCGGCGATTTGAGTAAGGGCCCGTCCGATTGGCTGCGGGGTCAGGCGGCCGCGCGGGGCCTGTGGGAAGCGGAGTGACGGAGCGAGCGGCTGTTGGAGGAAGGAGGTGGGGGCCGGGAGCGCAAATGGCGTTGAGATGGTTCAGGGCCCTGTTCAAACTCCAGCGCTGACCATTCACCGGCGGAGGCGGCGGCGCAGAAGGAGGCGGCGGCCCAGTGGGAGCACATAGCAGGCTCGGCACCGGCGGCGGCCGCCAGGGAGGCCTAGGCACTGCCCGGCCGGCGCGCCCGAGGTGGGGAGGGAAGTTGCGGAGCCGCCGCTCCTCCCCCCCTCGACCGGGCTTCCTATTTACCGAAGCGGAGCGGCGGGCTGTGACGGCAGCAGAGCCCCTCGCCTCTCTCGGAGCACCGGCCGGCACTGTTCTCCCGCGCGGGGCTCCCGCGCCCGCCCGTGGGCCGTTGGGAGCGGGAGAGGCGGAGGCGGCCCGAGGCCAGAGCACCCGCCAGGCGCCGAGGGTAAGTGAGGTCTCGGGCGGCTGCCTAGGCCCGGAGCGAGCCGGGGTGGGTGGAGGAGGCAGGGGCGGTGCGAGTCTGGCTGCTCACCTGGCTTCTGAGGAAGTTAGGCGCCGAGAGATCTGAAGAGCTCCTTCCCTCCCCACCTCTTTATTTTCCTTTTTTTTGAGTTCTTCCGCGGGCGGCTTAGCTGCTTGACTTCTCTCTTCCAAACCCGGTCCGGTTGGTTTCAGCCCCGAATTCTCTGCCCCGGAGTTTCCCTCCGCCTCTAGCCGTCACCGAGGCCTTGCTTCGGGGACTCGGTGGCCAGAAGCTTCCGGGGCTTCCGAAGCGACATCCCTTTCCTGGGCGGTGGGGGGTTGGGAGCAGAAAAGTTGCGTGAGCGTCCAGCCCGAAGGGTGTCTCTGCTCCAGCCTCCAGGCGCACTCGCAGCCCCAGGTGAGAATTTGTGCTTGCGCCCGTTTGCCCCTTCCACGTTCCTCTCTTAATTGAAGCCCCTAATGTACCTTGGGGGCTTGGGAGAGGCCAAGTTTCTGTGCAGTTTTAAGTGCGAGGACTCCCCTTCCCTAATATAAATCCCCGTGCACTTCCCTCAAAAGTCGGCTGGGCTTTGGGCTGAGCCAAAGGCCCAAAGATCGAAACCCACTTAGTTGTGAACTCTCCTTTCCTTTTTAGTTAGGACTAGTGGTGAAGTTTGAAGCCTGAACCAAGGCAGTGTGTCTGAAATGTATGTAAAATGTCGTGTCAAATGTATGTCTACTTCTGAATTTGTACATAGGCTGTGCTTAGATAGTGCCATTGCGGTAGTCCTGCTGACTTTTTTTATTTTAAACGGACGTTATGGAAAACAATAAAAACAGTCATACAATGAACTCTCCTGTATTCATATCTGCTGGATTCAGTAGATGATAACTCAACGATATTTGTCTCATCTACACGTTTCCCATTAATATTTAAAATCACTGATGTTATTTCATCAGTATTTAATGATGTTACTAATACATGAGTGTGTACTTATGAGACACAAGCTCTTAAAAAATAGAATTGTCTTATCACTTAACTCAATATCAAGTATTCATTTGAACTTTTTTATGGAGAATTTTTCAGGTGTTGGCATAAAGGAGATCAAGTCTAGATTTTTGGTTTGTCCTTTAGTCAGCATTTTTAGATGATTGCCGTGTATGTGTGTCCAAAACATTCCAGCGTTGTTGGAATATATACAAATATAGGTCTGCAGATCATAGCTTAAAGAAAAGACTTTATTTTCTTGTCTTTGGTAGCTGTCCAATTATTACACTTTGTTTTGTTTAATATGCTTTTGTGTTCAAAACTACAAAATAGAAGCTCTGAGGAAAGCTGAATTTTCTCTTAGCACAGATATGAATGATAAAATTATTATTTTGTGCAATCAGAATTGATTTTCTTTCAAACATTAGATGGGGGAATGAGTTCTCTACTGAATATTTGCTGAATTGGATAGTGACTCATTAAGTTGTATGAACTTAGTAAAAATATGAAGTGTAGATCGAAAACATTTGAAAGCATAAGTTAAATATTATTCCCATTGTAAGTTTCAAAGTAATGAAGATTTTTCAAGCTCATAATCGATTGCTTACCTCCCCCCCATTGATAAATTGATATTTAAACTGCAGAAGGTCAAAGTGTTAAGAAATGGATAAGGATTGATGGCTGTAGAAGTATTGTAACTTGTAGTTTTTAAATATTTAAATATTTGACTTACTTTCCTTGGAAATACTTTTCCAGTATATTTTTAGGTAAATTAGGTAGATTGGGTTGTTTGTAAATTGAAGAGGAAAATAAAAGCTATGTATTTTTATTTTTATTCATTTTGTTTATTTATTTTGGCTTTTTGAGACAGGTCTCTCTGTAGCCCTGGCTAACCTCTAACTCACTTTGTAGATCAGGCTAGTCTCAAATTTAGAGATTTGCCTGCCTCCCAAGAGCTGGGATTAAAGGGGTGTGCCACCACCTGGCTTATTTCTATTTTTATAATAATAAATCATGTACCTTTGTAAAATGGAGTTCTTCAACTTCAGAAAAACCTCACTCAGCAAATGAGCATTGCACAATAGAGATAAGGAAGATTAGAAGAATGGTTTCTTGAATTTAGGGAGATGACCACTGCAGGAATGTTTTTTAAAGTCAATTCAAATTACTTTAGTTCAAAAATCACTATCTTTCAGGTTAGGTAGAAGCTACAAGTTATACTATATGAGAAAATAACAGTTTTTCTGACACTTTGTATAAAGAGCAGTAAAATTTCAAAGAACTGAATTTAGTCAACTGACAAGTTTAGATCATGGAAAATTTAATATAGTGTGGTTAAAGATTTTGTATTTGGGTATTTACTCTATTAAGTTTTTTTTCCTGGTTAAATTGTAAATGATTTGGAACTGAGAAATGTCTTAAGCTAAATTTGTAGGTATTGCACTATAAGTTGGTTAGTAGTAAGTTTCATATAAACTAGTCTAAAAGTATGTATGCTGAATGTTGACAACTTTATAAGAAGTCCTAGGATCTTATTTTTATAGAATGCCCAAAACTTGTTACAAGATTGGTGATTATATTTTCTTAAATTTCTTTCCACAGGGAATATGAAACAGGTGTCAAAATGACATCCAGATTTGGAAAAACTTACAGTAGGAAAGGAGGAAATGGCAGTTCAAAATTTGATGAAGTTTTTTCCAACAAACGGACTACTCTTAGTACAAAATGGGGAGAGACCACGTTTATGGCTAAATTAGGGCAGAAGAGGCCCAATTTCAAACCAGATATCCAAGAAATTCCGAAGAAACCTAAAGTAGAAGAAGAAGATACTGGAGATCCTTTTGGTTTTGATAGTGATGATGAGTCTTTACCTGTTTCTTCAAAAAATTTAGCCCAGGGTAAGGTTTCATCTTACTCAGAATCTAGTGAAGCTGCTCAGCTGGAAGAAGTCACTTCTGTACTTGAAGCTAATAGTAAATTTAGTCATGTAGTGGGTGAAGACAGTTTTGCTTCTGATAGATGCTTACTTACGGAGGATACTTTGATTGGAAAAGAAAAGAACATAAATAGAATCTCAGAAGACAATGCAAACAAAAGTAGTGCAAAATTAATAACGTCAGGTAAGTTTTGATGTTCTTTATGATAAGCCATGAGAGCTTTTTGTAAAACCATTTATGTGATGTGAAATTTTAATTTATTATTTGTGTGTGTATGCATGTGTTTAGACATTAGAGGACAACTTTGTATAGTCGTTTCTTTTTTCACGTGTTTACATGGGTTCCAGAGATCAAACTCAGGTTGCCAGGCTTGCATTGTAAGCACCTCTTCTGGGACATCTCACAGGCACCTTAGAAGGTGTATGTGTGTACATGTAAGTGTGTAACTTGTTTTTTTCCCTCCATTTATGATTAGTAGGTGGCTCTTGATAAGTTTTTTGTTTTGTTTTTTTTTTTTTAATGTACTTACTTTTATGTGTATGGATGTTTTGCCTGAATGTATGTATATATTGTGCATGCCTGGTGTCCTCAGAGGTTAGAAGAGGAGCTGTTGGAGTTAGCTACCATGTAGGTGCTGAGAATTGAATCCAAGTATGGAAGAGTAGCCAGTGCTTTTAACCCCCCTTATAAAGATTTTAAAACTTCAATCCAGTTGAATTTTTAATTCAGACAACTTCTTAGAGACTTGTTACTTGGTATATTTTGGGAACAGGTTTCATAACTTGTATTTATTAGGTAGTATTTTATATTACTGTAGATTGATTGGCTACTGGTAACAACAAGATGGTAATTTACATTGAGGATTAATTAGAGTTTTCTCTAAAATTGTTCAGAAAATACTGAGTAGATATATGGAGTGTTATGTAAACTGAGATTAGCTTAAGGTATTTGGGCCAGTGTTACATTAGTCTTATGTGAGATGTTTGAGACTGAGTGATATAGATGGAGTTAATAGAATGAGTATCTAAGATTTGGAGAAAGTTTGGATATGGTTTGAATTGTGCAGGCATCCTGTCAACAATAGGTGAAGGATGGCTATTACAGTTAAAAATTGTCTTCAGATCTCTATTGTTTTGACAAAATTTAGACATAGCCACATAGATCCCATATTTTGAAAGGAAATGAATAGAAAGCCTAGTACTGTGATCTACAAGGAATTTGTTGTAGACTTATGTAAGGCATAGCAAGTGGTATAATGGAGGGTGGCTGGCATAGTTATGCTAGAAATGCTTAGCAGTTTTTCCACTTTTTCTCACCTTTGGTAAGCCAGATGTTGTCATTTCCTTGATCTCTGGTTGTTGCTTTGTTCTTATTTCTTCTGAAGCATTGTTCTTAAGCTTAGATTTTCCTTTAAAGAAAATTACAAAAGCAGCCTAAAACTGTTTCCAGGTCAGCTTCTAGATTTTTTTCTAAGATAAGCCAGTAGCAAAATTGGAACGAGAGTTTTAAAAAATTTGTTTTTTTAGATTTAGTATTTTGTATAGTTTTGCCTGCATTATGTATGCATACCACATGCATTTGTGCATTTGTGTTGCTCACCAAGGTCAGAAAGAGGGCATCTGATCCCCTCCATAGGACTAGAGTTCAGAAGTTGGGAGCCACCATGTGGATGCTAGAAATTGAAGCCAAGTCTTCAAGAGCAGCCAGTGCTCTTTAACCACTGAATGAGACTTAATTGTTGATGTGGTTGAGCCTACTATTTGTTCATTTGGCCTGGGCTCTGCCATACTGTTCACATTGAATTTCATAGTATTCTTACTGTCAATTCTGAGAGATTTCTGATAGTCGTTTTACATATGAGGCAGGTAGTGTGAAGAAGGAAGAATAGAGATGGCAAGTTGTTAAAGATGTCATGGAGGACCAAGGATAGTGTCTTGGAACACCATTGTGACACCATTGGCAGGAAGAGGCCTTGGTGGCAGAGGGTTGAGAAAAAGATAAATGTTTAGTAAGGGGGTTAGGAGCATTTATTTGTAGGAGGTAATAAATTGCTATGTCCCTTTGGTGATGTGTCTTTACATGTGTCCAAATTGCTGTTGCAAGTTGCTAGAAAATAGAGTACAATTTTTTATGGATTGAGATAGTTTCCCGCTCTCATGTAGCTAAGATATAGTTCTGGTGCCAGTATTTGGATTCACACTCCTGAATTCACACTCCATTAAAATGAATTTTGAGGAGAAAATACATACTAAAATACAGGTAAACAGATATTCAAGAAAAAACATCTTGTTTCCTTTGTTATAAAGGCACACTTAATGGGAAGTGAATATAACATTATGAATTTTCTCTTTTTAATTGACTTTTTGAAGCTGCATACTCTGACAACAACTATTGGGTAGGAAGCAAACTTTGAGGAAGTGTTTTTAATTTTTGTAGTATACCTAATCTATATGTGTAAATCAGTTTTTTTCAAATCACATAGCAGTCATATATTTATAAGTTGGTTCTGAGCTTTATAGATTTTCTTTTCATTGCCTCTTTGTCTAAACTTTTAGAATTTCCTGGTTTTTGCATCTATTTGTCATTTGTCAGTTCCTTTTCACTCAGAAAACTAGTAAACATTTTGTCAATAACTTGTTCAAAGTGTGAAGATTTAAGTTCCATACATAGTATCTTCCACAGAGATTTCTGTTCAATCACACTAATTTCTGCTGTGGAATTATTTCACACCAGTGAGAAAGAAAAGCTTATCCACACTTACAGTTTTATTATTTTTTTTCTAATAGTATATGTTAAGTGCATCTTTTTGTCTGTAGAAAACTAAACTATGTGATTAAGTTTTTGATGATATTCTTTGTCTTAAATGCTTTTCAGTGAGTAGTACTTTTGAAAATAATGGTTAATTTGGAGAGGAAATTCAGGATGAAGTCATGATAAAACAATGGTTGGTCTAGTGAGATAGCTTAGTGGGTGAAGCCTAAAAAACCTGAGTTTGATCTCTGGGGACCACATAGAAGGAGAGGAGAGAAACCAACTCCTGCAAGATGTCTTCTGGCCTCTATACACCATGGCTTGTGTGCCCCCACACATGTGCACATTCTCATGCACATAAATAAAAATGAGTAAATACATATATTGTTTTTTTTGAGACAGGATGTCTCTGTAGCTTTGGAGGCTGTCCTGGAACTCGCTCTGTAGATGAGGCTGGCCTCGAAATCACAGAGATCTGCCTGCCTGTGCAGTTGCTGGGATTAAAGGCTTGCAGCACCACTATCCGGCTAATTAATAATTTTTAAAAAACATAAATGGTTGCCATTTTGTAAACAGATACCCAATAGATAAGGAAAAGAGCAGAAAGAATTACAGACTATGCCTAAGAACTCAGTTACTCTAGCTTTTAATTGAAAAAGAAGAAAAACAAGACATTACAAAATTTCCAGTTACAGGTTAGTGAAAGAACCTTGAGTACTCAACAGTTAGTATATGGCAAGGCATCTTTTCACCCCTGTGACTCTAGGGCTTTATGCACACCAGGCAGTCATCTACCACTAAATACACCTTACCTCAATGTATGGGAAATTGGGGGTCGTTTTCCCTACATACTATTCTTCCTGCCTTCCGTTGTGTGAGTATTTTCAAATCAGTAGTTTTCATTTGCAGATTTTATAAACAAAACATTCTGATTTTATTTGGCTTTTAAAACTAGTCAATTCTTAGACAGGTGTGGCACTAAAATGACTTTGAGCAGGAACTAGAGTTTAATTTTTAAAGGTATCTTCAGTAGTCTATTAATATTTTACTTGACCTTTGACTCAATATGTAGCCTTGGCTGTCCTAGAACTCACTGAGTAGACCAAGGATTGGACTTAAAGGCATGTACCTCCATGTCCAGTTTAAGATTTATCATTAAGCTGGGCTGTGGGGGCACTTTTCCTTTAATCTCAGTCATCAGGACACAGAGGCAGGAGGATCTCAGAGTTCGAGGCCAGCCTGGTCTATTTGCAGAATGAGTTTCAGGACAGTCAGGGCTACACAGTGAAACCTTGTCTCAAATAAAAAAGAGGAAAAAAAAAAAAAGATTTCTCTTTAATATGTGTGTATGTGTGTTTGTTATGTGCATATGAGTGCAGGTGCCGGAGGCATTGGTTCCATGGAGCTTTGAGTTAGAGGCAATTGAATTGAACTCAGGTCCTCTGTGGGAGCACTATTCACTCTTAACCAATGAGCCATTTCTCCAGACCCCTGTTCCTTTTTTTAATGAAAGAAACTTATTGTGTATATTTGTGTGCATGCGTATGTTTGGAATGTGAAGATCATCAGACAGTATTTTGGAGTTGTGCTGTTTTCTTAACTATGGGTTCCAGCAAATGAAGTAAGTCACTGTCAGGCTTATATAACAAACACTTTTACCAGCTAACCCATCTCACCTCACCCTGTGGGGCTTTTGTTGAGACTTTATCCTGTGTATCCTAGGCTGGTTGTGAGCTCACTATATGGACAAAGATGACCTTGAACATTGAATCCCCCAGCCTCCACTTCCTGAGTGCAAGGATCCTAGGCATTTAATATTTTATACCTGGTTTATTTGGTGTTGGAGATTGAATCCAGGGCCTTTTACATGCCAGGCAAGCTCTCTACCAATACCTGTCCAGTAGTCTTTAAAGTTTGAAATCCAAGACTGTGCATTAAAAGAGGTGGCTCACGTCTTTAGTCTGGAGGCAGTGTCAGGCAAATCTCTGAATTTGAGTCTAGCCTGGTCTACAGAGCTAGTCCTACACTACTATCCACTTTATTCAATAATATTAAATACTCTTGCGGTATATTTGTCAGAAAGAAAATTATTTAAACAGAAACAAAAGGGAATTTGCAATCTGTTTCAACATCAAAATAAAACTAATCTTGTAACAGCTGTTGTAATTCTAAGACCATATTAATCAATTTATTAAGTTCATTCCTCCCAGAATACAACAATATCATATGAAAAGAAAGCTTTGGATGTTTGTGGAGGGCTACACAAAGAAACTCTGTTTCAAGACAAACAAAACCAACAAAAAATCTCCAAAACAAAGAAAAAATTTTTTGTATGTGTAGGTGTTTTACCTGTATGTGTGCAACCTATGTTCCATGTGGTGCAGTATCTATAGGGGCCAGAATAGGGTGTTGGATCCCCTGGGACTGGAGTTGGTCAGTTAAGTCCTATGGACCCCATCTCTAATCTCAGACTCCTTCCCTCCCTTCCTCCCATGTGTGCATTACATGATATGGTGTACTTGTAAAAGGCAGAGGACAACTCTGGAGTGGGTTCTCTCCTTCCACTTTTTTCTTAAATCTGTATGTATGTCTGTGTGAGCATGTTGGACCTCCTAGAACTGGAATTATATACAGTTGTAAACTGCCATGTGGGTCCTGGGGATTTAACCCGGATCCTTTGGAAGAGAAGCTAGTGCTCTTAACCACTGAGCCATCTCTCCAGTCCCCCACCCTGCCCCCCAGGACTTTTAAAAATGGTTGCTTTTGCTTTTCATGTGGGATTACTTCCATCTTCCCTCTTTGTTAGTCTGGACTCTTGGGAAAAAAAAGTATGCAGAGACTTAATTTCTGTTTGGCACATTTTCCATGCCAGCCAGCTGGGGTAGTCTACATATTCTGCCAAATATTGAGATAACTATAGCATAGGCTCTTAATTTGCATGACTGGTTTCATAGCCAATAAATTTACAGCTTAAAGCTGTATTGAGTGTGTGAGCTTGTTGAGGGGTATTATTAGGACATTATGAGCTTTGATTTTAGAACCAAAGGTGATTTTCAGAAAGGGAAATGCGTACTTCTACTCTTGTCAGTTTAAAGTGGGCTACGAATGGGGTGGGGAGGGTGAGGGGTGGTGGTGGAGAGGTGTCTCATTGGTTAAGAATGTCTATGGCTCTTGGAGAAGACCTGAGTGGTTCCCAGCACCCACCAGTGACTACAGTTCTAGGGAATCTAAATCTGATCTCTAAGACCACTTGCTCTTGTGCATATATCGACACACAGGCATCTACACACATGAACATATTTAAAAATAAAATAGCTTTTTAAAAAAGTGGGCTAGAAACTGATCTGAGATGATATTGTTGTTTATTTATTGGATAAAGAATAAATTATGAGGATTGTTAGATGATCCTAACTTAATTAGTATTGGGAAGTTATTTGCCTTTATATAGTGAATGTGGTTTTTTTTCTATAAAACATGGTATCTCAAGTTTCAAGAAAAGTAGATAAGAAATTTATTATTGTTTTCAGTTCCAGTTTTGAGCTAAGCCTTTTACATATCAGCTATAACCTTTTAAAACTGGGGCTTAATTCCCATTATATAAAGGCTAAAGCACCATTCAGAAGTTGGATAACAGCTGGGTGATGACACACACCTTTAACCCCAGCACTCTGGAGGCAAAGGCAGGTATATCTCTTTGAGTTTGAGGCCAGCCTGCTCTATAGATCAAGTTCTTGGATAACTTGAGTTAAGTGGAATAGCTGTTAAACATCCAAAGCTTTCTTTTCATATGATATTGTTGTATTCTGGGAGGAATGAACTTAATAAATTGATTAATATGGTCTTAGAATTACAACAGCTGTTACAAGATTAGTTTTATTTTGATGTTGAAACAGATTGCAAATTCCCTTTTGTTTCTGTTTAAATAATTTTCTTTCTGACAAATATACCGCAAGAGTATTTAATATTATTGAATAAAGTGGATCGTAGTGTAGGTAGTAAATATCTATTTTTTTTTGTGTTGTGTACAAAAACTCAATGTACAAAAACTCAACAATATGCAAATTTTGAGACACAGATCTTTTAAATTTATTTTTATTTATGCACATTGGTGTTTTGCCATGGGTCTTGGGTACCCTGGAACTGGAGTTACAGATAGTTGTGAGCTGCCATGGGGTGCTAGGAATTGAACCTGGGGTCCTATAGAAGAGCAGCCAGTGCTCTTAATACCTCTGACTGAGCCATCTCTTCAGACCCAAGATATATTTTTATAGTACTTCACAAAACATTTTCCCCCACATACATACATTCTCTACCCTTAGAACTTAGAGCCATTTTAAAGGCATGAGTCACCACACCTGGTTATATTGAGTTTTGAGAGATATAGGATTGAGCTTAAATAAGTAACCTTTAGAGATAGTAAATGTGTGATTAAGTATGTAAATATTTGGAAATACAGAATTACATAAAGTCATTAAGTATTTGAATTGAACTGTGAAGACATTCCTATACCTAAAGGGTGGAGAGAAAAAAAGAAGAAACTAAAAAAGTAATATGAAGCAGCCAGAGCTACTGTATCAGATAATGTGCTGCAGATGGTTGTGTGAAAGGCTCAGTTGATTGAATTGGATTGCTGATAAAAAAGTTAACTAAATGAGGATTTCACAGAGTGGTTGTAGTGGCCTGAGGATTGAGAAAATTCACATGTTTTCAAGAGAAGAACTAGGACAGCTGGAAACAGATGCCATGCTCAAATTAGGTAATATAAGGAGGGGTTATTTTAAAAGTATAGGAGGGATGTAGGAAAATTGTAGGGGTGGGGCCCCTACCTTGGTTCTTGACAGTGAAGTTATCATCACCCTGACCCAAATGGATTAGGAGTTACCTGAGCCATGTAGAAGAGGCCTACTTTAAGAGGAGCAGTATCCTTCTGTTTAGGGCATGTACACATGAAGAAGCTCAGCTTTAATGTAATTCTGTTGTCCTCCTGGGGGCAGCAGCTCCTTAGGGATGGAATCCCATGTAAGCCTAAGGATAAGGGCTGTTTTGATGATGGGAGTGATAGAGAGTTGATTTAACTTTGGCTGTCTTGTGTAGTGGGCCTAAGTAGTAGCAGTGCTGCTGGTGTTTCTTCTGCTTCTCATTGTTACACAAGCTCTTGCTGATCAGCCCAAGTGCTGTGATATTAGGTATGCCACAATACTCTCTTGACAATGAAAAATTGCTTTTCTTCACTGAATTAGATTCCAGGAATACTTTCTATCATTTTTTGGGTGCTAAAACCCAAGATGTTGAGTGTGTGAACATACATTTTATCATTGAGCAGTACCCCAACTTGCCTTTCCCCTAACCAGTTTATATACTGTATGTTACCCTAAAAACTCAAACACACTTGCTGAGTATAGTAGCATGATTGTAATCCCAGTATTTAGGACAGCAAGGCAGGGTAATCTCTTATTTGAAAGTAGTCCAGGTTACATAGTTCCAGCCTTGGTTACACTGAGCTTTTGTTCAAAACAGCAAATACAAGGAATGTGAGATATGAAATATTGGGGGGTATATGTGCATGTTTGGTGCCTCTAGTACATTAAAGCGGTAACTTTTTAAGACTTATATTGATTAGTGTTTGTGTATATACCTTAAAAGCTACAATCAACTGACACTCTAGGGAGAACTGTGGTAGCTAGCCAAGTAAGGGGTTAAGCAAGAAGATTCTACCCATACCATTATAAACCAAGAGCAAGTAAAAATGTACAAAACACTACAGATTCAATCTCAACATAAAAATAAGCAGCTATTTTATTACCTTTCACCTAGGTACAAAGTTTGACACAGCAGGAGGAGGACACCAGTTTGGGAAAGGGAGGGTGTATACTATTAGGAGGGAATCTGGCATCAATTTACATTTAGTATATACCTGCTGGGTCATTTTGCAGGCCCCATGTACGAGCATATTCTCGATCCCCCCCCTTGTGTTTTAGTACGTATTATGGGATTAATTACCTGGAAAAAAAATGAAATCCCAATTTGTATATGCATTGATTTGTGTGTGTATAGTTTATTTCCATATCTTTTTTTTTTTTGTGTGTATGTGGGGGGGTGTTGGTTTGAGGCAAGGCTTTTCTGTGTATCCCTGGCTGTCCTGGAACTCACAGATTCTCCTGATGGCTGGGATCAAAGGCATGCACCATCACCCCCTGCTTTTTTTTTTTTTTTTTAAAGTTTTTGGCAACTTCCTAGAATCACCTCCTACATCCTGTGTATGTACATGTTTTAAATTATAATATTATAAAATTTACAGAACCATGAAACCCCTCTGCTAATTTTTAAATTTTATTGAGGAATTTCACTTAAACATTAAGTCACTTACATTTGCAATCTGTTCTTTTATAGAGCTACAGGTTAATGAATACTGATACTCTTGTTTTTACAGTATTTATGTTTTTTCAAGACACAGTTTCTCTGACTATCATGGAATTTGCTTTAGACCAGGCTGGCCTCGAACTCGAACTCACAGATATCTGTCTGTTCTGTCTGCCTTATGAGTGCTGGAATTAAAGTTGTAGGCTATCACAGCCTGCTTCTTACTTCTGTTTTTAAGAGTCTTTCATTCCCCACCACCCATAACATTAAGAATCCTTCAAGAAAAAGTTGTCATTTAATCTTTCTTGAGGATGTGAGTTGAGACAGTATATGTAACATGCTGGCTTTGAATTCACAATCCTGGTATTAGTAGGCTTGTGCCCTCACATGTGACGTCATTTAATTGACCTTTTGAAAAGACAAAAGAATTTAAAAATTGTGTGTGTATACTTGTTCATACATGGAGGTCAAAGGATAAACTTGTGGCGAGTTCTCTTTCTACCATGTAGGTTCAAGGGATCAAATCAAGCTTGGCAACAAGTTCTCTTAAAACCATTGAGCTGTCTTGCTGGCCTGTATCTTCTATTTAAGGCTGCTTGCTGCTTTATTTGTGGGACAGGTCTGGGAATTGAACCCAGGTTCTTATGACTGCTAAGCATTACTTTATCGTTGTAGAGGCAACCTAGAGATGCTGAAAAACTAAAAGACATTAAATGTAATATCTGATGTAGATGATTGGGGCCTATGTGGGTTTTTTGTTGGTATGGTGCTATTTTGTTTCCTTGGATTTGGTTTGGCTAATTTTACCATGCTAGGTCTTGGGAACTTATTTTAAATAACTTCTCATGATTAAAAAAGAGTTTATGTTAAAGGGAGAAACTACTTGAAAAAAGATGTCAGAAATGAACTCTCTACACTAAATTAACTACCTCTAAAACTAATGACTTTAGCAAAAATTATTTCAGCTAAAAATTCTGTTTTTCTGTTTTACATAATTATAAAAGAGCACAAGCTCTAAAATGTTATTTTATATTTTTACTAAATACTAATTTTCCTCTAAACTTGCTGGCCAGTGGAATTTTTTATGCAGTGTGATTGGTTAAATGAAAATCTTGGAGTTGAAAAAGTAAAAGATAATCTGGGCTGGGTTTGGGGGCTGTAATTCTCTCACTTTTGGGCAAGACCATCAGGAGCTAAAGGCCAATCTGAGCTACATGGAACCTTGTCTCAAAATATAAAATAAGAGTATCGATAATACTCAGAGCAATGATGTCAAATTGGTTCCAGTCACTGGTTATGCATCACTCCAGAGCTGCCATATACTGAAAGAATTCTACACACACAGTCTTCATTCTTTAGCTTGCAAGAACAGTAGATCCTAGATTGTGGTTTTGCATTCCTTGCATGAAACTCTGCTCTATAGGATAGAGAGGAAATTGATGAATTTACAGTTTAAGATTCTGCTGAGAATTTTATTAAAAGGTAAGAAGAGGGATGTAGTTCACTGATAGAATATCTGCTCAGTATTCACAAGGCCTAGGTTTACTCCTTGAGAGCATACTTGTATATGAAAGGTAATTACCGAGGACTCTTACATGTAGCATAGTTTTTAAAAGCTGTGGTAATTTGTGATCTATAAACTAGCCTTAAGAATATTATCTTGGGTTGGAGAGATGGATCAGAGATTAAGAGCACCGGCTGCTCTTCCAGAGGTCCTGAGTTCAATTCCCATTGATCACCTGGTAGCTCACAACCATCTATAATGAGATCCGGTGTCCTTTTCTGGCATGCAAGTGTATATGCAAACAGAACACTATATGTAATAAAAAAAAAAAAAAAAAAAGAATACTGTCTTGCTGGGTGGTGGTGGCACATGCCTTTAATCCCACCAGTTAGGAGGTAGAGGCAGGCAGATCTCTGAGTTTGAGGCCTGCCTGATCTATAGAGTAGAGTTCTAGGACAGCCAGGAACAGAGAAACACTGTTTTGAGAAACCAAAACAAAACAAAAAAACTTTTTATCTAGCTTCACTTTGAGGCAGGTTTTATTAGTTTATTTTCTTAGGAGAAATTGTCCTTAAGGTGACTTGCTTAAAGGCATTTATCCAATAAATGACAGATGCTGTGTTTGTTAGAGATAATTTTTATTTAAATTATTTATAAATACAGTAGTACCTTGCCTTTCTGTGAAAATTCATCTTTTATTTCTTTCTCCCTATCTTTTGCCCCCTGCCCCCTTTGGCAGAGGGTCTGGCTTTGTAGTTCAAACTGGCCTAAAACTTTCTATCTTCCAGCTCCAGTGTCTGGGGTGCTGTGTTTAGAAGTGGGCACATCTTTCTTGTTTCAGTTAATTTTCATTGCTGTGTTGAAACACCATGACCTTGAGCAACTTGGGAAGGAAAGGATTTATTTTGATTATACTTTGAATCTTAGTTCATCAGGAAGCCAGGGCAAGAACCTGGAGATAGAGGCCGTAGAGAAATGCTGCTTATTGGCTTGCTCCTTAGGCTTGCTCAGCCTGCTTTCTTATAGAACCCAGGACCACCAGCCTGGACTCACAATGGGCTGGACTCACCCATATCAGTCACTAATTAAGAAATGTTCTCGAGACTGGCTTACAGCCCAATCTTAGGGAGTTATTTTCTCAGTCAAGGTTCCTTCCTTTCAGATGACTTTAGCTTGTATCAAGTTGACATAAAAGTAGCCAACCAGAGAGAGAACCCAGGTTGGAGATCTCCATTGGGTTCCTCACCTTGGAGCTCAGGGAACCCTATGGAAGAAGGTGGAGGAGCACTTGTGGGAGCCAAAGGGGTTGAGGATATTGGGAGGGCACAACTCATGGATTCAACTAATAGGACTCATGGGGGCTCACAGAGACTGAAGCTGGAATTGTGGAGCTTGCATGTGTCTGTGTTAGTCCCTTTGCCTTTATGTTACAGCTGTTGGCTTAGTGTTTTGGGGGTACTCCTGACATTGGGATTTGGATGTCTCTGATTCTCTTACCTGCTTTTGGGATCTCTTTCCTTCCTCTTTAGGGGTTGTGCTTGGTCTTATTGTATCTTGTTGTGCCATGTTCAGTTGATGTCCCTGGGAGGCCTTCTTTTTTCTGTGGGGAGATGGGAGGTGGAAAGGGACTGGGAGGAATGGGGGAAGGGAGCTACCGTGGAGATGTATTATATGAGAGAAGAAGGAAAACAACAACAACAAAACAAACCAGCAACTAGCTAGCATCTTCTCCCCCCCTCCCCCCCAACTTGGTATTTGGTAGTTTACAAATGAGTTTATCTGTTAGGAAGCTGGTTTTGACAGGGGAGGCCAGTTAAAAGTATTTGCAATCTGCAGGTTTGGATAAGATGGTGATAACCTTTCAACAACAAATTAAGATTTTGTTGTTGTTGGGAAGTTAAATGATGGGACACATTTTATGTGCTAAAATACTGCTGTGGAGAACTTGGAGTTTTTTTTTTTTTTTTTTAAATGTAGAACTCTTGTTAAATTAGCTTTTGCCTACTATGTAATCTTTTAGAAGTTAAAAATCATGTACTAGAATAATACTTTACTGTTGCTTTTGCTATAGTATGTGGATTGTTTGCTACTAACTGGTACTAAATACTATTTCCTTTTTGAATACTGAATACTGAAATTATTTCCTTACAGAACTCCTTATCACTCTTCTTCTTACAAATTTACAAGGATAGGCTAGCAGCAGCTACTCTTTAAATCAACATATAAGGCACACAACACATAGCCTTGAGTATAGGAGAAATGAGGGCAATAAACTTAAAATAGTAATCTTTTAAAAACTAATAAAGCACACCAGGGTAATGGTGGAAAACACCATTAATCCCAGCACTTGGGAGGCGGAGACCTATGTATCTCTGAGTTCAAGGTCCAAAGCTATAGAGAAACCCTGCCTCAGAATAAAACCAAAACAAACAAACAAAAAACCCTTTATTTTCTTATCTGTTTAAGTCAAAGGATGCTTACTTAACACCTAAAGCAGAAAGTCTTCACTTTTGAGATAAGATAGTAGAAGCCAGGTAGTGCATACTAGATCACTAGTTTGAGGCCATCTTGGGAATCCAAAGGGGAGAGAGAGCCTTTCTCAAAAACAGAAACAAAACTGAGTGTGGTAGCACATGTCTAGCAGAGGCAGGTGGATCTATGTGATTTTGAGGCCAGTCTGATCTGACCTACACAGTAGCAAGTTCTAGGCCATTGTTACATGGTAAGAGCCTGTCTCAAAATCAAAACATAATACAGCACCATTAAACACAAAGTGTCTGTAGTTGAATATTATACAGTTATAAAAAATGAGATGAGAGCTGGAGAGATGGCTCATTGACTCATGGCACATGTGTACCCACACTTACACAAATCAATTAAAATGAGGTATTTTAACTTAATTATATCTTAGAGATTTACTAACAGAAACATCCTATTACTATTAATTATTTGGATGTTCTTAAGTAAATAAGCCAAGTGGTTCTCTGTTGAACACAGGAGGAAGTTGAAGCTCTCAGGATACTCTAGAAGATAGGACTCTTATAGGAGATCTAAAGAACTAGCTTGACATTGGTGTTAACAATCCTAGACTCGGTTACCAGTACTCTTTTTATTTATAGAAACAGGTTTACTTTTAGACTTGATTTCACTTAGAACCACCCTTCCAAAATCTTAGATATCAACTTTTGGTTTTTAACTTTTTTTTTTTTTTTTTTTTTTAGAATTTTTTTAGAATTGTTGATTGGTATTTCTGGCACTTAAGAGAATTAGTTCATTGCCCTTAGTGAGGAAAGTATGTAAAAATAAAACCGGTACCTTTTTATATATTAGATGTCTCCTAAATGTAAACAAATACAAATCTTAGCTAAGTGATTGATTGTTGGCCTCATGGATGTTAAGCAGGTACTCTATCACTGAGTCAAATCAGTACACTTCCTCTTGTTACTTATCATTTTTGAAAACAGTGTGTTAAGTTTCCCAGGTATGACAAGAACTTGGAATGTTCTTGCTGGGATTACAGGAGTGACATAGTTAAATTACATTTAATCTCATTAAGTGGATCAAAATTATATAGTGACTTCATCCATATAAAGCATTCCTTTTGGCTTTTTGAAAGTGTGTTTATTACGATTTGTAAATAAGCTGGTGCATGCCTTTAATGCTTGGGAGGCAGAGGCAGGTGGATTCTATGTCCTGATTTCCAGGACAGCCAAAGCTACCACACATTGAGACTCTGTTGAAGCAAAACAAAAGATTGTAAATAGCTTTTCTTAAATGTAGATGTATTTTTCCTGAGGCAATTGTATTGTTTGGCACAGAGTAATATTTGCTAGTATTTACCCATGAATAAGTGCTCGGGGAATCATGGTAATTAGTTTGGATAATATTGCCATCTCTTAATTGGAAGGTAAAATTATTTTTTTCTGGTGATTAAAAATTTAAGGCAACAAAAATTAATTCCCCATACATAAAATAGTCATATTAAGGGTTGGAGAGATGGTTCAGTGGTTAAAAACACTGGCTGCTCTTCTAGAGGTCCTGAGTTCAATTCCCAGCAACCATATCTAGAGTGGGATCTGATACCCTCTTCTGGCATGTAGGCATACATGCTGATAAAGCACTCATACACAAAATAAGTAAATAAATCTTTTTAAAAAATCATGTTAAGCTTGCAATGCTGGTTGATATGAATAGTTCCTATAGCCACATAGATACAAGAGCCATTGTTAAAAATTACATGATGTTATGTGGCTTTTAGGATTAGAAGAAATATAGAAAGATGTAGAGATGCTTCCTGCAGTTAGGTTTCTAAGCAAAACTAATATACCTTATATTCAGCCCTGTTGCGGGTAAGCACAAATGTCTCTTGAAAGGCTTTCATTCATTGTTACTGGGTTTAGTTCTACTAAATATTTTCTTAAATTAAGCATAGTTATTTGAAAGTTTAAATGTCATCCTCACTTGGTTTTGTTTCTTAATGCCTAATTTCTGAGTTCAGCACAGCAGTTTTAAGAGGCTATGATGTTCAGGGACAGGTTACTGGATGCAGCTGTACATACTGAGTAAGAAAGCAAGTGTCAAATGTGTAAACATTTTTTTTTAATAATTTGAAATTATTGCAGCTATTTACAAGATTATTCTGAACTACTGTTCAGAGAGCCCTGTTATTGTTAATTTGCATACTGATGACATTTCATGTTTTTAACTTGACATACTTTTTATTTTTATAGATAAAGTGGAGAATTTCAGTGAAGAACATGAAAAAAATAGTCACCATTTTCATAAAAATACTGAAGATAGTACTAAGAAACCTAACACAGAAACCACAGTAGCTTCTGAATATAAAACTGATGAAATAAAGGAAACAAATGATACTTGGAACACCCAGTCTGGGAAGAGATCAGAGTCTCCATCTGAAAGTTGTCCAGTCAAAGGACCTGTAAGAACTGGTTTATATGAGTGGGACAATGATTTTGAGGATATCAGATCAGAAGACTGTATTCTGAGTTTGGATAGTGATTCTCTTTTGGAGATGAAGGATGAGGATTTAAAAAACCGATTGGAAAATCTAAATGAAGCCATTGAAGAAGATATTATACAAAGTGTTCTTAGGCCAACCAACTGTAGGACGTACTGTAGGGCCAATAAAGCGAAATCCTCACAGGGAGCATTAAATTTCGATAAGCTAATGGATGGTACCAGTCAGGCCTTAGCCAAAGCAAACAGTGACTCAAGTAAAGATGGCCTGAATCAGGCAAAGAAAGGTGGTGTAAGTTGTGGGACCAGTTTTAGAGGAACAGTTGGACGGACTAGAGATTACACTGTTTTACATCCATCCTGCTTGTCGGTTTGTAATGTGACCATCCAGGACACAATGGAACGGAGTATGGATGAGTTCACGGCATCTACTCCTGCAGATTTAGGAGAGGCTGGCCGGCTCAGGAAAAAGGCAGATATTGCAACTTCCAAGACCACTACTAGATTTCGACCTAGTAATACTAAATCCAAAAAGGATGTTAAACTTGAATTTTTTGGTTTTGAAGATCATGATGAGACAGGAGGTGATGAAGGGGGTTCTGGAAGTTCTAATTACAAAATTAAATATTTTGGCTTTGATGATCTCAGTGAAAGTGAAGATGATGATGACGACGACTGTCAAGTGGAAAGAAAGACAAACAAAAAAAGAACTAAAACAGCTCCATCACCTTCCCTGCAGCCTCCCCCCGAAAGCAGCGATAATTCCCAGGATAGTCAGCCTAGTACTAATAATGCAGGTAAGAATTATAAGAAGTATATATAACATAATAATATATTTAATATATGACTTGTTTTTCAGGTTTTGATTAATCAAAGGCTAGACTCTTTCCTAGACACTTCGATTTACACACACACACACACACACACACACACACACACACACACACACACACACACACAGAGATTTATTTTTAGTAATATGTAGGTATGTGTGCCTGTATGTGAGTATGTGCATGTGAATGCAAGTACCCTCTGAGGCCAGAGACAGTAGGTCCCCTAGAGCTGGAATTATAGTTGTAAGCTGTCTGACCTAGGTGCTGAAAACAATTCAGATCCTTTGGGAGAGCAGCAAATTCTCCTAACCACTGAGACATCTCTCTAGCCTTAGTTTGTTATAATATTATTAGAATCATCTATTTAAAACCCATCTATTGCCTTATACAAAGATGTAGTATTTTACATGTAAATTTTTAGGTCTTAAATGATGAAAGATTGGGAGTCTTGCATACTTTAACTCTGTGACTAGCATTTGAGGTATTTGGTTTCAAATTGGATTCCAAATCTGGACCTCACACATAATAAGCAAGTTCTCCTACTGAAATACAATCTTAGGCCAGCACCTGTGAATTTACGTGAGAATTTTAAACTATTGAGTTATTGGGAAAGAGATACCAAACATCTTGTTTTAGCTTTGAAAATCTAAATGCAATGGAGACATAAGGATTTTGGACATTTAGAACTGTACTGATAACAGATGGTTTTAATGAAGGAAATACTCAAATTAATTAAACCCTTTGAAAGTAGCACAAAATTTAAAAAAAAAAAAAAAGACTTTTTCGAACATTCTCAAACCCTCTTAAATTGTGGTTTCATAAGATCAAAAACTATGCTGGGCAGGTGGATCTCTGTGAGTTTGAGGCCAGCCTGGTCTACATAGTAAGTTCCAGGACAGCCAGGGCTATACAGAAAAATCCTGTTAGGGAAAAACAAAACAAAACAAAAGATTGAAAAATACTAGGTAAGTTATTCTCTTTTAATAATGAAAATTTGTGTCAAGATTGTAGGCTCAATGATAAGATTGTGTTAGGAGTTGAATCTCTAGTGAGAGGTAGATATAAATAAAATAGGTAGCTCAGCTATAATTAAGCCTTTCCTTAACAAGGGCAATGTTTAGAGGATTCACTGTTACGTGAGGCAGAATTTGTGAAAGCTACTGGAATAAAGGGTCTTTTTAACCAGATACAGCTTTTCTATATTGGTCTAATTGTTTAAAAAGTTTTTGTCCTGCTAAAGTTGTACACATCTGTAATTGTGGTGAATTAGAATTTTCATAGTATTTGTGAATTTAGATTCTCAAATATAGTATATCATACTCGACACTACCTACGACTTAGCTATTTTGGACCTAAAAATAGTTTGTATGATTAGAATGAACTTTTTTGGTTTTGGGGTTGATTTTTACAGAGATATGTTCAGTGACTGAGTTACACTCTTAGCCCTGATGAGATTCATCCTTGGTTTTAAACTGGAATTAAAGCAGGAACTTAAAGAGCCTCTTCACATGCCTAAAAGAGTATAGTTAACATTTATCCAGGGTTGTCATCAGCCTCTTCTGGAAGATTACAGTTTGTAGCAGCCTCACTAGACACTTGAGATCTGGCCATAGTGCAGTACCTGCACTGTTGTCCTGCTGCAGTTTATTTGACTTTTAGGCTCATTTGTATAGTAAGTTGTTCTTCTCATCTGTGATTTAAAATGTGTTTTTACATATTGTAATAATAGAGCTTTAATTCTGAAATGTGAAAATTAGACTCACTGAGAAATGAAGTGGGCATTGAACATTTGAAAACTAGAGACCCCTTGGATGAGAAACACCAAGTTGCAATTGAGTCTTGATATAATGTGTGAGCTAATGATTATTTTTAAAAGTCCAGGTAAGAAAATGTCTTCCCTTCTATGTTAGAAGAAAATGTTTATAACCATTTAGGAAGTAATGTAATCCCTTAGTAAGTAATTTTATGTGAAGGCCCATAAGTCATTGAACTGCATTGGACTGGCCAAAGAACTTTGTTGTTTTCTTTCTGACTCAGCCTTCCAAGTCCTGAGATTATAGACCCATGCTATCATACTCCAGAGATTTTGCATTTTAAAATTTAGTTCTTTATGGGGCTGGAGAGATGGCTCAACAGTTAAGCGTGCTTGTTCTTGTAGAGGGCTTGGTTTCAATTCCCAGCACCCATGTTGTGGTTTACAACCATTTATAACTTTAGTTCTAGGGGATCTTATGCCTTTTCATTTCTGTAGGCTCCCAGGTAGGAATGTAGCTCACATATACACATGTAGGCAAAACATCCATATGTATAATATTAATGTAACATTTTTAAGAGTGATTATCTTTGTAGGATCCAGCAGCCTCTTAAACAGTTTGAACAGTGTTTTTGACTTTTGAGAGTCACACCAAGTTACTTGTGTTGTATAAAGGACTTTATACCCCCAGCTAGCACAAATGCATGTCGTGAGTACTGGAAGCATGCAGTGTTGACACCAGACCACCTGGGTTTGGATTCTGGCTCTGCTACATCAGCTCTGCCTAGCTGGCTTCCAATAAGTATTCTTTCAAGGCAACATGATTTCATGAACTTAAAATCTAGAAAAATGCAAAACTTAGATATCATTTGATATTTATATGAGTTTGATATAAATTATATTTCTAGCACATGTATGTATCTGGTAGTTACATGATCTATGAAATTCAAATTTTATTTTGGAAAAAAATTATAAGCTAGGGATAGTGATACATGACTGTAATTTTAGTATTTGGGTGGCTGAAACAGAGGGACTGCCATGAGTTTGAGCCAATTAGGGATATTTAGTGAATTCCAGGCCACCCTGGGTACTAGCTACAAAGACCCATTCTTAGTAAATGAGAAAATATTTTTTTTTTTTTTTTTTTTCTGTTAACAAAATAAAACTAGAACATGTGTGTAACAGCCAGGGTTTGAAGTAGAGGGTGGGGGTTAGAGTATTGTTTGAACCATTGCTGTTCTTAATCTTTCATTTCCCACTCTACTCCCCAATATTATGTTTAAAAAAATGGTCTTTTCTGATAATTTGAAATACTGGAAAGCTAGCTAGTTTTGATTACCTTTTCAGAAAACTTGGATTTTACAGAGGACTTGCCTGGTGTACCTGAGAGCGTGAAGAAGCCCATAAATAAACAAGGAGATAAATCCAAGGAAAATACCAGAAAGATTTTTAGTGGCCCCAAACGGGTAAGTAAAACACGATTATTGGTGATTATTATGTATTTATCATTAGAGGGCTCAAGTCTTATTTAGGGTTTCTATTGCTATGAAGAGACACCATGGCAACATTTATTTGGTGCTATCTTACAGTTCAGAGGTTCAGTTCATTATCATCATGGTGGGTCATGGCAGTGTACAGGCAGAAAATGTTGCTGGAGAGGTAGCTGAGAGTTCCGCATCTTGCACAGGAGACAGGAAGTGATCTGAGATACTGCATAGTTTGAACATGTATGAGACCTCAAAGCCCACCCCCACAGTGAAACTTCCTCCAGCCAGGTCATACCTACTCCAACAAAACCATACCACCTAAAGCTAGTAGTGGTGGTGCAGGCCTTTAACCTGAGCACTCAGAGGCAGAGGCAGTTGGATCTCTTGAAGTCAAGGCCAGCTTAAGAGGAGTTACAGGACAGACAGGGTTACACACAAAAACTCTGTAAGGTGTGGCACCTCCTACTAGTGCCACTGTTTTGGGGGCCCATTTCTTTCAAACCATCATGGCTCAACCCTTAATTTTTTTATTGGGAAGTTATCAAAAGCCATTGTGGCAGTATTTCTTGTGTATCTGTAAATTTTCTTTTAATTTGCTGTTTTAAGAAAAGTTATGTATATATAGGTATATATATAGCATTAAAAGTCACTTCCATGCTATGGAATATTGGTTTTTCAAACTTACAATCGAGAGGCTGGTTCTGAGCTGAGGCTTCTTATTCTGTCTTGTAATTGTCTTCTGCCACATATTGCTAGTCCAGAAAAAGACCAACATTCAAAATACAGTTTCTACTAAATTCCAGTTGCTTTCATGCCATCCTCAGATTGAGCATTTCAGAATCATTTCAGAATGTCTGTCCTTTTGAATCTCTCTTTTTTTTTCCCCAGTTCTTTTAAGATATATACTCACAGTCATACCTTATGTAGCCTTTTTGGTAACTGCAGACTATTTTGGCATTCCCTTTTATATTCTCATCAGCAACACAGGGTGTATCAATTTCTCCCATATCCTTGCCAACATTTTACTATTAGGCAAAAGCTACTGTAGGCTAGGTGTGGCGCTGCATGCCTTTAATCCTAGCCACTGAGAGGTAGAGGCTGGCAAATTTCTGAGTTGAAGGCCAGCCAAGGATAGTGAGATCCTGTTTCAAAAAAAAAAAAAAAAAACAAAAAACAAAAAACTACCACAATAGGTATGGGCTAGTTATGTTTTGATATTAGTTATCTTTTCTGTTGTTCCTTACATTAATTTTTTGAGATAGTATCTCACTCAACCTGGAGTTCACAGATTCAGCTAGACTTCTACTGGCCAGCAAGGTCCAGGAATCCTCTTTTCTCTACTTTTCCAGAGCTGGGGTTGCAAGCATGTGTGCTGCTATGCCAGCTTTTATGTAGGTGCTGGAACTGAGCTGAGTTGGCGAATGCCTTACTGAGCTTTCTCCCTAGCTCCATTGTGTGTACTTTGTGAAATATCTAATTGAGTCTTTTGACCATTTTTAAAATTAAGAGTTATTTTTTATTGTTTAGTTGTTGGAGTTAGTAGATTTCTCAAAAAATTAAAACTAGAACTACCATATGACCCAGCTGTCACACTCCTGGGCATATTCCCAGAGAACTCCATATCCTGCTGTGCAGATATTTGTATCCCCATATTCTTCTTTATTCACTGTAGCAGAGGATTTGGAATCATCCTGGTTGTTTATCAAAAGATGAATGGGTGTGCGTGCGTGTACTATTCAGCTATAAAGAAAAATTTAATAAAAGTTTTCAGGAAAATGGACTTGGATTAGAATGTGTAATATTAGCTGAGGTCATATATTCTTGAAAAGAAAAAAGTGTACTTATATTTGAAGTCAAGCTAAATACACAGACACACAAATGTACATGTGAGCACAGTATACTATGTATGAAAGAGAACAAGAATTGCTAAATGTTAGAGGGTGAGGAAGGACTGAATTTCTAATCTATTCTGTAAAGAAGAGAAGTTCATTGAGTTAATCTTTGAGCCTGTGTTAGGTGTTTTTTTTTTTTTTAATTTGCAATGTTTTGTATAATAAAGTTATAAAATTTAATTAAAAAGGAATCCCTTTGCAAATATTTTTTCAGCTCTTCATGTTGCCTCCCTCCTTGCCAATTTTTAAAATTTTTGAGGAAGCCCAATTATTTATCTTTTGTTGTCTGTGGTTTTAATGAATTCATTGCCAAATTCAGTGTAGGTTTTAAAAACTTTTTCTCTTCAGGTTTTGTAGATATATGTAGGTTTTTTTGATTTATTTTGAGTGAATTTTTCTGTATACTGTAAGGTCATGATCGCGGTCCCCTTCACTTTTAGGCATTGTAGCATGTACTTTAATACAACCCTGCACAGGTACTGAGAATATTTCTTAACGTTTAAAAAGTCTGCATTGTGTTGTTCTTGTAAGTTGCAGTTAAAAGTTGTTAGCACCTTTTGTTCTTGCCAGTTGAATTAATTTTTGTAGCTAGACTATAAATAGTTTTTTTATGGTTCTATTTTTTTCTACTTTTACTTATGTAAAAACCCACCAACTTTTCTTCACAATAGTTGTAGATGCACTTTAGTTGTTAGGGATTTGTTTGTGAAGTATGTTAGTTTTCAGAGCAATAATTACCAATAGGCAAGGGAGGTCCCAATCACTTTATAGATTTTTTTTTTTAAAACCTTTATTTCATTTATTTTGGGGGAAAGAATTTCATATATAAGCACTGTGTTTACATCATTTTTTACCTGTCCCTTTCTGTGTCTTCCTTTTCAACATTATGACTTCTTACCTACTATTATTATACACACATGCACGCACACAAATGTATGTAAAAAATCTTGCTAGTCCCTTTAGTTTTGCTCATATGTATGTGAGTAGTTTCAGGTCAGTGTGGGTCACATAGCAAGACCCTGTCTCAAATACAAATGGTTTTATAAAAGCAACCCCAAAACACCTTTCAGGTTAGAAATAAAAAACAAATTCCATCCTGGCATCGGTGGTGCGCACACCTTTGATCCCAGCACTTGGGAGGCAGAGGCAGGCAGATCTCTGTGAGTTTGAGGCCAGCTTGGTCTACAGAGTGAGTTCCAGGACAGCCTCCAAAGCTACACAGAGAAACTCTGTCTCAAACAAACAAACAAACAAACAAACAAAAAATCCAAAGCCAAAAACCAAAAAAACAAAAACAAAAAAATCCAAATGTATTGTTTATAATTGTACTAAAATAGTAAACCAATTATTTAAAACCAAAAATATCGAAGAAAGAATAACATTGTTTTATCTTTATTTTTGTAAATCTCTGCAAAGGCAAGCTTTTGAAGATTTCCTGCTTTGGCTCATGACTTTAATCGCAGCACTGGGGAAATTTAACATAAACATACTATATGATTGTATTTTAGATAACCTTTTCAAATGATTTTTTAAAAATATATTTGGTGTGCTATACCAGAAACTTAAATTTGAGTTTCTCGATTAACCCACATCTGAAGCATTTCATACCATTACATTAGAACCTTTTGTTTCCCCTCAACATTTTGAACAGGTATTTTAGTCATGTGTGCTTTATAACCTTATATGTGGGCTATTTGGAAAATACTAGTCACCCCGAATTATGCAAATTTTTCTAAGATGACATTCCATTATGCTCAATCAAAAATTCATGTTAGCATTTTACTGAGGGTGACTGGTCAGAGGCTGGGCACACATCTGTAATAACTAGTACTCAGGAGGCTGAGACAGGAAACTGATTTTTTTTTTTTAAATGCTAGGCAAGATGCTGCAGGCCTTTAATCACAGCAGAGGCAGGCAAATGGATCTCTGTTAGCTTAAGGCCAGCTCTTCTGCAAAGAATTCTAGGCCAGTCAGATTCATGTAATTAAAACTCTCAGAAAAAAGAAAACAATTCCTTGATAATCTTTTTTTTCTTTGCTTTTTTGTATTAAAATTTGTCAGTGTTTTGATTTTTTTTGCAATGTTAGTGATCTAACCCAAGGCCTTATACATCCTTGGCAAGTACTCAAACACTGAGCTATATCTGAAGCCCTGTGTTCAGTGTTTAAATTTAGTTTTAAACTTGATATTGAGAGATTTTACTTTGCTATTCACACAATTTAAAAAGTTAATAGTGTACATGCACTTGACCTGATTTTGGGATCTGGCCTAAAGTAAATCAGGTCATGGAAAACAACTCAGCAGCAGACCTATTTGCTGCTGTATTGATGGACATGATACTACAGAGTTAGAAAAATTAAGGAAATTACTTTTGTTTTTTTGTTTTTTGTTTTTGTTTTTGTTTTTTTTTTTTTTTTTTTTTAATTAAAAAGCTATGGGACAGAACACACTTGAAAGATGTTATGTGAACCAGGCTGTGGTGGCACACACCTTTAATCTCAGCACTCAAGAGGCAGAGGCAGGTGAATCTCTGTGAGTTCAAGGCCAGCCTGGTCTACAAAGCAAGTGCCAGGGTAGCCAGGGCTATTACACAGAGTAACCGTCTTGGGGGCAAAAAAAAAAAAAAAAGTAATGTGGGTAAAGCCTTGTAACATTAATAGTTTTAGCATTTTATTTCCTTAAGAGAAATCCTTTTGTATGATTTATATAAACTAAATTTTAGAATTCATAGAAAACTAAATGCTCCAAGGAATATTTACTTATTTTCCAGATACCATAAGAGAGAAGGGAATGAGAATGACTTAGGAAAAATGGTCTCAGCAGTTGAAGAATACTCTCAACTTGCATTGTCTAGTGTTTTTTTCTGATTCAATTTAGTTGCCATGTTTTTGGTCAGAGCACTAGAGGAGATACTTTGTTCTCATTGCTTCAAAGCCCTGTTAAATATACAGAGCTATGAAACATATAAAAAATATACATACACTCTTTTTGTTAAGACTGTACACTTAAACCCAATACCTCATACTTAGGGCCTTGCACATGCCAGGCAATCCTCTAACACACACACACACACACACACACACACACACACACACACACACACACACACACACACACACACACACACACACACACTCTCACCCTCATGCTCTGGGCCTTGCACATGCCAGGCAAACCACCACCACACCTAGTGTTGTAGAACCCACAGTTCACACTAATATTCTCACTTCTGATCCAATACCAGGTATATTTTGCCCTTCATGCTTTTGTATTTTACTTCTTTTTGTCTACAGTGAGAAATCTGGTTGGCATTATCGTTAGTACACTTTATTTGGTCCTAATATTTGTCAGCAGTTTCTTGATCATGTAAGTCATCTCTACACCTTAGTAACACAGACATAGGCTAGCCAAGACTTTGCTATTCTCTACCTTTTTATATTAGGAACATTAACTTTTTTTTTTTTTTTTTAAAAAAAGAAATATATTTAGGTATTTTATGGTGAAATATGCCTGCATGTATGTATATGCACCTATTTGTGTGCCTGGTTGCCCAAGGTCAGAAGAGTATGTTAGTATTGTAGTTACAGATGGCTGTCAGCCACCATATGGTTGTTGGGAACCAAGCCCAAGTCGTTTGCAAGCACTCTCAACTGCTAACCCATCTTCTCCAGCTTTATTAGCTTTATCAAGTATGTTATCTGTACAGTTTTTGCCTTACCAGGAGTGTAGCAGGAGTTATTACTAAGATGGAGGGCTGGCTGGCAGGTTACATGCTACAGAAAAATGAGAAGGGCGAAGAAAACCAGTTAAAAAAAACTGGTTTAAATAATGGCTTTAAAAAGTCATTTGCTGGGCTTGAGAATTGGATTGGTGGTTAAGAGCATTCTTGCTCTTCCAGAGGACCTAGGTTTGATTCCCCAGCACCCACATGGTGGTTTACACCATTTTTCCAGCATCTGACATCCTCTTCTGATCTCTGCAGGCTCCAGACACGCATGTGGTACAAATACATACATGGATGCAAAATAGTCATACACATGCTAAATAGAAACCAAAACAAACTAAGAAGAGTTATTTGCTAGTTAGGAAAATAAATTGGACTTGAACATAAACTGTATTTAAGTAGCCGTGGTAAGATCTTAGTGGTTGATCATTTGGAAATTCTGGCACTTTTTGTCCATGAAATGTTAACCAGTTTCTGGTTTCTGGCTAGTATTTCCCTATCTCCCGGATTTACAGAGGTAATTTCTTCCCTTGCTCTGCCCACTTTAAATCCAACTCCTATTTACTGCTGTCTTCTTCTACAGTGTTTTTATTACCAGCCAGAATCACCTTCAGAGAGAGCTTGTAAGGTTGCGTTTTTCTTGAGAATGTTGGCCATGTTCATTTTACAATTAAGACTGCTTTTGGATCTTTGAAATTAGTGTAAGGTCTGTGTGGTTTCAATTTTCAAATATTTCTACCACTACTTGTCAGTGTCTGTAGTTTAATACTGGGCCCATCTGGCCCTATCTTTTGTCTGACTTTCGAAGGAACATTTTGGACTTAAATTTTTTTTTCCTTCTGTCATCCAATATGACACTAGATAATAAGCTTCTGGGCAATTGGATTAAAATTATTTTTCATTATAAATCATCATTACATACATACTAATTTGTATTAGAAAATTGCAGTTTTATGAGTCTGCAATTTTAGTCATATAGCTTTATATTTTATAAATTCTTTTTTGTTTCCTGAAATTAGTTTACATAAGTTCTCAATTTAAAAACAGAGTCTTGTAACTGAAGAGATTTTAAAGGACAAGTACTCCCACATCTCACCCAAGAACAAATGTTCCTCTACACAGTTCTTGTTTTAGCAGTTACAACTCACTTTCCCAAAACAGCTTTTTTTTTTTTTTTTTTTTTTTTGGTCCAATGTATTTACTGAGTGTTGCTTTTGTCCTGTATTTGAGGATTTAGCTACCATTTTAGGATTTAGACATCTAGATTGGTGATGTTTTCCTAAAACTAGAAACCTGAGATGTTCATGCAAATGAAGTCTGAACTAGTATGATGATTGGGAGCTAGAAGAATATGAAGTTGAAAGCCATCCAGGTGTGGTGGCATATGCCTTTAATCCCAGCACTCAGGAGGCAGAGTTATAAATTCGAGACCAGCCAGTTTACAGAATGACTTTCAGGACAGCCAGCACTACACAGAAAAACCCTGTCTCAAAAAAACAAAACAGAAAACAAAAGTTGAAAATCATGGCTGTCTGTTTACAGTTGGTAGAATGAGAGTGCAAAGTAGTTTAATATAGTAAGAGTTACCAAGTGGGTTCTCGTTGACTCTGGGTGTGGAAGAAAAGTCAGTTCAATTGGCTTCCTTGTCTCTTTATTCAGTGTATGATCTCAGTACTTGCTGACTGGGGATTCCAGAGGAAATAAAAAGAATGTCTTTTTAACACTTGCTAGATTGTTTTTCCAAACTGGAATTTTAAATAGTTTTTTTCTTTTTTCTTTTTCTTTTTTTAAGCATTCTCTTTCTTTTATAGAAATAGTATTGAATACCAAACTAGGTATTCTCAATTGTTGATCTGTGTAAGTAATGAAATAAAATTACTTAGGAAAAGTTTGAATATTTTGTCTATATAATTCCCTTTTTAAAAAAGTTTTATTTAAAATGCTACTAAAATACTATTACTCTTAGTTTTCCTTTGTTGAGGGGCTTTTTTCTTTTTTTAAAGTGTATATGAGTTTTTTTGCCTTCATACAGAATGCATAAAGGCATTTTGTGCATGCCTGATGCCCAAAGAGAAGCAGAAGGGAGTGCTGGATCCTCTGGAACTGGAGTTACAGATGGCTGTGAGCTACCATGTGGGTACTGGGAAAGGAATACAAGTCTTTTGAAAGAGCAGCCAGAGCTCTTAACTGCTGAGGCGCTTCTCCAGAGTGATGCTTAGCAATTAAGAACACTGGCTGCTCTTTCAGAAGACCTGGGTTTGTTTTGCAGCACCCACTTAGAAGCTCACAGCCACCTGTGACTCTGGTTAATGGCCCTCTTACTGCCTCTAGGGTACCAGGTACTGGCTATTTGGTCCCCATCACATGTTTCTGTCATTCTGGAGAAACCCCTCGCTTTCTGAATAACACAGGTTCATCTTATACTATCTGCTAAGCTCTGGTATTGGAAATTAGTTTGAGGTGCCCCCAGAGACTTAAGTTTTGTGCAACTAGGTATGCTCTCATTAACTTTGGCCCATTTAACAGAGATAGGAAACATGCTTGTATACAACCACATGCATGCATGTAGATTCATACATGTCTTGAGTTCACACAGATAATCTTATCAATCCATCACCACAATTTTCTTATTCCTTTTGTTGTCAGTGAACATGAGCATCTTGTAAAAGCAAAGCATCTAGCATGAGCAAACTTGTAACAGTTCTAAAAATGTATTTACTTATTTCACCAAATTAAAGCTATTAAGATACTTGGGATTTGGGCCTGAGGTGATAGCTCAATGGTTAAGTACTTTCTGGGCAACAATAAGGATCAAGCTTTGACCCATGTTAAAAAACAAAAACCATGCATGGTAGTGCCTGTAACCCTAGCACTGTGGAGTTAGGAGTTGGGTGGATCCCAGGAGTTCACTTGCCATTCAGTCCTAGTCAGTTGGTGAGCTCCAGGTTCAATGAAAGATCTGTCTCAAAAGTAACATGTAGCAGTTGAAGAGGTCACTTGACGTTGATTTGTGATCTCTATACCCAGGCATGTACACTCTACATAGATACAAGTTATTTAGAATTTGTTTACAGGCATACACTTGGCCTTGCCCAATCATAACAAAGGTATAAAGTCAAATGCTATTTTCACATATTATTTGAGGTTAGTTCTGTCTGGTCAGTTGGTATATTCTTCCTCATTTTTTTGAAATATGAGCAGGTTTCTTGATTCTGGTTTGCTTTAAGTTTAGTTTTTTTTTTTTTTTTATTTTTTTTTCACACTCCATATTTAGTGAATGCTGTACACAACATTATTTTTCCAAAAGTAAAATCTATTAAAAAAGAAAAAGTAAATTCAGTTAAGGGTCACTCCATTTGAGAGCTATTCTACTTTTTTGTAGGGAACTCACTTTCTTTCCTATTTTCCTTTTTATAAAAATAGCCAGATGCTGTCTTACTAAGTTTCTTAATGAAAAGTTTAAAAAAAATAAATTTATTTATTTATTTATTTATTTATTTATTTTTAAAAGAAAGGGTCTTATTGTATCCTAGGCTGACTTTACTCCTCAGTCTCCTGACAGCTAACATTATAGACTCTTGCTACCACATCCTACTCATATGTGCTTTTTGTTGGTGGTATTTTGTTTCTGAGTTAAGCTCTTACTAGGTAGCCTTGGTTGCCCTGTAGCTTGCTATCCAGGTCATATTGGTGTGGAACTCATAGAGATCTGCCTGTCTCTGTCTTAGAGTGCTAGAATTAAAGCGGGTATCACTATGCCTGCCTTATAAGAGATTTGTTTGTACTTTGCTTATCTTGGTTAGTAATATCTCTTGGAAGTCACTTAGTGTTGGCTCCTATAATTCTCCCGAGTAGTAATAAAGTAATAACTTGGCTTTAGATCACCTTTTTTACTTTAGTTGCATTCTTTCATATGCTGAGTGTTTATATTTAAATTACTTTCTTTAAACCATTTTTTTGTTTGTGTTTGTTTGTTTTTGTTTTCTGAGACAGGGTTCCTCTGAATTGTTTTGGAGCCTTTCCTGGAACTAGCTCTGTAGACTAGACTGACCTGGAACTCAAAAGAGGTTTGCCTGCCTCTGCCTCTGCCTCTGCTTCTTGAGTGCTTGGACTAAAGGCGTATGCCACCAATGCCCTGCTTAAAGCCAGTTTTTAAAAATTTGCATTTTATGTGTATGGTGTTTTTGCTTGCATGTATATCTGTGTACTGTGTACATGCTTAGTTTCTATTGAGGCCATAAGAGGGTATTGGATCTTTTGGAATTGGAGGTGCAGACTGTGGTGAGCTGCTGTGTGGGTGCTAGGAATCAAACCTGGGTCTTTAGGACCAGCAGCTAGTATGCTCTTTACCTGTCTCTTGAGCCCCCTCTTAATATTATGTATGTGTAGTTTTTCTTTGACTCCCTAGTTTCTGTTTTCTATATCTTCCACTGTGTTGGCTTTTTGTGTTTCTTCCTCTCTTCCTTTTCTCTTTTCTTTGCTACTAAGGCACTGTACCCAGTCAGACACAGTTATTCATTATATATTGCATCACTTTGAATATTCACTTAGATGACCTTATGTTGAATTAGTAATGGGAATACATTGCTATGTTTATGTAATCTTTGTGGCTAAGACTGGATGAAGTATGGCCAGCTTACTATTTTTGTCTTTAGTCTTTAAAACTTGGTCTTATTAAAATTAAAATCATGGCATAAAAATGGTGACCTCCTCCTAACACACTTTTAGAAACCAACTCACTGGAAAATAGCAAAAGACTCTTAATTCTTTGATCTTCAGGAAGGAGCTCTACTTCTTTCTTTTTAAATGATTTATTTTAATTTTATGTACATTGGTGTTTTGCTTTCTTGTGTATTTGTATGTTTTATCCTCTGGAACTGGAATAACAGACAGTTGTGAGCTGCATGGTGTAGGTGCTGGGAATTGAACCCAGCTCCTCTAGAAGAGCAGCCAGTTCTCTTCTAACTGCTGAGGTATTTCTCCAGCTTCTCAACTTTACTTTCTTATCATTTATAATAATTATAACTCAGTGAAACAGTATGTTAAATCACATTCCTGATGTTGTCATCATAAAAAACAGCTTTTGTTTCATTGAAGCTATACTTCATGTATAAATAGGTTAATTGTTGGCTTAGTTTTTCTTTAACTGTAGTTAATTACTGTAGGCAAAATTCTTGTTTGTTGAATATATTCCTAGATAACTAAATAAGAATGAACATAGGGTATTGTGATGACTGTCTGAAACATGCCTACGTGGTTCCAACTCTTTAGAATGTTAGTCCTCCACTATTCCAACTATTATTCTCTTTAGATTGCAGCAAACAGAAGCCATACATGTGTAACAAAAAATAAAGTTAAGAAATCTGACTAATGTGCTATGTATATGCTTTTAGAACTTAAAAAAAGATTAATGATAACTCTGGTGGTAGTGTGAATGACCTTATTAAGACTTAGCCAGATTTCTATATGATGTTCATAACTTTTATTTTTCATGCAAAGTTGCTCTATAGTTCTTGTTAAAAATCCATCTTTATTCTGCATGATTACTTTTACTGTTGCTATGGTGTTTACATGAACAATTCACATTGGAGCAAGTGGAATTCTTGTGTCATTTTTAAAATACTGTTATGAGCAGAGGGTCAATTTAGTGTTCTTTCCCACTCTCCCTCCCAGTCTAACATAATAAATATATGTTATTTATTTAGGTAGATGTGTCTTTAGTAGCTCTCTTCCTCTATAATAAGCCCTGTAACTGGTCAGAGAGGTGATGGCTGAGTAGTTTCATGGTCTCACAACCATCCATACTCCAGTTTCAGGGCATCTGATAACCCTCTTCTGCCTTCCATAGACACTAGGGATTAATACTAATACACATAACTAAATCTAAAAAAATTTAAAGCCTTATAACTGTAAGATTAAAAGTCAAGGGAAAGTTTTGATCAAATCTATTTTTCTGCTTTATACTAGCATTACAATTATAGATATCAAAAACTTCAAAATTTTATAGGCTCATCAAATCACAAGCTAAATATAGTGTATTAGTTACTTTTCTGATTGTGACAAAAATTGCCAACAAGAAGCAGGAACCTGAGGCAGCTGGCCACACTGCATCCCCTTTGTGTTTTTGTTTTGTTTTGCTTTCGCTTTTGCTTTGTTTTAATTTGAGAAAAGGTCCTTGTAGCCCAGGCTCTATGTAAGTGAGACTGGTCTTGAACTCCTTGATCCTCCATGACCTGGGTGCTAAGATTAGAGGTATGCAGCACCCTGCTAACTTTGAGGGAGGGAGGGAGGGAGAGGGAGAGGGGAGAGAGAGAGACCTAATATATATTCACTTCGTGTGTATTGTGTTTCAATGTGTTTCAATCCCTTTTGAGATATCCAGGCTGCCTTCCTCCTCCCCCCTGCCCCCTTCTCTCTAGGGTTTTCAAGACAGGGTTTCCCTGCTTAGCCCTGAGTATCCTACAGCTCACTCTGTATACTAGGCTGGCCTCAAACTCAGAGATCCACCTGCCTCTGGTTCCCAAGTTCTAGGTTTACAGGCATGCACCACTACAGCCCAGTTCTTCCTCTTATTAGAGAATGTCTTAATGCCAGCTTTCCTCTTGATGATCTAAGTCCCTATATGGTAGATGAACCTTTCCCTGCCTTCCTCCCTCCCCCCTCCATCCTTTCCTCTCTCTACATAGTGTAGCCCAGCATTAAACAGCTATCAGAAATATTTAGTACTTAACTTAGTAATTAGTGTTTCGACTACTCTTAACAGTGTTTTTAGTTAAGAATCTTTCATTGTCCTGTATTGTTCTTTGGGGAATTATCCTCTTTCTTACTTGTAAGATTATTACCTAGAGTCAGTGCATTCTTAAAAGAAATAGAATGGGGGAATGAGGGCATTGTTAAGAACACTGACTGTTCCTCATAGGACCTGGGTTCAATTCCTATCACCCACATGGAGGCTCACAACTGATTACAACTCAAAATTGTGGTACCCAGATATGTAAGCAGGCAAAACACCAATACTCATAAAATAAAAAGTTTACAAACAAATAAAAGACAGTAGGATGTTTGCATTTTGTGTAGTTACCCTGGTTTTGGGGGGCTTTATTTAGATCCATCCGACTTTCCCAGTTTGTACCCTAGAGGTACAAACATTGAGAAAACAGTATGTAGACAAAGGTATTAAGGAAAAGGCAGACACAGAATAGAGTTGGGAGGGCAGTCCAGTAAATACTGAACTCCTCGTTTATTCTTCCAACATTCTAATATACCTAAACCAAAAAGGGGGCAAAGGCAAAAGACTTCTTTACAATGACACAAAGAAAAAACAAGCATAATTACCCACTCAATACCCAGAATATCAAGTAACCACACTCTAAACCAAATATCCAGTTGCCATGTCAAGACTGACAGTAGCCATACCTTAGGCTAAATAGCCTGTTGTTAGAGTAAGACATCCATTAGTTACTTCTTAGACCAAATATCCTGTTGTTTAACCTTGAGAGATTAGTAGTGGCTTTGAACTCTCTGAGCTTAAGTCAAGATGAAGCAGAGCCATTGTAATGGGCCCTGGCACTTTTGAAACATGTTTTTCTGACTCTGACTTTATTATAATGATGGAGTTAGAACCAGGGGCCTTGTGCATGCTAGGCTTGGCAGTGCATTGCCAGCTACACTTCTAACTCAGGACACAGATTATACTAAAAGCCTGTAATCATAGCCTGGGCCTTCCTTGAGTGTACTTGAGGAGGTACCAAAGGTTGTTCAAATCAAGTATTTAATAATTAATAGGCACACAGCTTGTATAGTCGTTGTCTAAGATGAACATGAACAGAGAGCTAGTTTTTAGAATTTATGTTAAATTATCTCTGCACATATGTGATCCAGAAAACGTGATCAAGTCATTGCATGAGTTTATAACTTAGATAAACACTGAATCATTAATTAATGCAAGTCAAGTTCAGAAGAGTAATGGGAACAGGAATATTTGGCTATTCTTGAAGTAGGTTTTGTACAAACACTATTTTGTATGTGTTGCACTAAGGTAGATTGCAGCCATAAATGGAATCATGAGTCAGATCAGAAATTTGAGGTTTAAAATTACAAAATTCAGTGTTAGGGTTTTTGAAGGTAAAATGGAATGTTCTGTATTTCATTCTTTGTTTAATCAGTTTCCTTTTGAAAATAAAAATTTAATCCTTCTATGAAAATTTAATGTTAGGGTTTGAATTTACAGGTTTTCTTATTCATGGTTCTGAAATTCAGAATGTTAAAACTGAGAGACTTTTCTCATTTAAATAAATTTAGCAGCATAATAGCCTGTATTCAAGACAGTTTATATCTATCTTTATGAATATTCATTATGTTTATATATTTTTGCTACAGAATTCATTGAATAGACTATTGTGTTTTGTGAATTAATACACAGCTACTTTTATAAAATTTAGACAGTTTTCATTGTTATGGTATACATTTTGCTCCAGTGGTTTCACTTAAATGAGTAATGAGTATGGAACTTATTTCTGTCTGTCTCAAACTGCTTGTATTGTAGAAAATTATGAAGAATGACTACTATGAAAAATAAAATTTTGCTAATGAGTGTGTTGAATTAAATGTATTAAATACTAAACTTTAAAAACATTTACTTACCTGTCTTTTCTGTGTGTGAATATGGGAGAGTGTAGGCACATACATAGGAAGGTGTGTATGAGGAGGCCATGGACAACTTCTAGGAAATAGGTTTGCATTAAGGGATGACTCATATCTAAATAATTTATGAACTCATGCAATGACTCAATCAGGTTTTCTGGGTCACACATGCACAGAGTAGACGAAACATAAACTAGCTCCCTGTTCTTTATGCTCCTCTTAAACAACCATTATATCATCTATGTGCTTGTTAGCAGTTTAAAGTGCTTTCTTTTTCTGGTTAGTTGGTTGCACAGAAGAGCAGTTGCCAATTCTGTGCTAATTACCAAAGTGATTATATCTGACATAGACTGGCAAAAGTACCTTTTTGCTCTAAGATGTAAGTTTATGTATTTCAGTTATTCTTTATAAATGACACCTTTTTAAGGGATACGAAGTGAGATGGAAGCAGTTGATCTTTTTCTCATTTCACTAGTCACCTACAAAAGCTGTATATAATGCCAGGCATTGGAACCATCCAGACTCAGAAGAACTGCCTGGACCACCAGTAGTAAAACCTCAGAATGTCACAGTAAGTAAACCTTTTTATTTTTCTCTCTTAAAATAATTTACAAGTTAATCTAGATAGTCACCATCTTAAGTTTTGTTCTCTCAAGGTTATAATTGAAAAGCCTTACAAATTAAAACTCTATATGAGTCCAAGGCCAACTTGGACTTCATACTGAGACTCTGTTTCAGAAACAAAACAAAAAACCAAACCAAAGCATTCAGTAGTGATTCATGTTTTATGAATTTATGGTGTTTAGGGTTTAAGAAAAATTATTTCTTATATGAAGTATTAGTATTGATTCTTTGTGTGTGTGGTATTATGTATGTATTTGTGTAGGAATGTGTATAGGTGTGTACGCACTCAATAATAGTTGACAACTTTTAAAAGTAATTTCTTGTTTTCTATCATGTGGGTTCTGGGAATCAAGCAGGTTGTTCACACTTGCTTGGCAAGCACCCTTACCTGCTAAACAATCTCACTGGCCCTCTCTGCCTTTTGTTTTGTTTTTTTGTTTTTGTTTTTCGAGACATGGTTTCTCTGGGTAGCCCTGGCTGTCCTGGAACTCTCTCTGTAGACCATACTGGCCTCGAACTCACAGAGATACATTTGCCTCTACTTCCCGAGTGCTAAAGGTGTGCGCTGCCACCACCTGACCTAATTTTTTGAGAAAGGGTCTCATTGAATTTGGCTAGGTTCAGCTAAACTAGTAAGCTTCAAGGATCAATTGATCTTTACCCTCAAGCTATTATTTTGCTTCTGTTCTCAGTTATTTTTATATTTATTAAGTATATACATGGAGGATCTGAACTCAGGTCTTTATGCTTGCATGGCAGGCACCTTGTCAGCTGAGCATTCTCTCCATCTCTTTATGCTTGCATGGCAGGCACCTTAGCAGAGCATTCTCTCCATCCTGTTGATCCTCAGAACTTAAAATAAGCTATGCATGGCAGTCCATACATGGGATCCCAGCCCTTGGAAGGCTGAGGTAGAAGAATCACCACCAGTTTATTGCCAGTGAGGGCTACATAGTGAAACACAGTCTCACTCCTTCCCCAAAGCTATATTCTACAATACGTGATTTTTTTTTTTAAATAATTATTTTATGTGTTAGTTGTCTGAATATTTATCTTTGTATATTTTTATAAGCGACTTTTATCACTTAATTTGCTTTTTGTAGAGATGAAGTTACATTCCATATTTTTGAAAAAATATTCTTGCCTAGGTATGGCGACATACCCACAAGGCAACCAGGGGGCTCATCTCAAATCAGCCTACACGCTCATGCTACATAGTGAGGACCCCCTTACTCCTTAAAAGATGTATTTTCAACAAAAGGATTCCTATCTTAATAGTGAAGCTTCAGTCATCTGGAGCTACCAGAGAAATGAGTTCTTATAACATTAACAAAATTTGGGTATAGAATTCGAAGTCAGAGCCTCATGCATAGACAAATGTTCATCCTCAGTTCCAAGAATAGTACTGTTTCTAAAGCATGGTACAGGTATAGGATTTTTTTCCCCTTAAATTGATTAATGTGATGTTGCCATCATATGTACTACTGATTTCTTGTGATGCTGATACATGCTTTGTTCCTGTTACAACTTAGTACATTTGTTCTATATTGCTTTTAGTTTCCTATGCTTTTATGATTCTTTTGCTGTAGTTTTTCTGAAACCCTGTCTTAACTGCTTATCAATGCTACTTATGCATGCAGTTGTGGTTCTTTATTCTCTTCAACAGTCCTGGAAGCAAACAAATGATATGAAATTAGAAGTTTAAAAAAGCTAGAAGTATTTCTCAAGTGGTTCTTTTGTGTGTAAAACATTTAAGTCTTATTAGTGCATGGAATTTAAATTATCTCTTAGGACCTTTCAACAGCCTCCCTCTTCTCCCTTAAAAAACAACAACAACAAAAACAACAACAAAACTTGATTTACTTTTAAAAGCTAAATTTGTCACATAGACAAGATGTTACCTTTTAAAATATTTACTTAGAACAACTAATTTAATACCTTTATTAATAGGTGAGGCTGTCTTCAAAGGAACCAAATCAAAAAGATGATGGAGTTTTTAAGGCTCCTGCACCACCACTCAAAGTGATAAAAACTGTGACAATACCTACTCAGCCCTACCAAGATATAGTTACTGCACTGAAATGCAGAAAAGAAGACAAAGAAGTAAGCGGCCATATACAGTTTTACTGCACGTGGATAGATTTCTATGTGTAACATTTAGCCTTTTGTCTTAAACAAATATCACTACACTGATAGCCACAGTTTTGAACCACAAACGTATCTTGTCCTATTAGTACTGGTGATTTAAAAACATTTTTTTGTTTGCCATCTAATGAATGATTTTATAGGCTTTTTATTAAATACAGTAAACCTATAGATTTAGATGTGCTAGTTTATAGTTACAAAAGAGGCGGGCTTATTTTTTTCTTGGCAGTTATATACTGTTGTTCAGCATGTGAAGCACTTCAATGATGTGGTGGAATTTGGTGAAAATCAAGAGTTCACTGATGACATTGAATACTTGTTAAGTGGCTTAAAGAGTACTCAGCCTCTAAACACACGTTGCCTTAGGTAAGACCTTAATTTTATACACTTTATAATGTTGTGCATGCTAATAATTTTAACTAGATGATTTTAAACTTATTAATAAAGCTAGAGATTTAAAAATTTATGTATTGATAATCAGTGATTTGTTGTGTTCTCTTTTTTATATAGTATAGGCTTCAATTTCCAGCTGCTAAAAAAATAGATAGTATACTAAGACTCTGAGGTTTGTTTTTTTTTTTTTTTTTTTTAAATCTCAATTTCAGCATTAAGTGATAGATTTGAGTAGAGACATGGGTCATCTTTTACATATAGTAGTAAGTATTAGATTGATTATCTAGACTTGGTTTCATTGTCTATAGTCAGTTGGAGTGTATCCAATCAAATATAACCACTTCTAATTTTCATAAATAGCAAACTATGGTAAATAGCTCAAATTTTAATGATTTTAATGGTTGTAGTGATTTGAGGAATACACTACAGATATCATGCTATTTATTTTTATAAATGTAGAGTGCCCAGTCACACTCTAAGCCTTGGTATATGTTTTTATATACCTTGTCCATGGTTTTTATATTTTGTGTTGTCTGTACTTTGAGCCTTCTGCTTCCTTCTCATTTGCTTGTTTGGAATTTCATGCAAACTGTAGCCAATGCCCTAGCGATTTTTAGCTGTTCTAACATAGTCTGTTTCCTTGTAGTGTTATTAGCTTGGCTACTAAATGTGCCATGCCCAGTTTTCGAATGCACCTGAGAGCACATGGGATGGTTGCAATGGTCTTTAAAACCTTGGATGATTCCCAGCACCATCAGGTATTTTTAAGTTTCTGTGGTTGAGAAGTATTACTGAAAAATAGCCTTAGACCATATCAGAAAATACCTTCATTAGTAAGTAGAGATGATAGCCATATCTTTTTGCTTCATAAATTGCTTTTTCTGGAAACAAGAAAAGTTATCTTACTTGTTTCTCAGTTAACATACTATACTGAATACTTTATACTATTAAAAAAAATCTCCTTTATTCAGAAGAATCTTTTAATATTGTTTGACATTAATGGTATAAAACAGGGTTTTGAAATATGGCCATTGTTTTAAAATATTTGGTTCATTGTTGATTTGAAAAATAACTGCACTGTGAAAAGGAATAAATAATAAAGGTTATCTAACCAAATTAGCTCCAATGTTAGGAAAAATCAGTGATTACCAAACTTAGCAGAAATATGTAGAGGTGGCCTTGTATGAAAGGAAATTACTTTATAATTACAAATTGACACAAAATTAATATTGATTCTTCTAAAATGAAAAGTAATATATTTAAAGTGTGTGAGCATTCCTTTGTACCCAGGTTGTACTAGACATAGAATAACAAGAACAGAAAGATAAATACATAATTTACTTTAGTCCCCAGTTAGTTACAGACTTAAGACATTGTTTTCTTATTGAGTCCCTCAGGTCTTTACTGTGGCATCTAATTTCCAAAAATGCTTTGTAAACATTTAATCAAGGGGACTGGAGAGATGGTTCAGCAGTAAAGGATCTGAGTTTGGTTTCCATCCATGTATTCTTAGGGCATCTGTCTACCAAAGGCTGATTGTGTTAGCATTAATCTAAAACATACCACTTTGAATATTTCAAGAGCACATTTTGTTACTGCTTTATTAAAAAGTTACTAGGGACCAGGAATGTAGCTCAGTTGCTAGTGTGCTTGCTTAGCAGCATGAGGCCTGTGTCTGACCCCTAGCACTGCATAAACCAGGTATTATGTGGGCCTGTAATCTTGGCATTTAAGGAAGGAAAGACAAGACTGGAGGACCAAAAGTTCAAGGTTTTCCTCAACTCTATGAGTTCATGGCCAGCCTGGGTTATGCGAGATGCGAGATATTATCAAAAAATAAAATAAGACTGGTGCATGCCTTTAATCTTAGCACTTGGGAGGCAGAACCAGGCTTAACCCTATGTGTTCAAGGCTAGCCTGATCAACCTGGTCTACATAGTGAGTTCCAGGGCTACATAGGGAGGTCATGTCTCAAAAAACAAAACCAAAAGCCCAACAAACTGACAAAGAATTGTCAGGCCCAGTGGTGCTTGCATTTGGCCTCTGCACTCAGGAGGCAAAGGCAAGTGGATCTCCAGGCGAGCTGGGTCTCCATAGTGGGTTCCAGGCCCACTAGGACTACATGATAAAACGGTCTTTTTTTTTAAAAAAAAAAAAAAAAAAAAAAAATTGCTCGATTAAAACATTTTTAAAAGGAACTAAATACAGTTAGATTTGTTTCCTTTAAAAATATTTAAAAATATTTTATTTAGTTTATAAATGTTTTTCTTGCTTGTATGTCTGTGCACCAGGTGTATGCCTGGTGCTTGCAGAGGCTCAAAGATGGCATTGGATCCCCTAGAACTAGAGTTACAGATAGTAGTGAGCTACCATATGGATCCTGGGAAAAGAGCTCCAGTACCCTGGGAGAGTGACTGGTGCTTGCTCTTAACTGCTGAATCATCTCTTTAGCCCCCCTAGTTAAATATATTTCATTCTCCTGTATGCTTATGTAAACTCAGTTGTCTGTATTCTACAGAGGAAAAAATGTGTGTTGATACAAACTATAACACATTTGTTACTATTTTTTAACCAAAAATTGGCATATCCTTAGGTTGCAAACAACATTAAAAGTAAATTTTTGACTTTATATTCTAGTTGAACATTCATTAGAGAAGGATGATAGAGAGGAAAAAACACTCCCCACCCCCTTTTTGGGGGTGGGGTGGGGTGGGTTTCCAGATAGGGTTTCTCTGTGCCATAGTCGTCCTAGTTATCCTATAACTTGATCTGTAGGCCAGGCTGGCCTTGACCTCTCAGAGATCCATTTGCCTCTGCCTACCTAGTACTGGCTGAGATTAAAGATGTGCATCACCACTGCCCGGCTAGAGTAAAACAAAACAAAACAATAATTTTGTACTCAGGGTTTTATTTATCAAATAGATATATTTTCTCGGGAGAAACAGTGAATCAAGCATTTTAGGGTCTCCCAACAAAACCAGCAATAGAGATTTTAGGTATTTTAATTTAGAAATGTCAGTAATGTCTTTGTTTTCTAAAGTTGTTAGTAATTGCTTTCATGTATGTTTCTCTTTTGGGATCTGTTGAAGAATCTGTCCCTCTGTACAGCTGCTCTCATGTACATATTGAGTAGAGACCGTTTGAACATGGATCTTGATAGGGCCAGCCTAGATCTCATGATTCGTCTCTTGGAACTGGAACAAGATGCTTCTTCAGCTAAGCTACTGAATGAAAAAGACATGAACAAGATCAAAGAAAAAATTCGAAGACTGTGTGAAACTGTGCACAATAAACATCTTGATCTAGAAAATATAACGGTGGGTTGTTTTCTTCTATGACAAATGAAGTCTATGCTTAAAAAGTCTGATTAGTAGTCACAGAGACTATGTGGTTTTTGATAAATCATTTAACTTTTATTAGCCTTGTTCACAGCCTTTGATGACAAAATTTTCTATTAAGGTTTAGCTCTGAACATCACTTCCTGCCTTAATTTGGGTTACTATTGCTGAGATGAAACATCATGACCAAAGCAACTTGGGGAGGAAAGGGTTTATTTCAGCTTATACTCCAAGGTCACAGTCTATCACTGAGGGAAGTCAGAGAAGGAACCTGGAAGCAGGAGCTGATGCAGAGGTGCTGTTTTCTGGCTTACTTCTAATGGCTTCCTCAGCCTGCTTTCTTACAGAGCCAAGGACCACTACAATTCGCTGGCCCCTCCCCCACCAGTCACTAATTAAGAAAATGCTCCACAGCCAGAACTTAAGAAGGCATTTTCTTAATTGAAGTTGTGTCAAGTTGTGTCAACATGAGTAAACATAGTTCTGAAATCACTAAACTGGCTTATCTGTATTTGAGTCTTTCTTGGTTTTGGTTCTGTTAGTAACTGGTTTTTCTTGTTAGATTTTGTTTAATCTTTTTCTTTTTCTTCCTTCCTCTGCAGTTAAGCTGTTAATTAGCATCTGGGATTTTTCTCTATTTCAGAAATCAGAATTTGGAGGCTTTGTAAAGGATTTGTAATCATTTGCTTGACTATCTTGGTTGAGAAGCTGAGCAGTGACTAGGAATTTCCCTTTCTAGCAGTGTTTAACTTTATTCTGAGCACAATTCCCCAATGGATGATGATAGTCTAATGGTTACAAACCCAGTAAGATAATTGTCCCATGGTTTTGAGGAGAAAATACTATTACTGGATAACTTGATTTTGTAAGCTAAAACTTTCTTTTCTATTGCCTGCTTAGCTGAGAGGACTACAACATTTGCCACAAAATTTATAATCACAGTAACTAAAGGCTGCCACTATGTTTATATTAGACTTACTAAGGAATTCATGGACCCTGAAAAAGATAGCAAATAGGAGGAAAGCCAGCCAGCTTTAAATACAGGTCAGGTTCAAAACACAAATGTGGTCTGCACTTTGTAGAACTGGAAAATCACCAGTCTGTGTATTAGAAGTGGAGCAGTATTATACTACATTTAAAATTAATAATTGTCATTCACTCAGCATTTTTACATATAATTTTTAAAAATAATTATTAAATTTACATTCAAAGTATAGGTTTCATTATGGTATTGTATTTTCTCTCATCATTTGGTTTTATTGGGATATGTTTTTCCGTGTTCTCCTGGTCCATAACTCAGTTACCACTCTCAGCCAACCACAGAAATACTTGAATGCCTGTTTATTGCTGTACTGTTGATGATAGCTAATAAATAAACCTAGCCAAGATCTCCAGAAAAAATGAATGAATAAAAGTGCAGTCTATATATAAATGTGGAGTTTTATTCATAAAGGAAAATTTAATTTTTAATACCATACAAATTAAATTGAATCTATAATTTTTATTTGCTGTATAATTAAATAAATGTATCTCTTGTTATTTATATTCAGCATTTTAGTTTGAAATATTTGCTATTAAGTGATTTTTTTTTTTTTTTTTTGGTATGTGAATTTCACTTGTTTTGTTAGGATAAGTAAATGTCAGCATGGAAAATGCTGACAGTATGTTAAATAATTTACTTACATAGTTGAAACCAGAGCACAGGACTATGTTAGGTTGTCTTTGTTTTCTCCTTCAGCTCAGTGTCAGCTGTTCTTTAATATGGTTTTTAAGTTGTACAGTAGGCTTAAAGGTTGCTTTGTTTAAATAATAGCTGCACACATTGCTTTTATTATATTAATTGTTTGGGTCTGGTTTGATTTTGTTGTGTGATGTTAAAGTTGTTTTGTTTGTTTTGTTTTGAGATGTGGTTTCTATGTGTAACTGAAGCTCTGGTTGTTCTGGATCTCCCTCTGTAGAACAGGTTGACCTCAGATTCACAGCATCTTTCTTTGCCTCCTAAATGTTGGGATTAAAGGCGTGCACCACCACCACCACCACCACCACCACCACCACCACCACCACCACCACCACCACCACCACCACCACCACCCACCACCACCACCACCACCACCACCATCACCACCACCACCACCACTGCCTGGCTATTTTAAAGTTTTTTGATTTTGTTTTTTTAATAATAAAATTTATAGCCAGTATGGTAGTTTGCACTTTTAAACCTTGGCAGAGGCAGGTGGATCTTTGAGTTCAAAGTCATCCTGGCTTACAAAGCAGGTTCCAGGACAGCTAGGACTACACAGAGAAACCCTGTGTCAATAAAATGTAATAAAAATTAAAAATCTACTTTAATTTCTTTTAAATATATTTGTTCTGTTGATATGACATGAAGATAACATGTAGTAATAGTTTTAAAGAATGGATGCTAGCAGTTAACAGAATAGTCTTATTAGTGAGTTTGCTTTAGAGGATTATTTGGATTATTTCAGTTTTTCAATAAAATGTTTAAAATAATAGGCTATTTTTGAATGGTAGCTTATGATATAAATATAGCCAAAAGTATATAGAATTTTTACTAACACAAAGTTTTTAAACTCTTCTTCAAGATTGTAGCATTAGGCCTCAGTTTACTATTAAGACTTTTGAAATTTGGTCATTAAATTAGTTCTTGCAGGACCTAGAATGAGATATGAACCCAACTCAATGGTTTTGTTGTATTGGCTTCTAATCTGTATTTGCCCTGGCAAAAAATTTGTTTCCAAAGAACTTAGATCCTTCTAAATTGGTAATACTAAGATTCTCTTTGGTAAAATACTGTAATTTTGTAGCCTGGCCTTAGTGGCGTACACCTTTAGTCCCAGCACTCTGGAGGCATAGGCAGGCAGATCTCTGAGTTCAAGGCCAGCCTGGTCTACAGAGCTAGTTCCAGGACAGGTTCCAAAGCAATACAGAGAAACCCTATCTCGATCCCCACCCCCTCAAAAAACAACAAAAATCCTATATTTTTGTAAGTAATTTATATTCAGTTTCAAATATAATATTTGCCAAGGTAAAAAGTTTTTCCTTTTGTATGTTCAGGTTGGGGGTTGAACAGAAAAGTCTTTCCAGTCTTTGCTAATTATTCTCCCTTTTTTTTTTTTTTTTTTCTTTTAATCATTGTTAATGTGCAAGGGGTTACCCTGAACAGTGACTCTGTCACTGCCTCCAGCCCTGCTGATTATTTCTTCTCTTAGGCTAAACTTCCTTTATTAGACCAAGAACTAGATTAGATTACTCTGTTGGGAAGTGGTTTTAGGCTTTAAAAAAAGACATAGATTCATAAAGAAAACTGCTAACCTAGTTGAAAATGTGGTTCATATTTGTGCACCATTTAGTGGTGATTTTGGATATATATATATATATATATATGTATGTATGTATGTGTGTGTGTATGTGTGTGTGTGTGTGTGTATTGTTGTGACTATGAGCAATTTTTTTTAAATAGTAATATTTTTTATTTAAATTTGAAACAAGCTTGTTTTACGTGTCAATCCGTCCTCCCTTGTCCACCTCCCAATCCCCATCTCATCCCCTTTTTGTTCCTCAGAGAGGGTGAGGCCTTGTATGAGGGATCTTCAAAATCAACTACAAGGAATTTTCTGGCTGCTAAATAATCCTGTTTTATAAAGTTTAACTCATAAGACAACTTTGTAGGAAAATGAATGGAAAACTTGAAGGAAAAAAATGTGGTTCACTGATAAATATGCAGGAAAATGCCCATGTTTACTGAATTCAGAAAAAAAATATAAACCAAAGCTGTTGTTACCACTTTATACCTTCAGGCTGTTTAAATTAATGCCCATTGAATTGGAACACTTAGGGCCACTGACATTCCCACACTTGACTCCTTGAAATGTATCTTACTACAGTCTTTTTGGTAGGTTAATCCAATATATTTATGTATAGTAAATAATACATGATTTGATTTACTAAAGCTGTATGTGAGCCTCTATGCTGCCATTATGTATTATTGAAAATAACAGGAAATAGATTTAATAAATGGTTTTTCATAAAAGCAGGCTATATAGTTGTGGCACAATTTCTTCAGTATAAACTATTCTGATAAAATTAGAAGTTAATTCACCTATGCATTTACTGTTCATTTTTTGATTTACTGCATTTTAGTAAAGAAAAAATTTCCTAAAATTAATGCTTCAGAATTATTCTAGCCAGGCAGTGGTTGCAGATGCCTTTAATCCCAGAACTTGGAAGGCAGAGGCAGGCATATCTATGAATTCTAGGACAGCTGGGGTTACACAGAGAAGAAACTTTGTTTTTTTGTTTGTTTGTTTGTTTGGGTTTTTTGTTTGTTTTTTTGTTTGTTTGGTTTTTTTTGAAAAAGAAAAAAATTCTACATCTCAGTATTCATTAACGGTGTTTCTGACTTTCAGACTGGTCATTTAGCTATGGAGACATTACTGTCCCTCACTTCCAAACGAGCAGGAGATTGGTTTAAAGAAGAGCTCCGGCTTCTGGGTGGTCTGGATCATATTGTAGATAAAGGTCTGTATAACACACACACACACACTTACTCCCAACTTGGGAGGCAGAGGCAGGTGGATCTCTGAGTTTAAGACTAACTTGGTCTACAGAGCCAGTTCTAGAACAGCCAGGGCTTTATAAGAGAAACCCAGTCTTGTGAAACAACAAAATGGAGACACCGTGACCAGGCAGTTTACAGAAGAAGGGGGGGCAGTTATTGAGGGCTTACAGTTTTAGAGGGTGAGTTCATGACCATCATGGCAGGGAACATAGAGGCAGGTAGACATGGTGCTGGAGTTCACTTCTTGACACATAAGCACTGAATAGAGAAGAGGAGGGAGAGTGGAACTAATTGGGAATGGCCTCAGTTTTTTGAAACCTCAAAGCCCAGTCCTAGTACAGGCCTGTTCTGACAAGTCCAAACCCTCTAATCCTTGCTAAACCATTATTGAACAAGCATCCAAATATTTGAGTGAATGGGAGTCATTCTCATTTAAACCAGTACACTTAATATCAAGCATAAAATGTTGTTCACATTCCAGTATATCTGTAGCATGTGTGTGGGTGACTTTTGATGTTAGCTAAGGAATCATTATTGAAGTTTTATATACTAACTTTTGTTTATTTCTTCTTGCATAGTAAAAGAGTGTGTGGATCATTTAAGTAGAGATGAGGATGAAGAGAAACTAGTAGCCTCTTTATGGGGAGCAGAGAGATGTTTGCGAGTTTTAGAGAGTGTAAGTATGAAATTTTTTCTAATTGTGATTATATGCTTATAACCATCTGGTGTTTTATATATCTTGGAGTTTTACCTTTGTTGCTCTGAATTAAAAATTGCAAGGGTTCATTTCACAAGCAGTTGTCAGTGAGTGAGCGTCTTAATCATTTTAAGAATGTGTTGTGTTACTGGACATGGTAATTCACACTGTGATCCTAAAAATTGGGAGACTAAGGAAGAAAGATTATGAATTAAAGGCCAGTATGAGCTACATAAACAAAAATCGGTCTCAAAACAAAAAAGCCTCTATTTGTATTACTGTTTCAAATGAAAGTTGCATACAGATTTGTTTATATATACCCTACTTTATAGTTTTCTTAATGCAGAATTCTATTTCTGGTAAAAATACTAATTTGTTTGTAGAAAATAGCAGACACAGCCATGGTTTTGTTTTTGTTAATATACTTTTGCTTATTTAGCTTTTGAGTCAGATAATAAGCACAGCCTAAAACTATTTGACTTCTGAAAATAATACTATTGGGCAACAGTAAGTGTATTTTGTTCTTTGTTATGAATGACTTAACCTAGTTTAGTGTAGGCTTCAATTTTACTGCCAGTGAATTTTAGGATGTTTAATTGCTGATTAAGTGGATTGGCTAGATACTTTTAAAAACATAGAGAATCTTTTGACATACATAAATTGAAATTGTTCCTTTTCTAGGGTGCTACAGTTTTTAGTTTGGATCTTACTATGTAACTTTAGCTGACCTGTATGGTTACTGTGTAGACCAGGATGGCCTTGGGCTCACAGATAAGCCTGCTTCTGCCTCCTGAGTACTAAATTAAAGATGTGTGCTACATTCTGGGTGGTAGTTCTCTTATTTTAAATATTGCCCTTGTAGGTTGCTCTTAAGGTTGTAGAGTTGGTTCCCTGCATTGCAGTTTTATAAACTTTGCACTGGTTTATGCCTAGTAAATTTTAATGTGACCCTCAATACATTAACAGTATAGGTACATAGTGCAAAAGGTTTTAAAATTAATGCCAAGGCAGAATCTTAAACAGCATTTTGTTTTTGTTTTGAGACTGGGTCTCTATATGTAATCTTGACTGCCCTAGAACTTGCTTTGTTTTAGGCTGGCCTCAGACTCACAGAGATCTTTCTCCTGCCTCTGCCTCCTGAGTGCTAGGATTAAAGTTGTATAACACCATGCTCAGCTACTAAACAGCAATGTTTAAAGTCAGTCATTGTAAGAAATATATGATCCAGAGGTATACCAGTTTGATATACACTTTTAAGCCATTAAAATTTTTGTTATATTTAAGCAAATGACTGTATCAAAACCAGAAAATTTTTTGTATATTGTAATTTGTAGCATATAACAGAAAACAGACTTATTTCTTAGCTGTTTGAGAAACATTTGTTGGTGTGTGGCATGACAACAGGCATGATGCAAAATGCTCATGTTTTGTGTTAGAACCAAGTGAATTAATGAAATGAACCATGGGTGAGCATTTCTAGAAGCTCTTTGGATTCATTCTACATTTGACTTTTAATTAATTGTTGGCTGTTGTTACATTCTAAAATTTTCTGTTGTCAATTTTGTAGCTCACATTTAATTACATCTCTGTGGGTTACAATTTATGAAGTTGTATCCTTAGATGGCAAGATCTATTTTATCTTTGTGTATTTAAGGCATCAGGTAAAGCTTATATTATTTATATAAATGAAAATTATGGATTGTCACAGTCATTTTATATTCTTCCCTTTTAGGTAACAGTGCATAATCCAGAGAATCAAAGCTACTTAATAGCCTATAAAGATTCACAACTCATTATTTCATCAGCTAAGTAAGTTTTTGTAAACTCTCATTATATAAAACAAAGGAAATGAGATTGAATTCTGTTCCTTCTTAAAATGAGTTGTCTGTTGAGTTTTGTGAATAAGTACAATGTAGAGTAAAAGTTAAGAGTACAGATTCTTGAGCTTTTGTTAGAATTGCAGTTTCTTCATGTTAGCTATAACTCTGGACAAGTCATTTTGCTATTGCAAGTTTTTTTATGGGAATGGTAAAAATTGTGCCTAGTTGCTAGGGTAGTTTTCACAATCGGGTAAATATATCTTAACCTATATCATGGAAACATTTTTACAATGTATATAATACATGTATAGATAACAAATATTTGTTAACATATTTTAAGTACAATATATATTAATGAGTTGAGTTATTTGTAAGGCCTAGTAGAACATTGCTGAGCATATAGTGAATGGTAAATACATTAGTTCCTTTGTTCCAAGTGTATTCTGTTACTTAGATCTCCATTTCTCAGGTCTTTTTGTATCTTCTCTCCTTGTCTAGCCTTCATCACAATTAGGCTAATGCTGTCACCTCAGTGCTTTTGTGTCTCCATTCTGGTTTTGTCTTATTACAGTGACGGCTTCTTGGTATCACTGTCCTAGTTTTTGCTATCTCTGCCCTAGTTCTCTGACCTTTATCTTACCTAGCATTATGCCACTGGGATTTAACTTTCTCTGGTTCTTTGCTTTGAAAAACTAATCTTAAACTCTACATGATGACCCTTTATTGTCTTTGTACATTTCCTTATGAAAGGAGCAAATCTTTCAGTGTGATTGGTCCAGCTTATCTGTGTTTTAACCTCATATTTGGAGAATTTCAAACTTAGAGAAATGTAGACAGAATGGCGTGATAAACTATTATTATTTAGCTTTGAATACCATCTAGGAAAAACTTTTTTCTCTGTCTATAATCTCATCCTTTTTTGTATGCTATTTTGAAACATTCAAATGTTTTGTGTTGCTTTTATGAATTTTATAGGACATTGTTATCTTTAATGCATGCAATCTTTCCTTACCAAGGAGTTTTCTTGAATGTTAAAACTGTTTCTGGTTCCATTTTATTTGATGGGTGGTAGTTGTGCTTGTGATAGCAGTAGGGATTGAACCTATGCTTTCTCATATACCAGGCAAGTACACTATGATTTAGTCCTAGTCCCTGTAGTTTAAATTAACACAAAGTATATTATTTCTGATTTTAAAAGTTCTTTTTTTTTTTTTTTTTTTTTTTTTAAATTTCTTAATCCCTATCTCTTGCATAGGATTTTCTGGTGAAATGTTTTTAGAAGTGATAATAAAAGTCAGAATTGAATGTTTGGGAAATAGTAGTAACCTGGAGCTTTTCAAGAAAACCATAGATACTCAGTAATATTTAGGACAGTTTAGTTATTTACTAATAATAGCAGGGAAATTCTGTCAACCAAAGGATTATAGAATATTAGGAATCTTAATAGAATTTCCTCTATGCATTAAAAAGAAGCTAGGAATAGATTAAATATGCTACATTTTTCTTTAAGGGTTTTGTGTTATAGGCAATTCATGAAAAATAAATTGACAAAGTCAGATTACTTGGGTCAGACTTGGGGGTGTGTGCATCAAACCATTAGGATTTGATGGTTTAAAGGTGCCTTGGGGGGCTGGAGCGATGACTCAGCAGGTAAAGAAAGGTATTTGGGATCATTAATTTGACTTAATGCTAAGAACCCATCCAAAGATGACAACTCCACAAACTTGTGTTCTGACCTCCACATGGGTGTTGTGGTACCTTTGTATCCCCACACATAGTAATAATAAACAAGTAAAAAATAACTAGGCTTCAGAAATAGACCTGTGTACATATTTTGTGTCCTTGTTAATATGTGTCAAGTCTTGGGAAATGATTGGGTATAGTTGGTAGAAAACCTGTTAATTTGAATGATCTATAATTTAAAATAATGATTTTCCTTATTGTCAAGTAAAGCTGAAACAGGCCTGTCATTGTTTTTTTAAAGGCTTGTGTGTCTGTGTGTGTGTGTGTGTGTGTGTGTGTGTGTGTGTGAGTGAGAGAGAGAGAGAGAGAGAGAGAGAGAGAGAGAGAGAGAGAGAGAGAGAGAGAGAGAGAGAGTGTTTTCTGTTTGAGATATGTATAAAATTGGTCAGCTCCTGCAAGTAACAGTTTCTTGTTTTGTGAGATTTATTTGGTTGTAGATGGGATCTCGTGCTTTTTTTGTCCCAACTAGTGAACTCCTGAGCTAAAGGAATCCTTCTGTCTCAGCCTCCTATGTAGTGGGGAATATAGACTTGAACCACCACGCTCAGCATGGAATGGACTTAGGAATTCCTTTAGGGAGAACATTTAATGATGATCATGTTTATCAAAATTTAACAACTAGTGAGATTATTGCATACATGTGATATATTATTAGACGTTAAACATTGTAACTTCCAAAATAGGAAAATCGCAAAGCAAAAAAACCCTGACTGTTTTTTAGGCCACGGTAAATAGAAACTTACTGAATAACTTTTATTATACCATAATAGTATACATTTTATTTTCTCTTAAGAGCATTACAGCATTGTGAAGAATTGATTCAGCAATATAACCGCGCTGAGAACAGCATATGCATAGCAGACAGTAAACCTCAGCCTTACCAGAATGTAACTAACCATGTGGGCAAAGCAGTGGAGGACTGCATGAGGGCTATCATTGGGGTATTGCTCAATTTAACTAATGATAATGGTAAGTAATGTTTTCTTATTGAAAAATATACACATGGAAATAAGCTATTCTGTTTTTGATGTAATGATTTATAATATTCCATTATGTAATTGACTTACTACTCCTATAGTCATAAGCTGCTTTTAGGAATTGATTCTTTTAGAACTACCTAGTAAATAAGCCTTAAAATATCAAAATCACATATTTTAGTAAAGGAATAGTTAGGCTATTTAAAAATGAATATTCACTTTAGTATCTGGGTATGGTGGGCATACCTATAATCCTAGCACTTGGGGAGGCTGAGGCAAGAGGAGGTGCCATGAGGTTTGCGCCAGCTTGGGCTACATAGCAGCTACCAGGTCAGGCAGGGTTACATAGTGAAAACAAGACTTGGGAAAAGACAACAAAAGCAACAAAAGAAAATCATTTTAAATGTGCTTATTAGTGTCATAGGGAAGATTTTTGTTTTCATTCTTATTTTAGAGTGGGGCAGTACAAAGACAGGAGAACAAGATGGACTCATAGGCACAGCGATGAACTGTGTCCTTCAGGTTCCAAAGTACCTACCTCAGGAGCAGAGGTTTGATATTCGAGTGCTGGTGAGTCCAAGTGGCAACTTGGTATTTTATCTTATCTTTAAATGATGAAACTTCGTTTTAGTTTTGATTTAAGAGTCAATTGTTTAATATACTCTGGGTTGAGCTGGAGAGGTGGTTCAAAGGTTAAGAGCACTGGTTGCTCTTTCATAGGTTGAGTTCAATTTCTAGCAACCATAGGATAACTCACAACCATCCATCTACGATGAGATATGGTGCCCTCTTCTTCATAGTGTATGCATAATAAATATCCTGGGTTGTTTTGATGGATATTTTTCTTTCTTACAAAACTTCCTTCATAAAAATAGAGGTAAAATCTGAAAGTAGTGGTTAATAGCTGTGGAGTTGTGTGTCTTGTATTCAAAATCCTAGCACTTTATATTGTAGAGTAAGAGGATGGCCCTGAGTTAAGGCCAGCTTGGACTGTAGAAAGCAAAAAAACAGTCCCTTTGCTGCCCACCTAGAAATCTTTCTTTGGAAAGAATGGTGTGTCCTGCACAGTAATTTTTAACAGGGTTGCAGTTGGGGGGGGGGAAATGCTACTTAACATTTTACTTGATAATAAAAGTTACATATATTAAGTTCTTGTTTGTGGTCAGCTAGCAGAGGCAGGTAGATCTATGGGTTCGAGGCTAGCCTGGTCTACAGAGTGAGTTCCAGGAAAGGCTCCAAAGCAATACAGAGAAACCCTGTCTCAAAAAGGCCAAAGAAAAAAAAAAAAGATTCTTGTTTATGATAACTGTATTTTTTTAATGTTTTATAGGGATTGGGTCTACTGATAAATCTGGTGGAGTATAGTGCCCGGAATCGACACTGCCTTGTCAACATGGAAACATCCTGTTCTTTTGATTCCTCCTTCTCTAGTGGAGAAGGAGGTCAGAGTTTAAGGATGGCTGGACAAGTTCATGCTGTTCAGGCATTAGTACAGGTGAGAAGCAGTTACATAATTGCATGTTATGTAAATTCTGCAAGGGCCACCGTTCACTTAGAAAATAAGAAAAGTCAGCTGACTACTTCAGTCTTCACCTTCCAGATTCCCTGGCACAGTCCCTAGGACCTCTTGAGATTCTTGGGACTGGTTTTGAGATTTGCTCTTTTGTTTTTTCTAGGTTATTATCTTATACATCTGTCTTCAAGTCTTCAAAGTCTGTCTATTTAGCACATATTTTTTTTAAAATTTATTGGTTTTTCTTATTTCTACACATTGATCCCAGTTCCCCCTCCCTCCCATGCCCTGTGACCTCCCCTCCCCCTCCACAGGGAGGGTGATGCCTTCCAGGAGGGATCATCAAAATCTGTCAATTAGCACATCTTTTAAAGTGTGCTTTCTATTTGATATTTAGGTAATTCTCATTAATAACTTGTTACCTTTCTTAAATCCTGTTAATGAGTATTTTAAGTGCTTTTTGTGTTGAACACAATGACAACCAAAGAAAAATAAAATAGTTGAAGGCAAGGAATTTGGTGGTCTCTCTTGACTGTGTGGAATACATAATAAATAGGAATCTCTATTAGTAGTCTTCCTGATGTACTTCCAATGATAAAAATGCAAATAATGTTAAGATCTAGTTCTTCCTGGGACTTTTTATATTTATAAATTGTTTATATCTTTAATTTCTTTTAAAGAAGTCATGTTGCACTACCTACTATATTGTAGTAGTTATTATCTTTCCTATTGGTTATTTAACCAATATGTATAGGTTTGTTAATTTTTGTTGTTTTTTAATTTTAAAAATGGTAGCGCCCCCCCCCCCTTAATTTTGTTTGTAGTATCATCTGGAGTAAGCACAATTTATGGAGACTTTCATAAGTGAAACTGTACATAGACTGTTACTTAAATCTCAGCAGCATTGGTAAAATGTAGGACAAGCTTTTTTTAAAAATCCAATATTTTTTTGTTTATTTTTTTTTTAATTTTGTTTTGATTTTGTGTTTTGAGACAGGGTTTCTTGGTGGCTTTGGAGGCTGTCCTGGAACTAGCTGTTGTAGACCAGGCTGGCCTCGAACTCACAGAGATCCACCTGCCTTTGTCTCCCTAGTACTGGGATTCAAGGCATGTACCAATACGGCCCAGCTAAAAAATCCAATATTCTTATTTAAAGCAAAATATTAGAATATTCATGTTGGTATTTGATCAAAAAAATTATTTATTTATCTATTTATTTATTCATTTTTAGAATTTCCATTCCTCTCCTTTCTCTAATGCCTTCTGTATCCCTCCTACTTCTTTAATTACAATTGGGGTGTGTGTGTGTATGTTATTTAACAATGTCTTTATAGTGTGTGTGTGTTATTTATAAATGTAGTCATTTGAAATCATTTAGTATTGCTCATATGTGTTTAGTGCTGCCCTTAGGATTGACTAACCTATTAATGTTTTTTTAATAATTTTCATAAACAATTTTTATCAGCTATTTCTTGAACGAGAGCGAGCAGCCCAGTTGGCAGAAAGTAAAACAGATGAGTTAATCAAAGATACTCCCACCACTCAGCATGATAAGAGTGGAGAGTGGCAAGAAACAAGTGGAGAAATACAGTGGGTGTCAACTGAAAAGACCGATGGTACAGAGGAGAAGCATAAGAAGGAGGAGGAGGATGAAGAACTTGACCTCAATAAAGGCATGTTTATCTTGAGTAGTATCATTCACAGTGAGAATATTTTTTTTTTCAAAACATTTTGATTCATGTATTGTTATAATTTAACAATGTCTTTATAGTTTATCTAGTTAAGCTTTGTTCCTGTCAGTGATCATGTTGTGTGTTGTCTTTGGGAGGTCTCTTTCTTTCTTGGTTATTCCCCTCCTTTACTGTTCTGGGCATGATAGTACACATCTATAATTCCAGCACTTGTGAACTGGAGACCAGCCTGGTTTATATAATGAGACCATGAGGGGATGAATTTCTCAGAGTTCTTTTTTAGCTTCACCTTAAACTGGAGTATTTTGTTTTTACAGTAGTAATTCTCAGAGTTTACTCGGTAAAGAAGAGGAATACATACCTAGCTAGAGGCACTATTTTTACTAATGATTTATTTATTTACTGTCTACTATTTCTAAGAATTATGATATTTATTTTATATACAAATTCTGCAAAATAGCTATTTGTAACAATGCCCCTAAGTTTTTTTGTCATTTTGTTTTTCCAGGCACTGTCCTGGAACTCACTCTGTAGACCAGGACAGCCTCTCAGATCCACCCGCCTCTGCCTTCTGAGTGCCAGGGTTAAAAGCATGTACCACCACCTCCCAGCTAAGGTCAACATTTTCCACTTAGGAGTCTGATGCTGAGCCTCTTCTCTTTCTGTTAGGCCACTCCTCCCTTAAGTTCTGATACTCTTAAGAAAATTTTACTCCTAAGAAACTTAGCTACTAAGATTTGTCAGTCTTACTGGGAGGCCTGTGGTTTAATCCAGAGAAGCTTTGATAGTTTAATACATATTATAATCATAGTCATCTTAAAAAAATAATTGCTTTTTGAGATATAATTCATATACTATAAAATTACTTTTTTAAACTGAGTAATGCAGTAACTTAGTATATTCACAAAAGTATATGTTTCCATGAACATGTTTTCTAAAGAAACTGTATATCCAGGACAGCTAGGGCTGTTACACAGAGAAACTTTGTCTGGAAAAACAAAAACAAAAAAACAAAAACAAAAACAAAAAAAAAACCTCAACTGGCAGTCAGCCTCTTCATTTCCTCCTCCCCCAACCACTGGCAACAGTTGATCTACTTACTCTTCTCAATGATTTATCTGTTTCAGGCATTTCATAAAAAAAAAAAAAAAATCATATAGTTTGTTGTTGTTTGTTTGTTTCTCTTTAAGGATCTTATTTTAATTAGATGCATTTTTGGGACATTTGTTAGAACTGTATTCCTTATGCAGTCAGATAGTATTTCATTGCACGGTCTTACTACATTTTAACTACTATCTGTCTGTTGATGAGAATTTAGGCTCTTTCTACTTTATAATTAGTGCAGTGATATTGTTTTCTAGTAGAGTATCACCAGCCATCAGCAACATGATGGTTCCCTGTTATTCATACCTTCAAGACCACCTTGAAGGTGTTTTTATCTTAGTCATTTTGGTTGATGGAGAAGTTTTTGTTTCATTTGCAGCTCTCTAAAGACATTATATGGAACATCTTTTTTTTTTTTTTTTTTTTTAATTTTTTGTTTGTCGTGTGTGTGTGTGTGTGTGTGTGTGTGTGTGTGTGTGTGTGTGTGTGTGTGTGTGTGTGTGTGTGTGTGTGTTCCCTTGGTTTTTCAAGACAGGGTTTCTCTGGTTTTGGAGGCTGTCCTGAAACTCGCTCTTGTAGACCAGGCTGGTCTTGAACTCACAGAGATCTGTCTGCCTCTGCCTCCTGAGTGCTGGGATTAAAGGTGTGCACGCAGCCGTTTTTTGTGTCTTTGAAGAAATAATGTATTCCAGGTCTGCTTATTTTTTAATCTGGCTATTTGTTTTAGCATTAAATTCAAAGAATTCTTTATATATTCTGAATATCTTACAGATAAATGACTATATATTTGCATTTTGTTAGTGGTGTCCTTTTAAAAACCAGTCTTTATATATGTGTGTTACAGTTTAGCTCTTATATTTGAGTTAGTTTTGAGTTAGTTTTTATTAGTTTGGAGTACCCAGTTGTTTGTGTGTTCATTTAGTAGCTTTTAAGGTGGTAACAGAACAATTGAAATTGCAGTTTGTGTCAGTTGGAACATTATTAAAATTCTTTGTTTAACTGTTCTTAGCCCTTCAACATGCTGGCAAACACATGGAGGATTGCATCGTGGCCTCCTACACAGCCCTGCTTCTTGGGTGTCTCTGCCAGGAAAGTCCCGTAAGTAAATAGTTCAGAAATGTTTTATGTATCTTTGAAAGATTATTGCACAATAGCTTTATACCATTACCCTCAGGAGACAGAAGCAGCCGGATCTCTGTGAGTTTGGGTCCAGCCTGTTCTACAGAGCAAGTTCCAAGGCAGCCTCCAAAGCTACAAGGAAACCATGTTTTGAAAAAACAAACGAAAAGTTGAACTTTTCAAGGTGCATTTTAAATTAAGAATAATCAAGTTCTTGGTTATGGAGAGGTGAGGCCCTGTTGATACTTGTAGTTGAAGTAAAAGGGCTAGTACAAAACCTGTGCCCAGTTGGTGACCATTTTAGTGCCTCAGGAGGGGTAACTTCTCCTGCACATGTTTTGTTGTCCTTTCCTTGGTTAAAAGCATTCATCGTGGCCTGGAGAGATGGCTCAGCTGTTAAGATTGCAGAGGACTGGAAATTCAGATCCTGGTACCATGTCAGGTCTCTTCTTTTTTGGTTTTTGGAGATAGGGTCTCTCTGTGGCTTTGGAGCCTGCCCTGAACCTCACTCTGTGTAGACCAGGCTGCACTTGAACTCACAGAGATCTCCTTCTGTCTCCTGAGTGCTGGGATTAAAAGTGGGTGCCACTACCACCCAACTGTCAGGTATCTCAGTCTCTCAATCATTTGTAAGTCCAACTCCAAGATATCTAGTGCCTCTGGCCTCCCCAAGTGCCTGCACTCCATGCACAAACCCACATGTACACATATATTCATACTCATAGTTAAAAATGATCAAAATAAAATACTTTTTAAGTATATAAAAAAACACTTGGCATGGCTATAAGGTACCTTCTCTATGGTCCCTAGTTTCTAACAGGACCTCCTCTTCATTTTCTTTTTAAGACATTATTCTTGGGTTTCTTATAATCTGGCTGAGCAAAAGGCCACGTGCTTCCCTCTGAACCAATTTCAGTCTAGGAAAATGGAATTACTATTGGTGGACTGAGTTAATCAGGAATCACCTATGAGAAATACAAGTATCTATATAATTAGGCTGTCACACAGAAGTGGAAGTTATAGTTATTGGACAGTCTGTTGCCTTGGAAAAATAAATATGAACAGTAAAAGTACCATGTGAATGTGATCTTGGAATCACAGTGAGTGTTCCCTTTGAAATATGTGGCACATAAAGTGACAGCTCAGTGACTTCAATTTCCTTTCCAATTGCCATAATAAAACATATTAGGACAGAATTGTATAACTGTATTGAATAATAGATTTTGAAGGTCTGTTAGTCTGATATGTAACCATCTTTATGGATGTCAGTAGCTTTCTTGTCCCTAAAATAGAAGGTTCTGAATTTGTGAATAACATTGTGGATTTTTAGTGAACACATGTGGTGTGTTTGTTGCCTTGGTAATCCTTATAATAAGAAAACTAGATGCTACCACAAATATAAAGTAAATTGGCCTTTTCCATTGTGGAGATAAAAAAGGTGAAGCAAACATGTAGTCATGTACAATAAGAACTGTACATGTTTCTGTGGCCTCCATGTTTAGGAAGCCCAACAAAGTCTGGTCTCAATTTCTGTTGCCACTCTACCAGTTTGCACCTGGTCCTTTGCGGTGGTCAATTCCTACTGCTCTTGTAGGTCCTTGCCCCCTCTCCATTCTTTGACTCTTGCACAGTGCCACAAGATGTAGATTTCTTCAGAGCTCTTACTAATCCTGTAACTTTTCTGCCTTTGACTTGTCAACAGCAATGGAATGATGGATTCACTTACTACTTTAAAAACCCACTGTTGCTGACATTAGTGGCGCATACCTTTAATTCCAGCACTCGAGGCAGAGGCAGGAGGATGTCTGTGAGTTCCGAGACCAGCCTGGTTTATGAGAGCTAATTCCAGGACATGCTCCAAAGCCACAGAGAAAACCTGTCTTGAAAAAAAAAAAACACACAAAACCAAAACAAACAAACAACAACAATAACAAAAAACCCACTGTTATGCCTGCTTCTTTAGTTACCAAACTCGGCATCCCTCTTGGGATACCTATTAAGTTTCTCAAATATAGTCTGTGCTATATTCCTTTTATTATAATTGTCCTTAACACAGCCACTAAAATGTTTAGTTCTATTGTGTGTTGGTAAAGAAAGATTTGAACTAAGGAAGGACTTTCATCCACATCATAAGAGCTATTTATATTCTTTATTATAGAAGTGTATTTTATATTGAGCAGTCCTTCAGTCTTACCACAATCATTGTTCTATTCACCATTATGGAGGCTGTTTAAATATAATGATTGATGCTACTGGTTTTTGGGGTTTTTTTTGTTTTTTGTTTTTTTTAGCACATGACTATGTTAGCAGGCTTTTTTTTATTTAAAAAAAAAAAAAAGTATGTGGATGGATGTTTCTCCTGTAGTATACTTTTCTTTGCATTGTAAAAATACCATGACCAAAATAACTTGGGGATGAAAGAGTTTATTTCACCTTACAGCTTATAGTCCTCTTTGAAGGGAAGTCAGCAGAAGCCATAAAGGAATGCTGCTTACTGGCTTATTCAGTTTTTTTTCTTGTGTAACTCAAGACCACCTCACCTGCCTAGTGGTGGTATTGCCCATGCTGGGTTGGGTCCTGCCCCATCAGTCAAGAAAAGACCCCATAGATTTGTCTACGGGTCAGTCTGATGGAAACAGTTCCTCAGTTTCTGTTCTCTTCCAAGATGATTCTAGTTTGTGACAGAAAACTAACTAGCACAGCCTACATGTATGTTTATGTGTAGATAACAGTTTCTGTCCTTCCCAGTTCTGCAGCTGTTCAGTCCCAAATAAACACACAGAGGCTTATGTTAATTATAAACTATTTACTATTTGGCCTATTGCTCAAACTTTTTGGTTTTTTAAGACAGGGTTTCTCTGTAGGTTTGGAGGCTGGCCTGGAACTCATAGAGATCCTCTTGCCTCTGCCTCCCAGGTGCTGCATTTAAAGGCATGTGCCACCACCGCCTGGCTACTAACAAACCCTTACAACTTAAATTAACCCGTAATTTTTATCTGTGTTTTGCCACGTGGCTTGGTAACTTTCCTCAATATGGCATTCTATCTTGCGTCCTCTGCATCTGACCCGCAATGGTGTTTCTGCCTTTCCTCTTCCCAGAGTTCTAGTCTGGTAGACAGGCCTATACTTCCTGCCTGGCTACTGGCCAATCATCATTTTATGAAACCAATATGAGTGACAAATCTTTACAGTGAACAAGAACATTATCCCACATCATCTATGCATCATGTATGTGTCTGGTGCTTGGAGGCCAGATCCAATGGAACTGGAGTTACAATTATGAGCCACTATGTGGGTAATGGCAGTTGAGGGTAGTTTTTGTTTTGAGACGGGGTTTTTCTGTATAGCCCTGGCTGTCCTGTAACTACTCTGTAGACCAGGCTGACTTTTAACTCAGGGAGCTGCCTGTCTCTGCCTCCAGAGTGCTGGGAGTAAAGGCATGCACCACCACTACGCAGTAAAATTAAGCATTTTTAAACATAAGGAAATAGAAGTTTTAAGTTGGGTCATATAAGAGTTTCCCCTTAAAGGGTTGTTTATATGTATTTTAAGCTACTTTTGGCTAATAATCAAGGAAAACTCCTGGGATTGGCTCATAATTTAACACAAATGATGTATTTAAAGATTTAGCTGTAGCATAGAGAATTTTCTTTAATCTTTCCATTTTATAAACAGCTGTGTGAGTATAGTCTGTCTACAAGTTTAACAATGCAGTTTATTTGAGACCTTTCTCTTTTCATTTCCAAATATTTACAGATATTCCTTTGTAACTTTACTAGCTTTGCCTTTTACCCTTTCTTTCTGTGGGTAGGGTGGTAAAGATTGGGGAATGGACCTGAATGTGCCTGAACATAGTTAAGTGACTGTGGAATGCGAGTAACCCAGGAGTTCTGGGGTTCTTATAGGTGTTTAACACAAGGTATTTAGCAGGCCAACAACATTGGGTAATTAATTATAATATCCTTTTCTTACCGTTTTTAATCTGTTTCTTCAGATCAATGTAACTACAGTGAGGGAATACCTTCCAGAAGGAGATTTCTCCATAATGACAGAGATGCTTAAAAAATTCTTAAGCTTCATGAATCTTACCGTAAGTAACTTTCATTGCATATTGTAGTGTGTGTGTATATGTATATATATATATATATATTTATTTATTTTAATTTTCCAGACAAAATTTTAAGTTGCAGCTCAGACCAGCAGTCCTGCTGTTTCAGCCTTTCAAGTGCTGTAATTAATGGGTGTATATCAGGGGGCCTCGCTGATGTATGTGTTGTTAATTTTAAATGTAGTACACTGATCATGAAACTAAAAATGGCCACAGTGTTAGACTCTTCCTCAATGTGACAAAATACCTAATATAAGAAGCTTATAGAAAGATACATTCTGATTTATATAGTTCCTGAATTTTTAATCTATTGTGTCAAGGATAGTGGGGTGGAGTGGAAGAATCACTCTGTGGTAGCCAGAAAATAGAGAATGCCTATGTATCTGCTTTTTCCTTTTATTTTAACTGAGCTTCTAGCCTGTAAGATGGTATTATGCACAAACAAAATTATTATGGTAAAATGCTGTATTATAAAGGCAATGATATAATTTCAGTGTACTCTGTATCTTCCCTTTAAGTATCTTTTTTAGAAGGTAGACTTTGATTTTAATATATTTCTTTAAACTTTTTGTTAAGTGTTAACCATTTCCTTCATTCCCCTTTCAGTGTGCTGTTGGAACAACAGGCCAGAAGTCTATCTCTAGAGTGATTGAATATTTGGAACATTGCTAGCTGCTTTACCTTTGCTTCAGGTGCTTGGTAATGCTGGAGCTATCTTTAGACAAAGAAAAGTCATGAAAGAAGTCCTTGAAGATATACCAAGAACTTTCATCAGTATCATTCGTGTTTGGATTTTTATGACCACCCGATTTCTTCATCATGCATTCTGCATTTGCTAAATGACAGTTACTACATCAATCTGCAGCTATCAAAAATGAGGGAAAAGGTTCAGGCTGTTAACAATCCCATGCAGTATTTAAATACACTTACTTGGCAGAGTCTATACCCTCCCCTTGTTTCCTTGCTTTATTTTAGGCAAGGTTTAAAGGGGGAAAATTTATGCTGCTGTTAGTGCAACTGCTGTGTATGTTGAGCCACTGTTGTCATGCCAGTCAGGTGCAAAGGCAGCTTAGCTACTGAGGTATTGAATGTTCTGAGGACATTCTAGACAACAGCTTAGTTCCTTTTTCAGGCTCATTTGCTTTTGCTTTTTGTTGAATGATTCCAATCGTAAATAAAGCTTTTAATAATTTTGTGAATTTTTTTTGTTGTTGTTCCCTGAACTACTGTCTATATTTAAAATTAGATGGAATCCAAAGACACAAGGGATTAATAGTATATTTTTTTATCTTGATTAGGTTTGGGTGTCGAACTATTTTTCACTTCTAAGACCATGACCATATTCAATATCATACCATAACGTGTCATACCTATAGGCACAAGAAAACAAATAGCAGTTTGAGGGAATATTATATTATATAAGATAATGTGCCCTGTTAAAGGATTAAGCAAAAATAGACAAACCCAGGGTAGTTTACACTTTATGCTAGAGAGGCTCTTGAAACATTATTACGTTTTGAGGGAAGTTCTCTAGATATATTTTCTAATGTTCAGTACAGTAAATATAAGGAAGCTAAAACACCAATGTGGAATTCATTTTTCCAGATAGCGTGTATATTCTTCTATAGAGTGACAGGATCAATTGCATAAGCGCAAAGCCTTAAAATTGCTGGTGTAGAGAAGACCCTTTTTTTATTCAGATTCTTTGTTCATAGAGCAGTTGTTTAGAAAACAGTTGTGGAACACACAGATCATGGTTTATAGCTTTCATTTCATAGGTTATGTTTTATTTCTTTTGTTCAGACCACTGGTTATTTTTTCCCCTTTTTTATTGATTGGCCTGAGGACAGGCTTTCCAGAGATGTTTCATTAATACTTTTAATTACCTTTCAGATAGTTACATCATGTTTCTTCATTGGATTTGTAAAACTTGAAGCCATAAAAATATTAGTTTGGTGTGTATTGGGGAAAATAGCTAAAAGTCTAATTTTGACTCATTTTAGACTTTGTTATTTCCTTGTATAAAGTAACAAACCGGGGCTCTTGTATCAGTGCCAGCTGTAATGTTTTTTAAATGCAGTGGCTGCCTTCTATTGTCTTCCTATTTTTGATAATGCAGATTGTTGGGAAATCTATAAGGAAGTAACTGACTCTAGGCAAATTGTTTTCTTCCTTCTACCCACCCAAATCCCTACCCATCACCTTCTAAGAACACAGTATGCCAGTGTAATGTGGGAAAGATTGAGATTGTATTTGCCCTGAGTACCAAACTAATTTAGCAGGCTTTTTTTTAAAAAAGCATACTGGTAAATGATGTCCACAAATTTACTTAGATATATTTTAATTATAATTAAAGTACATTGGTATTTATTAATCATTGGATTTGGGGAGCAGGTTTTTGATTGTGGCAGATGGTAAGGAACAGTAAACAGTTGGATGAGATCAATCAGGGCGAATTACATTTTTTCTGTTACACTGGTAATCATTTGATAATTGATTTACCTCAGTGTTTAACAGTTTTTTGTTTTGTTTTAAAAATAATAACTAATTGTCAAGCACTGATAGACATGCAGGTTCCTGGTGGGTGAGCTGTGAGTAGGATACCACCTGACCACCTGCAGTGCATTTGTGTGTCTTTAACCCTCCCTCGGAGAACTCTCATTTTAGGGTACTTGAGGCTGACTTGCAAATTAACTAAAGTTTTAAAGTAACCTTTTTTCCATTGTAAATATTTCTGTAAATACTACCAGTTGGATATTAGAATAGTAGGATACTTTTCTGAATCCAATCCTATTTTTATTTTATACAGTATTTCTCAGCTGTGATCTTTGGAGCAAAAGCCAACGGCAGGAAAAAAAAATAGTTTGTACCAGTTTCATGAAGTATGTCTTTGGGTTTTTGTAAATAATTTTAACTCAAATAAAATTGCTACTTTAAATACACATGTTGTCTTTAACATAAGTCTATTAACCTGTTTTGGAGGAAGAAATCACAGAAACTTGATAAGGCCAACACTGTTGAGCATAAGTGCCTAGTTTTTCTTAGATACTTATTGGGTACTTTTAACTGCTGGTCTGAATGGATGTAAACACTTAGTACTTTGGGCTGGTTAGGGTGGGTGGATTTTAAGCTTATAGTTAAATCCTTAGCATACTCACCATATATTAATTTAAACCTTTTGGCTTTTTCTACATGACTGCAAATTTCTTTGCCTTTGAGATTTTATAATCATTCTTTAGCTTTTTAAATTTTCCTTGTCAGCCTTTAAGATTTTCACAAGTAGATTCTTCAACCTTTCCCTGATTGTTTTAGTCACAAAAGATTTCAGGATTTCCCCTGAATTCTGTTCCCCCCCATTTACACACACACACACACACACACACACACACACACACACACACACACACACACACGCGCGCACGTTCGGGGGTGGTCACATGTAATTGTGATCTACGAAGGTTCTGGACTAGGGAAGACCTAAATCAACACATGGAATTATTCCCAGTTCTGATACTTGCTGTTGACTTGAGCAAATTCTTGAAACTATTCATCAGTTTCCTTAATTGAAAAGTGGGAGATAATACCTACCTACCTCATGGTTGTGAAGATTAAATGTATGTGAAACATTAATGTTCTAAATTTAATACTTAGTTTTTTTTTAATACTATTTTTACTGTCAAAAATGTTCTGAAAATGAAATTGAGTACTTATGTCTATTAAAGACACCTGTGATGCTGGTGCTTCACATCACTAGAGTAGGTGGTTTGGGCTTTTAACACTAGAATCTCCAGATTACTATTTCTACACTTTTTTGTTGTTATTGTTGGTAAACTCTTCTCAGTGACATAAAGCAGAAGGAAATTGAACATATTTTAGGGCTCCCGAAAATGTTTGAGGATTTTTTGTTGTTTTTTTAATTAGAATGATCCAAAGAGGTTTGAACAATTCACTGTTGGTGGGCTTTGTGTTAGCTAAGTAACTTCCTGTAGTGTGTCTTTGAATGCAGAATTTGAATAAATTCTCTTGAGTGTTTTTGGTCAAACCTCTATTTCTCTTTCTTAAAACTGTATGTCCAGTTTGAATACTCAAAATGCCATGTGCTGCTTTAAGGAAACCACACTCTGAAGAATCTGCCCCGAAGAATCTGCCTGCTGAATAAATCATATTACAAAGTGAATGTGCCAAAGATGTGCACAAAATCCAGTGGGAGTGATAGTTGCATTAAATATAGACAGACTAAACACCCCAGATAAAAGCAAAGATTGTGAGATTGAACAAAGAAATACTAAATGAAGCTCCACTGTTGAAGGATTTGTTGACTTGGAATACTATGTAGGCTGTGGTGAAGCTGCATGTCTTAATCCTTAGAGCATCCAGCGCAACACCCTGCAGATACAATTGGATTTTCTAGTGTAATCAACATGGAACATGGAAAGCAGAGAAGGGAAAACAGTAACAACTAGCAAGAAACAAAAAACAGGACCATGAGATGACAGTGGTAAAGGTGCTTGTCTCCATGCCTACAACACAAGTTCAATCTCCAGGACACACTTGATGGAAGAAGTGAATTGGCTCATGGAAGTTCTTTAGTTCACAAGTAAATGGAAAACAAGAAATACAAGAACAAAGAAAAAACAGTTCTCTACAAGAGGAATATGCCAATGATGACCACTAAATGTAGTATTATTGTTAATTGTATTAACTGTAGGTAGCTAAAAGCTCTACTTAAATGTAGAGCTGGTGAAAATGAACAACCAAGAGATTTAATTTAAATACAGCATGAATTAAAAAAAACAAAAGATAACATCATGCAAATGTTACTGAAATATTGATGTAAGTTACTTTACGGCTATTTCTCCAAGAGCATATTGTAATAGGCATGGCACCTAACAAGAGAAAACAATGTACTTCTAATAATACATAACTTTTTCAAGTATATATTAATGAAAACAGGTAGGTAAAAGTCACAAGCATAGTCTCAAATTTTAATACAACTTCAGCAATTAATAGATATTTTTAAAAGTTGTATTTTATGCAGATATGCCTACATGTCAGAAGAGTATATCGAAATCCCATTTTAGATGACTGAGCCACCATGGTTGCTGAGAATTGAACTCAGGACCTCAGAAAGAGCAGCTAAAGCTCTTAACCTCTGAGCCTTCTCTCCAGCCAAATTTTTGGGTTTTTGTTTGCTTGTTAGTTTTTAAATGTAAAGGGATTGCTGTGACACATACCTATATTCCTAGCTACTCAGGCTATGTCAGGATAGTTTTCTAAGCCTGGAAATTAAAAGTCCTGCTTGGATTATAACGTGTCAATAAGTATGTAAGAAATTTAAGCTACAGAAAGTCTGAGTGGATAAATTACCTTAGTCTACTATTCGTGCAACATTACATGATATTCTATTGCATGTGAAAATTTCACCAAGGTAATCTGAGAGCTCATAAAACAGGTTGTGATGTATTTCAGATGACTGAGATCTTACAAAGAATATACCTATAAATCAGAAGTCAAAAAACTTGTAAACAGTATTCAGATATTAAATATTAGGACTCTGAAAAACCATAGTAAGAAAAGGTCTTGGGAATAAAAATACAAACCTGAAATGAAAAAGATACAAGAATTAAAACTCAAAGTAAGTTTTAAGAGAAAAATCAGAGGCTGGTTGTTGGTGATGTAATTCCATCGTCTGGGAGGCAAAGGCAGGTTTGATTGAGGTCAACCTGGTCTACAGAGTGAGTTCTAGGACAGGGTCCAAACCAATACAAAAAAAGCCTGTCTCAAAAATCCAAATGAATGAATGAACAGGTAAATAAAAGTAGAAAAAAGATAAAATTGAAAATCCCAAAGTGATGATATTTTATGATCTAACAAATAAAGCTTGGCTAAAGATCAGAATGCAGAGCCAGCCACACTGGGTAGCTTTAGAAGCCAGGCAGTGGTGGCACACAACTTTAATCCTAGCTAGCACTTGGGAGACAGGCAGACAGATCTCTCTGAGTTCAAGGCTACCCTGGGCTACATGGAATTGATCCAGTCTAAAAGATCCAGCTCTAATTGATCCAGCTCCCACAAAGGTGATCCCAGCACTTGGGATCACATACCTTTAATCCTACCTAGCGCTAGGTAGGTGGAGACCAGAATGATATGGCTGAGTAGAGAGAGGGAGGAGACAGGAGTTCAATGCTGTCTGAACAGTCAGTCTGGGCAGTCAGTCCAAGGAGGCAGTCTGAGGACAGGATTGCCCATTTGATCTGAGCATTGGGAGAGGTAATAACTATAGTGGCTGGCCTCTCTGCTTTTCTGAATCTTCATCTTTAACCCATTGACAGCTGACTGAGTTTTTTTGTTTGTTTGTTTTTTAAGTTAAGCCCTTAGGACTAAGCAAGAAAAACTACCAATATCAGGAATGAAAGATGAAACATTACAGAGCCTATGACTATTCAAAAGAATAGAATGTTAAAAAGATACCAATTAGCTTTAAATTTCAAAATCAGTTGAGAAATTTAGAAAACTGACAGGGTGAGGCCAGGATTCCTGATATGCATATGTAATCACAACACTTAGGAGGTAGAGGCAGAAGAGTCAAGTGTTTAGCAAGATGGTTATATGAGACACTGTCAAAAAAAAAAGGAGTGTGTGGATGTATAAAGGCAAAAGCAAACATGAAAAACCAAGACATCATGACCCAAAAGTTACTAGTCCGTGGAAATAGCATCCACTGAGAGAAGAAATCCTAGACAAAGAATTATAAGTATATTCAATGAAGTCAAAAGAAGATACACAAATAATTGAGAAGACAATTGGCTGACTGAAATAAATTGATAGGAGTTATGAAAGATGTCAATGTAGAGCTGGAAAAACTACAGGAAATGGAAATCACTAAGTTAAAAAGTCTGAGAAAGTCACCTGAGTGCTGGGGGGCAGAAGTCATGGTATAATGAAGCACTGTAGAAAGACCAATAAACATCCTGCACTGAAAAAAATGAGACTATCGTGATAAAAACATTTTCAATAATATAAGTTTTTTTTTTTCAAGTCTAAAGAAAGATGCCCATCCAGGTACTGGAAGCATAACACAGTCCTCTCATATCACAGTGAAAACACTTAAATTCCCAAAGTCTTGAAAGCTTCAGAGTAGCTTCAAGTCAAATGTGAAGATAGGTCCATGGGAATAACACCTGATCTCTCAACAGAAATTTTGAAAGCCTTGGAATGGTCTTGGAATGATGGACTTCAAGCTCTAAAGCACTCAACTGTCAACCCACACTGCCATACCCAGCAAAACTATCATAACTGAAGAAGAAAAGAGCTTTTCATGATAAAAGTAGGCTAAAGGAATTCATGACTACTATGCCAACACTACGGAAGATACTTGAAGTAATCCTTTAGCCTGAAGAGACAGATAAACTGAGGCTACAGGAAAACAAAATAACTGGTTGTTGGTGGCACACACCTTTAATTCCAGCATTCATGAGGCAGAGGCAGGCGGATCTCTGTGATTTCAAGGCTAGCCTGCTCTACAAGAGCAAGTTCCAGGACAGGCTCTAAAGTAATACAGAGAAACCCTGTCACGAAAAACCAAAGAAAAAAAATAAAATACATTGTAAAAAATACAAAACAAAACAAAATGCAAAACCAATAGTTAAGCAAATGTTGTATAAAATACTAAGTAGTAAAGAGTTAATATCAAAAGATAGACTGCTAAATTGGATTAAACAGGGTTTGTCTATTTGTTAACCCCAAGAAATGCACTTGACTATCAAGAGACAGTTGTAACTATGTGTGTGTGTGTGTGTGTGTGTGTGTGTGTGTGTGTGTGTGTGTGTGTGTACACATACTTGGGAGACTGATTCTGGAGGATCGTGAATTCAAGGCCAGACCGGACAAATTGATGAAACACTGACATGCATGCATGCATACATACATACGTACATGCATGCATACGTACATACATATGTACATACATAGTACATACATGCGTAAAATGAAGTCCCAGCATTAACACTCTAGGAATTTTGTAGTCAAGGATAATGAAATCTGAGAGTATACTCCTGACTGATAAGCAATTTGCAAATCAAGCTGACCTTCATGAGAGTTAGAGGTAGTTAGAAAACTAAGCCAATTATTAACTTACAGGTAAAAAAAAAAAATGCACAAGGAAATCAATATGACTTACTGGGTAATATTTACACAGCTGAAAGAGTGAACACTGAACAATGGTTTCATTAAAATAATCTTCTAAGGTGGAGAGAGATTACTAGAAAAATCAGAGTAAGCATAATGTTTAGAAATAGAAGAAATAGCTGGAAGACCTGGGTGGATCCTGCCGAGGGCCTTTTCAGTATAAATCTTTTTCTTTTTTTCCTTCTTTCTTTTCTTGACAGAGAATCTCAGGTAGCTGAACTGGCTTCCAACTTGCTATATAGTAGAGTTTGGTCTTGAACTTTTGATTCTCCTTCCTCTACTTCCCAAGTGCTGGGATTACAAATGTGCACCCCGATGCCTGTCTTTTCATTGTAAAGCTTTTTGGCTTTTGAAGAGTCTTGTTATTTAGTCCAGGCTAGCCTAAAACTCTTGATCTTCCCACTTTAGTCTCTTGGTGCTGGGGTCCATTATAGGCTTGTGCCACTACTCAGACAGGTATGTTACATTGACACACATAAAACTGAAGTTTATAACCATGTCTGACATGAATGACATGAAGCTGTAATCCCAGCTACCCAAAGAGGCTGAGTCAAGCTCAGAGCCTGTTTGTACTATAGAGTGATTTTTCAAGGCCAACCTACGCAAGTTATTAAGACTCTGTCTCAAAACTGAAAGGAAGTAGAAGGATAGGAAGTTTGCCTAACATGCATGAGAGAGACCCTGGGGTCCATCCTAGGATTGTACCACCATCATCTTAATGAACAACAAGAGAGAAATAAAAAAAAAAAAAAAAAAAACAAAACTCTCTGAAACTTAGTTTAGACATTTACTATCATCAGCGATGGCTGGCTTTGGTGTGGAACCCACATCCTGAGCTGAACCTTTAGACCATGAACAGGTTTCTGAACTACTTGAGCGTGAACTTTTGCATGACTGGTCATGTGAGGCTTCAGATGATATTCAGCCACTAAACTGTGATAGTAGAAGATAAACTTGTGAGGTGACAGTGGTCGGTATTAAAGACAGTTGCATGGCATCCTGCAAAAATGCTACAGCCTGAACTGAATTCTGCAGGGGTACACACTACTTCTCCAACCTCTTCTCATTTTACACTGTTGTCATCTGGGGTGAAAACTTAAGCAGTTTTCATAAAAATAGCTCACTTGCCCTGATCATTTGCTATATATACACAACTTGGCCAAACCACATCCTGCACGTAGTCTTTGGCTCACTGAACAGAGCTTGAATGGCAAGCATGAGCTGATGCATGTCCAGACAGAAATAGCATACCCAGATTCATAGTAAAGACATTTATTTTTGGCTATTATGAATGACACAATGAAACTATGCAGGAGAAAAACTAGAATGGAGGCAAACAAAGCACACAACAGAAGTCCCACTATTTTCCAACGACACTACTACGAGATACTGCCTCTCATCCCTGGACCACATTTCAAGGGGTAGTTCCAGGTGGATTGCTAACATTACATTAGCTCTTGTAATGTTCCTGGCACAGCCTTCAATACCAGGTGGTCTTGAACTCACTATGGAGACCAGGCAGACTTTGAAGTCATGCTCCTTCAGCCTGAATATCCCAAGTACTGGCATGAGAGATACGTAACACCTCCTGTCTCAGAGTTTGATTTTTAGGTATTTCTAGAAGGACTCTAGGGATCCAGGTCTACAGTTGAGAGTCCATAACATGTGAATAAGCTACATCTTAGGGGAATTTGCAAGTCAACATGGAGCGAAAGCACACATAGGCTTGCTATGAGCCTTTGTGGACTTTGGATCTCTTTTAATGTAGCACATTGGATTTTCTGACACAATAGGTTAATATGATGTCATTTATGCTGATGTTATTTGTGCCCCTGGCAGAAATGGATTGTCAGTGATGTAACTGGCTTGAGGTGAGTGACAGGTGTGTCCAGTCTCCCATGGCCAACCCCAGGAGAGGGCAGGCCCCAGGAGCTTGGTTTAACTGAAGAGGGAGATGGGATTGCCTAACTGTAGAACCATGGCACTCCCATCCTGCCCAATACTTGAAAGTGTGTCCCCCTTTGGCAGCTGTGGGAGTGGAAGCTTGGAGAGGTCAAGGGTCACAGATAGCAGACACTAGCTAATGAAGGCTTCACCCCCTTCCGTAGTTCTCCAAGCCCGGGCTGAAACCAAGCTTGCTCCTTGTGTCTGGCAGCTGCCAACTCTAAGGCACACAGGATTGCCCCTCCGAGCACTGTGGATGTTTCCAAAATAATCTGCCAATGCAGGGACTGATGTGGGCTTTGTGTGCAGTCTTTGGCCTTTGTCTCTGTTTGGCCTCATCTATGTTTGCATGGGAGTCTTAGACTGGTGAAGAATAAACAGAAAACCCTGGAAGAAGCTAGCATAGGGGGAGGAACCGATTTATTTGTGTTGTCTGGGTTTTCCCAAGGTGAAATACACCTCCCCTCTCCTTACCTCCCTGCCTCCTCTAACCTATCTTCCCCTGCCCTTCTGTCCCCTCTTCTACCCTCCCCTCCTTTCAGGGATGGAACCCTCATGGTGCTAAGAATACAGTACTTCTGAGCTACACTCCCTTACTACAAAGAAAATAAACTATTTTTATATCAGCTTAGTCCCTGAGCAAAGAATGGACAGAATACCCATGCACTTCCTTAAGGATGACTTTTTGCAGACAGAGAGGACCCTGATGTTGATGCAAAGCCCTGCAGCTTGTTAGCAAATGAGTTGCTTGAAGGGTTCAGTCAGCCACTATCTGAAAGCCTTATAAGCATTCAATGAAAAAAGAAAGAATGTACTAAACCAACCCTAATGACCCAGCACTGTTCAAATGAGGGCTCGGGCTGCAGATGTAACTCAGTGAGTGCCAGAGCACGTGCTTTGCAGGCTCAAACTCTGGGTTTTATCTCCAGTGCAAATACATGCACACACACATGCATGTACACACAATGCACATACACACATACAACACACAGGCACACACACACACACACACACACACACACACACACACACACACACACACGAGGTTAGAATCACCTTTTCTAGTTCACCTGAAAGCTGAGGTGTAGTTGGTAGACAACGGGCATTTACGGGGCCCACACAGGGAGGGAGGTCTGTTGGATCCAGCAGGCCTTGTTGAGCCAATCTAGACGATCTCACATGAAGGACAGACTGCTGACCCACAGAATCATGATTGACAGAAGGATAATCATTTGTAAGCCACCAAATTTTGGTGTGCTTTGTTTCACAGCTGTAACTGAGCCAAGCAGATGCCAGCTAGAAGGATTTACAGACAGCATGATAGATTGAATCTACACGTCTGAGTCCATAGAGGTCCACCAAGGAGAGGAGGAGGGGTTGAGGCAAGTGCAGTAGGAAACTGAGTCAATAAAAACGAGGGACAGTGTGTGGCCGTAGGGTCATTTGCACATGGCACAATTCAAAAAGCATTTGTCATATAAACAAAACAAACTCAAGAGGCAGCCGGGTTTTCTGTTTTACTTATCTTCAGCCCATCCACTGAATCCATTCTTCCCTACTCTGCCAGCTGCTTTCTTGTTTATTGTGTGAGTCATTTCAAGCTGTGTTTGTTCACCGTGATTCAAGAGACTTTCCCAGGGTGAGAATGCAAAGATGAGGCTGATAAGCTGTGGGCCCACCTCTATGTGCTAAGCATTCTTGAAGCACTGTGAAAAACCTACCCAAATCACACGCCAATGGTCATTTCCTCATGTTTCTATTTTAAGCATTCCTGATGTTTATTTTCCTGTAAATAAGCAATGACATTGGAGAATGGGTTAATTTAGCTCCCTGGTTGGCAACTGTTGGGTTCTTCTCTCTTGTTACCTTGACTGTCCCAGAGCAAAAGAACTGTCACACCGCCTGCTGAGTTACCCTAAAGCTGATGGTCTATTCTTTCTTCCTTCCTTCTTCCTTCCTTCCTTCCTTCCTTCCTTCCTTCCTTCCTTCCTTCCTTCCTTCCTTCCTTCCTTTTTGAGACAGGGCTTCTCTGTGTAACAGTCTGGCTGCCCTGGAACTCACTTTGTAGATGAGGCTAGCCTGGAACTCACTGAGATCCACCTGCCTCTACCTCGCAATTGCTGGGACTAAAGGCATGGGCTACCAGGCCCTGATGGGCATTCTTAACTCTCCACAGAGCCCTTGAGAAAAATATACAACAGTTGCAGTTGATTGCTTTGACTCCAGGAGATGCTGCCCCAGCCACTACTGATCCACTTTATACCAACTTTTTGCAATGACAAGCCTCAGTGAACTCTGTATGGCTGTACAACTATCCCCAACCTACTGGAGCGGTGAAACACTTCCCCTAGCAGACCAGCAGAGGCGCTGCTGAGACTGGTACTCAAGGAAGGTAACCTTCATTTGCATGTGAAGTTTGTTGTGATTGGTGAAAAACAACCTCTTCTCTTGACTGTATAAATAAACAGGCAGTTATCTTAACAATTTTAGGCCTAATTCAGGGCTTCTCTTGAGTGGTCCTTTCTTGCCCACTTGTAGAAGTGTGGGCTGAGGAAATAAGCCGGCAGTGTCAGTGAGACAGAAAAGCAGAAACAGTTGAGCAGTTGGCAGGTTAAGCTGCAAGAGCAGCAAGGCAGCCCGCTGCTTGATAGCTGAAGAAGAGGTGGCTGAACTGTTTAAGAGAACGGCCAGGGCAGGGACACCGGGGCTGCAGAGAGAGGATTCAGTACAGAATAAACGCAGACGGAAAAGAGAAACTGTAGATCACTGGAGCATCAGAGCACTCTCAAACATTTAGGGCAGTGTTGCGAGTCCCTGCTGGTCAGAGGTTGCAGTCTACCAAGGCATGATAACTTCTCAAAGCTCAGCAACAAGGCAGACTCCCTCCCCAGGGAGGACTTCCTGCTCTCTACCTGTCCTTATCTGGAGAATGTCCCTAGGCCCTTGAGGACTGACCTTATCTTAAAGCTGTCTCTAGGCCTGGATGCCTGCGGTATCTCCAGTATGACCCTCGACATAGTTCCCGGCTAGAAGCTCTCCCCTGCTGACCAAAGCAAGGCTTGTGCTAGGAGCTTTGCTATAGGACCCTGCTGCTGCATATGAAGTTTCATGATAGGAATGTAGTGTTTAATGCAAATTAGGCGACTCTCCAGCTACCCTACCACTTCTAAACCTACATATTCCATATTCTCTAGAATAAAGTTGAGTTGTCTCACTGAAGTCAGACCCCAAAGGTTTATCTCCGCTGTATCTACAGCCATCCAGACCCTGTTCCTTACTTCTGTTTAGTTCACCAAGGATCCTAGGAAGAAGGAGACCCACAGGGCAAAGGGCCTCAGCCTTTCCAGGACCAGGAGCTGTAACAGTGGCCAAAGGCCAAGGAATCCTGCAATGCTTGCTTTTGCCAAGGCCTAAGGGATCCCATTCTAGTCTTTCACTTGAGCAGTAACAGAAGTAGGGATCCCACTACAAGCAGGCAAGTAGGCCTGCTCGACAGCTGTAGACAGCGCTGCTTGCGGCTACTTTTACTACTGCTGGTGCTGGCTTCCTACTGTCAAACCCAGAGGGATATGACAGATGTCAAAGACCAGCACTTCTTGCCTACGCACAGTCTGGGTAGAGGAAAAGGGTCCCACTAAGCTGGTAGATAGTAAAGGACTTTGGAATTCAAGGCATGCTGGGAAGGGAAACCTGGTTGAAAGAGAATATTAGGGCTTTTCAATTAAAAAAAATGCTTTTATAGTTTTCAGTATGTGCATAAATGCATATGCGTGCGTGCGTGTGTGTGTGTGTGTGTGTGTGTGTGTGTGTGTGTGTGTGTGTGTGCATGTGTGTGTGTGTAAAACACAAGAAACAAAAGACCCAGGGGCTGATATCATGGTTCAAACTTTTAAGCTGAAGATTTAGAAAAGCAAAATAGCTGGCCACTAGCTCTTTCCACAACCTCAAGCTGATCCTGCTGCTCCTCAGTGTGGCTGGAGAATCCTGAGACTGAATGTCTTCCTACCCTCAATGTCGCTGGAGAATGGATGCCTGGTACTGAGACCTTGCTCCTGTCTTACATATTTCTCTAATGCTGGGATTAAAAGCATGTGATCAAGGTGCTGAGATCATCTTTGTGTGAGCTGGTTCCCTTTAGGACTGGATCAATCTTGTATAGATCTGGGTGGCCTTGAACTCACAGAGCTCCATCTACCTCTTAATCCTGACCCTTAGGATTAAAGATGTGCACCACCACTTCTTAGTTTCTGGCTGCAGGGATTAAAGTTCTATGGCTTATGGCTGACTTTGCTTTCTGAATCCTCAGGCAAGCTTTAATAAATCATAAATAATATATTGCGTATGTATGTATGTATGTATGTATGTATGTATGTATGTATGTACGTATGTTCATGCACATGCTTGCAAAGTGCCCCTGTAGTCCAGAAGAGGGAGTTGGATCCCTGGCTCTCACCTGACAGATACTGGGAACAGAACTCTGGCTGTCTGCAAAAACAATATACATTCTTAACTGTTCAGCCATTTTTTCAGCCCCAGCGCATCATTTTTGTATACTCAAGGCTGGAGAGATAGTTCACCAGTTAAAAGCATTGGTTACTCTTGTAGAGGACTAGGGTTCAGCTGCCAGCCCCCACGTGGCAACTTATAACTTTAACTCCAGTCCAGAGAGCTGAACTGTCTTTTGGTCTCAATGGGTACAAGGCATGCACAAAGTACACATACATGCATGCAAACAGATTGTTGTTCTTTTGTTACAGTTATAAGAATAAAAGCTGGAGAAGGGGTGGGGGAGGTCCCGAGTGAGGGTCCCAAGTGAGTGGGGTCCCAAGGTAAGGGGAGGAGCATAGCAGGTTCCATAGAGGTGAGGGTGACCAAGGCAGCGAGGCGGAGGGAATAAAACGCCAGTCAGAGCTTAAATGAGGAGTTTATTTAGAAAGGGGAGTGAGGGAGAAGGGAAGAGACATAGAGGCAGCTGAACAGAAGAGGAGAGAGGGGAGAGGAGAAGAGGGGGTAGCTGGTGACCAACCGAAAGCAGGAGAACTAGAGAGAGGAAGAGAGAGGAAGAGAGCATAAGTGGGCAGGGGTCTGTCTTTTAAAGGGGTCCTTTATACCTGCCTGCAGACTAGTATTCATGGAACCCTGGGCTGACCAGAGTACTGCCTGAGTGCATTCTGCCAGACGACAGGGGCAGGCCAGCGTAATGCCTGAATCCTTACACAGATGCAGAATTGTCTTAGCATATTTAACAGAATGTCTTTTTTATTTAAAACTTTTTATTTGTTTTACATACCAACCACAGTTTTCCCTCCCTCCTTTCCTCCTGTTCCCTCCCCACTCCCTCCTTTCTGCCCCTCCCTCCACTCACTCCTGCAAAAGGGTAAGGCTTCCCAAGGGGAGTCACCAAAGCCTGGTAGAACCAAGCTCCTCCACCCTGCATCAATATTGAGCAAGGCATCCCATCATAGGCTTCCAAAAAACCAGCTCATGTGCCAGGGACAGATTTTGGTCCCATTGCTAAGGGCCGCACAAACAGACCAAGCTACACAACTGTCACCCACATGCAGAGGGTCTAGGTCAGTCCCATGCAGGCTTCCTACCTGTCTTTCTAGAGTCCATGAGCTTGGGTCAGCTGTCTTTAAGGGTTTCCCCATTATGATACTGACCCTCCTTGCCTATGTAATCCCTCCTCCTTCTCTTTGATTGGACTCCCTGAGCTTGGCCCAGTGCTTGGCTATGGATCTCTGCATCTGCTTCCATCAGGTACCGGATGAAGGTTCTATGATAATAATTAGGGTGGTCACCAATCTGATTACAGGAGAGGGTCAGTTCAGGCACCCTCTCCACTATTGCTAGGAGTCTTAGCTGGAGTCATCCTTGTGGATTCCTGAGGGTTTCTCTGGCACAGAATGTCTTAAATGTAGCAGAATACAGATTTTAAGTTTACCATTCAAATTTTCCTCTGTGTATTCACAAGTAGCCAAATTCCAAAACATTTATATTACCCTCCAAGGCCCTCTCTCCTGTGTTGTCTCAGGAAGACATCTCCCTGCTGTTCTGGCTTCTGTTACCCAACAGGTTAACTTGCTCATGCCCATACATCTACAGAGTCTCGTCAAATGTATGCATCTCACTTCCTTTGCTAAACATGCTGGAGATGTATCCACATTGTACCAAGATTTTGTTCTTTATAATTGTATAATCACAACCCAATTTATTCATCTGGTTGGTGATATTTAGGTGGATTCCAGCTTGAATTTACTATGCATAAGTGTGTCACTGACAGTCTTCCACCCATCTTTTATGAACATAAGCACTTATTTCTCCTGGGTAAATAGGAGTGAGATTGTAGTTCACAGAACTGAGCCTATGTTTGAATATATGTTTTCCAGAATGGATAAGCCAACTCTAACTTTTTCTCTCTCAATTCATAATAATATTGGGGGTGCCACATCATTGTCAGAACTTAATACTTTTTAATATGTTTATATTTTATGATAATAAATATTTATCTTTGTCTTTTTATATGCTTTTTATATTTTAGCCATTCTTTCTGGAATGAAGTAGCATTTTGCTGAGTTTTGTGGGTATTCTCAAATTTTATTTTATGTGTTTGAATGTTTGCACCAGGTATTTGCCTGGTGTCAGAGAATCTCTGAAGAGAACTTCAGATGTCCTGGAATTGGAGTTATGGATGGTGACCATCATGTGGGTACTGAACTGAATTCAGACATGTCCTCTGTAGGAGCAGCCCTGTTCATACCTGCTGAGCCATTTTCTCCGTCCTTGGTTGATGGGAGATGCTATTCTATAAATATGTTTCTCATACTGGTTAATGAATAAAGCACTGTTGGGCCAATGGGAAAGCAAGATAGGTGGGGCTAGGAGACAAGGAGGAAAGAGGAAGTAGGAAGTAGGAGTCAAGATGGAGAGCCTAGAGGAAGATGCCAGTCCCCTCGGATAAGATGACCACGTGGAAATGCTTAGATAAGTAGAAATGGGTTAATAATTAAGACAGAGCTAGCCCATAAACAATAATAGTAACTGGCCAACGGGATTGTATCAAATACAGAGTCTCAGTGTGTTATTGGGGCTTGGTAGGACCAGGCGACTGGCGGGGGGGGAGGGGAGGTGAAGGGGGGAAACGCACAGGATGAACACACCTGGCGGTAACGCTTGGTATTTTAGTAACATCTTGGCCCATGAGTGATGCTCTCTCTGGCTGAAAAGGCTGCACGCTTGGGTAGGTGCTTGCAGTTCTCAGCAATTTCCATCCAGGATCTTTTTCCTGCCTCTCTCAGTTCAGTTCCCCTACTGCACATTAATATACACATGCACGCATGCACACACACATGAGCAAACATGCTAAGTAAATATTCTATATCCATCCTCAGTCCTACAACTCTCTCTCTCTCTCTCTCTCTCTCCTTTTTTTGGTTTTTGGAGACAGGGTTTCTTTGTGTAGCCTTGGGTATCCTGGAACTCACTCTGTAGATCAGGCTGACCTCTATGGCCTTGAACTCAGAGATTTGCCTGCCTCTGCCTCCCAAGTGCTGGGATTAAAGGTGTGTGCCACCACCACCCAGCTCTGGTTTTCTTTCATATACATCTCTCCCAGGACCCTCCCATCCTGGGGGAGGGCCCTAGGGGAGCCCCTCCTATTCCTGGCCCTCCTCCTCTTCCCAACTAGTCTCTACTTCACAACTTCCCCACTCCCTGTTTTTGTTTTTGTTTACTCAGTTTAACTTGGATTGTTTACATGAATGTGGGTAGAGCTTATTTACAGACAGGTGGGGGCTTTATTTACAGCCGCACGGGTACCTTATTAGTGGCTTCACCACCAAAAAATGCCTCCTTCCTCCAGTAACCATTAACTGCCTATAAATCCTGGGGGGGGGGGAGAGGCATCATGAGCACAGCCCGCCCCATCTGAGATGGACAGTGGCCAGGCCCTATCTTATGCAAATCTCTGTGCGGGTACACCCAGCTTCTGTGAGTTCCCGCATGCAATGACCCTGTCACCTTGGCGAAAGAATGCTCCACACTAGGAATGAGTGCCCTCGACTGTCACCTCTGTCAAACTCCCCGAGTGGAGTGGAAGTTTTATCAATTTTTATTTTGTGACAGGGTACCGAACACATCAGCTCTTACAAAATGTTTCGTGTCTTACGTTACTCCTACCGCATGATTAATGCCTTCTTATTTTGGAATACTTTTTTTTTGTTCAAAATATCATTTTCAATAGGAAGGCACAATCATGATACTCAAGGTAAAAAATGTGTAAACAATGAAAAACCTTTAGTTTCCTCCTGTGACTGAGACTTTCGGAGTATGTCCCCCCCCCCCCCCCCCCCCCGCCCTTCCCTCAAGTGTCCTCTAGAGCCCTTGCCAAGTGCTAGTTTCTATTAAGACCCCCCATTTTTTTTTAAAGTGGGGGTGGGGTGGGGGCTATGGCCGCACATAGCGCCTCCTCTCTGCGGTGGGAGGTATCTTAGAACAGAAGGACCCAGGAGGGGATCGAGGTCTTGAAGAAGGGGAGGTTTGGCGCTGGTGAGCTGCGGATTTCCTGGGGCTCTGAGCTCACTTGGCTGCTGCGTCCACGGTACTCCGAGTCCGCGCATCTTCCACGACTGGGTGGCAGGACCCACGCGGATCCAGCCCTTAGGGTGCGGCACTCGGAGCCTCCTCCCTCCTCCAGGAGCTCAGGCGACGGCTCCCACGTCTTTACCCCACCTTTCTCCTGCTCCCCGGGAGGATGGCAGGGCCTAGACAGGCAGTGTCCTCGGCTGGAGTAGGTGTCTAGGTGATCCGCGCGACTGGGTCTGAGTGTCCCACGGTGCCCTGTTACTCTGGCGGCCTCGGTATCCTTGTGAGTGGGCAGCAAAGGGGAGAGGGGTTGAGCATCCACCATGCTCCGCTGCGTGGGCCCAGGGAAGTGCATTCACCCTAGTTCCACCTCCCAAATCTCCAACCTGGCCCTGCTTCTCAGCCTCCCCGCTCCATCCTCTCCCCCCCCCCTTCCTCCCCTTCCCGCCCCCTGCCCTGATTTCCCTGGAGGCCGACCTTGCAGCGTGGCCAAACCTCTCCTGACTCCAGGCCGCACCGTGCCTGCAGGACGCCCGCAGGCGAAGTGGCCCCGCAGGCGACCAGTCAGAAGGGGGGGGGGGCAGCCTCCTCCCTCCTCCCAGGTTATTGCCCCCTGGGTCTTCCTGCTCCAGTTTGCTTTGGGTCTAGGAAGTGTGTGTGTGTGTGTGAGAGTCTAGTTGTCCTGGAACTAGCTTTGTAGACCAGGTTTGGCTTCACACTCCAGGAGATCCATTTGTCTCTGCCTCCCGAGTGCTGCGAACAAAGCATGCACCACCACCATCCGACTGAGTTAGACGTTCTTGGCTTGAATTCAATTTCCACAACTTCCACAACATAAGGATCTGCGAGATGGCTCAATGGATGTAGGCGGCTTTCACCAAGTCTGAGCACCTGATTCTTTCTCTAGAAGGAGAATACCAACTACTCCAAGTTGTGCTGTGATCTCCGCACGAGCGCTGTGGTGCACGCCCCTCCCCTGGAACTTTTTTCTAAAAAGTAAAATAAATTTAAATCACCAATATCCCCGAAACCACATGTATAAAAGTTACTGAATTACAAACTGAACACTCAGGTAAGAACCTGGAAACTACGTCTCCTGCTCTTCCTAATAAATTGCCTTGTCCCCCTTGTGTTCTTTAGTTTTGTCACCAAATGTGCCTTTATAGACGTTACAAGGCCAGTCTTGTCACTGTCTTAACGATGTCTGTCGGTTCCTTCTCCGCCTCTCTCTTAGCATATGTCAGTGAGAGGAGGTGACCTGTAGAGATTTCCAGTCTGGGTTTCATTGACTGCATTTTTACAGTGCCGTCCAACTATGCCTTTGCTCTGGGTTTCCTGCACGTTGACCCTGGATCTGGCTTGATCAGACTTTTAAGTTCAGGGTTTTCAGTCACACTCTAGAAGTGGGGTGATCTTGCATTAGTATGCTCATTTGTCTGCCTTCCTTCCTTCCTTTCTTTCTTTCTTTCTTTCTTTCTTTCTTTCTTTCTTCCTTTCTTTACTTTTTTCTTCCTTTTCTTTCTTTTCTTTTTTTTTTTGAGACTTAGCTTTGTGTTTCTGTAATAAAATACCTACCTAATATGATCAACATGGAAAGAGAAAAGATTTAGTTTGAGAGGTTTCTGTCTGTGGTCAGCTGGTCCCATTGTTTCTGGGGTGAGATAGGATAAGAGGATGGGTGTGCACGATAGAGGAAACTGCCCACCTCAAGGTCCCAGAGAAGTGACACACACACACACACACACACACACACACACACACACACACACACACAGAGAGAGAGAGAGACAGAGACAGAGAGAGAGAGAGAGGGGGGGGAAGGCCCAAGATTCCCTTCTAGGCACACCGCCTTACACCTTGATGTTTCTTAAAGCTCCCACCACTGTCCAGGTGTCACAGCCTAGCGACCACTCATCCAGACCACAGCAGAGAAATTAGTGGAGCCGATGCTCAGTGCTTACAGTCACACATTCCTCTGGCAAATGAAGGTGGGTGTTCTAGTGATTTCCTTTCAACCAGCCAGATGAAGTTCATACATCAACACTTCTCACCTATGATGGGCCAGCTTGCTGGAGCAGTTCAGAGAGGAAAAAAACCATTTGTTTCAAGAGAGTCAAATGCTGCCCTGTTGTCTTTCACAGACAACGAGTCAGGGGCTGGAGAGATGGGTGGGTGGTTAAGAGTATTGGATGCTCTTGCAGAGGGTCAGGATTCAGTTCCCAGCATCTACATGGTGGCTCACAGTCACCCATAACTCCAGTTCCAGGGGGTCCTACTTCCTCTTCTGACCTTTGCAGGCAGCAGACACTCATGCACGCACACATGCATGCCCCCCCCCACTCACACACACACACACACACACACACACACACACACACACACACACACAATTGGGTGTCTAGGTGGATTGTGTCTCAGTATAAAGTGGATTACAAGGGCCTAGAGTTGTTGCCTGGTATAGACAGCCTACCTGCACCTAGCCTAAACAATCCAGTATCCCCTTCCCCCCACCCAGTGGGTAAGAAAACATTATTGTTATTATTGTTTAATATCAGAGAAGTTTATTGTTTGGGTTTTGAGGGGAGGGGCGCGCCTGGGGTGAAGGGTTGGCTTCTAAGACAGTTGAGAGGAGCATAGGCAGTCTTTCTAGGATCATGATGGGCAGTTTCCCTCAGCGTGTGCACCCATCATCTTGTGCATCCAGCTTTCTCCATCGTGCACACCCATCCTCTTATCCTATCTCACCCCGGAGACAAAAACAATGGGACCAGCTGGCCACAGGCAGAAAGCTCTCAAAATAAACCTTTTTCTCTTTTCATGTTGATTGTCTCGGGTGTTTTATTACAGTATCAGAAAGGTCTATATTTCTGTTCAGGCGGTGTTGCTGCAGCAGCCTGCAGAAGCAAATCGCATGCTGATGTACTGCTGTCACCGGGGTCGACCAAGTCCCACAGACAATGCTCCATGCTCGGGACAGTGCGGGCTCCCATAAAGCTGTGGAGCATTCTTGGCCTCTGGAGGAACAAGAGTAACCCTCTTTAGTCTCACGATCTCTTAAGATCAACGAGAGAAGAAAAACACAGTCTGCTCTTAACTCAGTGAGGAAGGAGGTAACACTCTGAACTGCAGATCTTGGGGAATTGGCAACGGAAGTGAGCATGTGGTGAGAAAAAGAATACTCACAGTGGTACTGGCAGAGCAACACTCTCCACCACAGTGTGGAGCCCAATTCTTTCAGAAACGTTGGAATAAAGAAAGCTCGCAGGAGCGGGGCAGTGATGGTGCACGCCCTTAGTCCCAGCACTTGAGAGGCAGAGAGGCTGAGACAGGGGGATGTCTGTGAATTCGAAGCCAGCCTGGTCTACAAAGTGAGTTCTGGGTTAGCTACAAGTGTTTCAGAGAGAAACTCTGTCTCAAAAAAAAAAAAAAAAAACAAAAAACAAAAAACAAACAACTCCCCCCCAAAGCAAAACAATAAAAAACACGAATCCAGATGCCTCCTGACCTCCTGGTATGTTCCTGAAAGGAAAGAATTCAAGTAAACAAAGAATTATACATAACAAACAAACAATGTCCCCTCAAACAAACAAATAAACAAACAAAAATAACTACACGGAGAGACGCCATCCCGCAGAGAGAGGAGGAAGACTTTTGGTCTTCTCCTAAACGGTTTCCTACTGAAGTCTGTTTCCTCTTTGAGGAATGGGTGAGTGTCTTAGTTTCTTTTCCTGTTACTATGATCTGATGCCTTAACAAGGGGCTGGAGGGATGGATCAGCGCTTAAGAGTACCCGATGCTCCTTCAGGGTACCCAGATCCTGTCCCAGCACCCACATGGTGGTTGGCAATCATCTGTAACTAAGGACCAGATGCCCTCTTCTGGCTTCTGCAGGTACTGCACCCACATGGTGCACAGCTGAGAAACTACAATAGCATAAACATAAACAAATTAAAAAACTAAAAAAAAAAAGCCTAACAAAAGCAAGTTAAGGGAGACAGGATCTGTTTGAACTTCCAGTTTCAGGCTACAGTTTATCACGGAGGGGAAGTCATAGTGGCAGCAGCCAGAGGGAGCTGGTCTTAGGGTGTCCAGGAACAGAGTACAACAAAGGCTTACATATTGCTTAGCTCCCTGTCTCTACTGTAGAGATCCAGCCAGAGCAAGTTCCCACCCACAGTGGGTGGGTGTTCTCACCCCAATTAATGCAAGCAACACACTCCCCTACAGTCATTCCCAGAGGTCCATCTCCCAGACGACTCTAGATTCTGTCAAGTTGACAGTTAACAGTCACCCTCACAGGGATATAAAAGCTAAGATAATTTGCAAGCAGAGCTCTGGGTTTTAGACATCATGTTGCTGTCCATGAACACGGCCTTTCTCTTTCCACTATTCTAGGCTCCCAAGAAGAGTTGTTGCAACAAGGACAGTAGGCCAATCTCCTGTGGAAAGGGTGCAAACGATATCTAAATAAAATATAAGGGGATGCATTTGTCACCAAGGACACAGTAATTAAAAACAAACCAACAAGCAAAAAAACCTAAACAAGCCAGAAACCTTAAGAATTCTCATTGGTGTCAGATGGTGATAATTGTAATATAATAAAATAGAGGAAGAGCGATGGGGACCAGGGCGCTTTATTTTAATTAAGGTGATAATTGAAGTCCTTGTACCTTGGGGGAAATGAAGGAAATTATATTTAAGAGAGTTCGGTATGATTATCTCTATGGGGCCTGCCTGAAAATGCATGTGATAAAAATCTTAATGTTCTTTTCTGATTAAAAACAAGGCAGCCAGCCAGCCGGAGGCCACAGGCTTGGCCCGACACTGGGTGCCACTATGATGAGCAAGACTGGAGAGTGTGGAGAGATAAGAAGAGGTTCAGCTACTGTGGCGGAAGCAAAGCTGGAGATAGATGGCAGTGAAGAACAGGCTGATGGGAGTGGCCCGCGCTACAACCTGAGGTCATGTGATGCGGCGTCTGAGTCTGCGGCTCTGTACTGCAGCCAGGGTCTGTGTTGATGTTGTGGCCCGCTTTACCACTTAAGGCCATACAGAGATGTTTTTGGTCTGGGCCGCTACCCAGGACCATGTTGGTGTCTGAGGGCCACGCTGCCACTGGGGCCATACCCATCTGAGTGGTGGCCATGGTGACAGATGAAAAGTCACTGGATCCCTGGTTTAAGCCTGTGTGGTGGCTACCTCTGGTTGTGTTTGTTGTTGCCTGTCTATGCATCTCTCTGTTGTGTTTTTCTGTCAAGTTCTGTTTGTTGGAGGAAAAGGAATATTAATCCCAAAGGTTTGTGGAGCAAGACCATGAACCCAAATCATCGTGGCCAAATCAATTAAAGTGAGCTTTTTTTTAAAAAAAAAATTCGCATATGTGGACTGCCTCCTCTAAGACAGAGTTCAAGGGGGCAGTATTGGATGTAGATAAGGTTTTTATAGCTCAGGGGCAAGGGTTTCCAAATGGGAGGTTAAAGAAACAGAATATAAATGTAACAAGCTGGTCATAAGGACCTTTTGTGAAACAAAGACAAGGTTGCTAGGTGGTCACACAAGGTATTCATAACAACAGGTGGTTTCCAAACTAAGGCATGGCTGTTTCCTGACAGGTGGTACAGATCTATTTGTACTTAAGGTTTCAGGTGGGGAGAGCCCAATCCTTGAGAAACAGACCTAATCATAAACAGGAACGAACCTAGTTTATCTTATAAGATGGCTTTCAAGCCATGCACCGGCAGGCTGGGCGCATCAGGGGCTGCCATGGGTGAGGCAGTGAGCAGTCCCAAGACACCATCGAAGCCTATGTTAAAAACTTCAAGGAAGGCCAGGCGTTGGTGGTGCACGCCTTTAATCTTGCACTAGGGAGGCAGAGGCAGGTGGATCTCTGTGAGTTTGGGTCCAGCCTGGTCTACAGAGCAAGTTCCAGGACAGGATCCAAAGCAACACAGAGAAACTCTGTCTCAGAAAAAAACAAAAACAAAACTTCAAGGAAGGTTTTGTGCAGGAGGACTGGTATGGTTTCCACCTCTCTGGAGAAACTCTAGACCTCCTGCCAATTGGATTGGTCCTCCTTTGGGGTTGGGTGGCCTAGGGACTGATCTCTGGATCCCCAGGCAATTCAGGCCATCTGCAGTGTGGTGACTGGAGACAGTGGCCGCCCTGGCCAATTTCCTCACATTGATCAGTGGTTTTCTCTGGTGCTAGACCCGCCCCCTTGGTTAAAGACCAATTCTCTGCCCATTCCCTCTGTCCTGCTGGAGGAAGCTGACATTCTCCTTCATGTCCCAGCACAGCTGGGGAGGGGGACATAGTTCCTACTGCTGTGCTGGTGTGTGTGTGTGTGGGGGGGTGTGTGTGGGTGTGTGTGTGTGTGGGTGGGTGTGTGTGTGTTTTTCTGCTTCAGGCCCCAAGAATCAGCCACTGGGTTCCTGGAGTGCCTCTGTGATGCTTACTGGGTCCTCTCTCAGCTCCATAGACCCAAACACACCATAAAACCAGCAAGCAACTAAAGTTTTTGTTATGCAGTTAGCCCTAGATATTAGAAAAAAACTTCAAAAGTTAAAATAGTTTGGGGATGTGAATAATTATTGGAGACTTCTCAAACATTTGTAATAATTGTGACTATGTAAAGAACAAAATAAAAGACTGACCTGGGCATTAGCAGCAGTGCTCAGGGAGACTTCTAAGAGAGATCTCAGAGAGCGAAGCGAGGAATGCTGGGAAGAGAAGGGAGCCAGAGAATGTCTGATGTGCCTACTGCAAGCATAAAGGACACTGGAAAAATGAATTGCCCAAATTGGAAGAGGGACAAAGAGTACCTATCCTTCATTTAGGTGAGAAATGTCAGGGTCAAGGCTCCATTCCACTGAACCCCCAGGAGCCCAGGGTGACATTAAAATTTGTTAAATTATTGATTAAAGTGAGAGTAGTCCACTGAGCATGACAGAGCCCCTCAGATCAGTGCCTCTCACCAGATGGCCGTCCACAGGGCTCCTGGACAGACTGCTCTTTTTCTCTGGATGGCCTCCTTAGATGGTGGACTTGGGACAAGGTACTGTGACCCCCCTCCTTCTTAGTCTTGCCAGACTGCCTCTGTCCCCTAACTGGGAGAGTCCTATTACAAAAACTATAGGCAACCATATCCTATGAGAGGTCACTGTCCATCTTTGAATCCTACTCAATCTTTACCCAGAATTCCTGCGGCTTTCCCTCTGTTGGAGGAATAATACCTCCTCCAACCAAGTCCAGTACCAGAAAATGACACTCAAACTTCAGGATACCTGCAGGATTGGCTGAGAATAACCCACCAGGATCAGCCACTCCTCGAGCGCTTGCTGTCACCCAGTTACTAAGTGGGTCAAACAGCACCCTATGAGCCGAAGCCAAGCAGAGATTGCTTAGCACATTAACAGGCTATGAAAGCAGGGATCCTCATCATTTGCCACTCCCCATGGAGAAGCGGGTGTCCAACACTCAAATAACCCATTATCAAACATTTCTAGTCCAGCCCCATATCAGATTTTGTAAAACTTCAGTCATGCACTTAGCCATCCTCCTGCCAGACGTAACCCAAAAGAGCTTCTCCATGATTGCCTGAGGTGACTGATGAGGTCCAACCCTGACCTAACAGATGTCTAGCTACGAGAAGCAGAAGAGGTCCTGTATGCTGATGAAAATGGAGTTGGGTATGTGGGGGCCATAGTTGTTACCTTGGACAGGACAACGTAATTCCTAGTCCCTTAGCCTAGGAATGTTAGCACGAAGGGTTGAGCTCCTGGTTAAGTCTGGGGTGTTTCACTGGGGGAAGGGCAAAGCTAACACTGTACCACCGTCCATGTCCATGGGGCCATCTGTAGGGAGGGGGCTCCTCACCTCAGCTGGAAAGCAAATTAAAAGCAAAACAAACATAAATCCCGCCCTACTAGGGGCCATACGGCTGCCAAAAGAAGTGACCATTGCCCATTGGAAATCCAGATCTCGGTTACCCTGGCCAAACCTGAATTCTCCAATGCCAAAACCACATACAGAAAGAAACCAATGAACAAAAAGGAAGATGTCAAGCAGGACACAAAAGGGCAGTTCTTACCAGATGGGAGATTTATACTCCTTGCTACTCTAGGAAGATGAATGGTCCCCAAACTCTACCAGACCACCCACCTGGGGACATATAAAATGGCTTAGTTACTCAGGCCCAGATATCATATCCCCCAATCACATTGTGTCCAGATGCAACTCTTGTAGATATGTAAACTCTAAAGGGGGAAAAGCCCCCAAAGGCCCCCAGGGAACCCTGAAAAGTGGACTTTACAGGCATAAAATCCACAGTTCTCAGGTATAAGTATGTGTTCATTTTCATAGACACCATCTCTGGAGGGATGGAAGCCTTGCCCATCAGAACAGAGACAGCTTCAGGAGTCATCAAGAAAGTCCTCCAAGAGTTAATTCCCAGGTTTGAGTGACTCCTCTCCCTGAGGTCTGGCAATGGCCTAGTCCCTGGCCAATTTCCCCAAATCTGACAAAGGTCCTAAATACTGGTTGAAAACTATATTGTTCTTGTAGATTGCAGAGCTCAGAACAGATAAAAAAAAAACATATATGAGACCTTAACAAATTCACTAAATGTATCCTTAAGACCAGAAAAAACTGGGCCAACCTCCTACCATTTACCCGTTTAAGGGCCGGTTACACCCCACATTGAGAGGGTTTCACCCCATTTGAAATTATGTTTGGGAGCCCCCATCCCCAAGCTAAAAGATGCTCACGAGGCAGAAATTGCTAGCCATTCTGTCAAGTCTTTACAGGCCCTGCAACAAGCCCAGAGGGCTATTCTTTGGATGATTCAGGAGACTGCGCCCTTACCAATGTCTGAGCTTGCCCACAAGTGCCAGCCTGGCAACCTTGTGTGGGTAAAGAGAATCTGACCTGGATCTTGGAGCCAATATGGAAAGGCTCATACCCTGTGGTCCTCAGCCCCCCCCCCCCCCCAGGGCAGGGTCACCCCCTGGACCCACCATGTCCAGCTAAAGGAGGCTACCGAGGACAAAGATGGGTCATCACCTGGGGGAAGGGCAAAGCTAGCCCAGTACCACAGTGTTAAACTGTGGTTGAGGAAAACACAGTTCCTATGACTGTGCTTGTCCTTCTTTGTCTCCTGGTAGAAAAGACCCATAAACCTCATAAGCCGAGACCCTGGGTATAACAAAAGCAACAGAAACTGGGAAACTTACAGCTAATCTATCCACTGAGACTCAACTTGCCTTCCAGGTGGGCTCTGTAAAATATTGCACCCAGAGTCTACAGATAAAGAGGCCACAAAGGAGAATGCTCCTGGGAGGATCGTGGGTTCGCTGTCGAAGAAACTCGTATCTACCTAATACTCTATCTACTGTGTTGCTGCCCCTCCCCCACCGTCAAACTGCCAAGAGCTGGGACAATACCATTGTGCTCAGTGAGGTTGCAAAAAATGATCCCTCCTGGAGGCACAGTGACCCCTTCATAGTCCTAGAGAGAAAACCAGCCATCACAATATATTTGTAACTTTGCTAGTCTCAGGCAATGCAATCCCATATCTATAAAGGGTAGGGCCCAGCAGGTAACTGAAGGTCATTATTGGGAAACTGACAAAACCTGGAGAGTCAAGGTACACGTGCATGGTCGAGACCCAGACAGTGTATTTATTACCACCCCACCCTGTTATCAGGCCCATCTGCTCAAACTGGCCCATCTTGGTACCCCTTAAAGGTAGAAAGCTCCTAAACTCCAATTTTTCCAAGAATTCTTTTGACAACTAAGGGGATAAAAGTCAAGGAGGCAGCAGAAGCCAGCCCATCGGTGTTCAGGATGCTGGAAGGAGTATATCAGTTCCTGAACCATTCTTGGCCTAACGTGGGTCAGCACTGCTGGCTATGCCTGGATCCTAAACACCCAGATCATGATGGGACTGTAATTAATCAATCAACAAGCTTCACTTCCAACTCTAACAGCTGTAAATGAGACCAACCTAAGCTCACCCTGGGGGACCTCCACGGGCAGGGTGCCTGCTTAATGTCACCCAGATATTACCTAGAGAGTCCCCCTGTGCAGATTCCCGTAGCCATTCACAGCAGGTTAACACCAGGAATGCTATTGGCTTATTCAAATGTCCATCTTCTGAACTGTTCACAATAAAGAAGACCCCACTCATTGCATCCCCATGCAAGCTATACTACGGGTGTTTCTCTATAATAGAAAAAAGGGCAGGGTACACCTGAATCTAGATTCCATGTTTTCAGAGCCATGCCTAGTCTCATCCCCCTGTCGGTGGGGGCAGACATTGTGGGCTCTGCTACAGTTGTGACTTTAGTCCTAATTGTGGGAGATTAAAAGCTTCAAAAACCTCTGTGCTCAAGTAAACCTAGGCCATCTCAAACATTCTATTTCCACCTGGAAGCCCAGGTGTACTCCTTAGAGGTTGCTGAAGAGCTCTGGACCTCTTCATGAAGCAAGGTCTCTGTATGACACTGAGAGAAACTTGCTGCTTCTGTGACACAGCAGCCAGGAGTAGTTAGGTAAGGTTTAACCAAAAATAATCTTGAGGGGACACATAAAAATCTGATAACTGGTGCCAATCCTCGTTCTGGTCTCTCTGCTTAACTTCTCCACTTAAAGCCATGGTTGGGCCATTAATCCTAGCTCTCACTGTAGGGCCCTGATTTCTCAATTGTGTATTTAAGTATGTAAAACAAAAAGACAAATTCTGTTAAATTATTAGTATCAAGGGGACAATATAACCCCTTGCTCCAAAATGAGTTCATGACTCATGCCCTTCGAACCAGTGGGGAATGCAACTGGACCTGAGACCTTAGCATAACTGACACCAAGGTAGAGGGCCCGTTCTCACCTAAGATCCCAATATGTAGGCCCCAGCATCAGCCAAGTGGAAACAGACCCAATCCATCAAAGACCTAGTCCATAGTTCCAGGGAACCTTGATTTTTGGCTTCTGTAGTTTTGCTTCTCATTAACTGTTCTGAGTGAAGTATGTCAACCAGGATACAATTTTTGTATATGAAAGACAAAAAATAATGAGGCTTGAGGCAACTATTACAGTTGCTAGCTGGCAACACAGACTTTCTACTTGGCTTTAAGAGTGTCTGTGTGTTCTCTGGTGGAATTACCTTGAAATAGCACCAAGTAAACCCAACAGAGTGGCCCATACCTGTAATCTTAGCTCTTAGCACCCAGGAGGTGGAGGCAGATGGATCAGGAGTAGAAGGTCCTTTTGGTTATATATCAAGTTTGAGGCCAGCCTTGGGTATATAAGACTCTCTCAAAAACAAAAACAAAACCAGGAATATTAGAAAAACAAACCAAAAGGATAAAAATAATGAAACTAAAATAAATATCATGCCATTGAAATTAGGACTTCCACATCTGATTAAATAGTTGATTAACATAGTATTTTTAAAGCTGGGGTAGTAGCTCAAACTTGTAATCCTAGCACATGGGAGGCAGCTCTGTGTGTTCAGGCCAGCTTGTTCAAAACATTAAGTTCCAGGACAACTAAGGTTACAGCGAGAGACCCTGTCTCGAGCCCCACTCTGTCCTCACCAAAACAAAGAACATTTGTAAATTGGATCCTATAGAGAGTGGTGGAAAATAAGAACTCGAATAAAATCAACAAAAGCAAGATAGAAAAAGATTCTAATAGGTACTGAAATTTTAATATGAGAAAGTAGAATAGTCAAAAGACAATCTTTGTTTTGTTCGCTTTTTGTTTTGTTTGTTTTTTCAAGACAGGGTTTCTCTGTGTAGCTTTGGAGGATGTCCTGGGACTCACTCTGTAGACCAAGTTGGCCTCGAACTCAGACATCTGGCTGCCTCTGCCTCCTGAGTGCGGGGCTTAAAGGTAGGTGCCATCACCCCCTGGCTAGAGGCAATCTTTAAAAGTGGTTCATATGCAGATATTCACTGGCACAGGGATTACAAAGATAAACTCAGACTTCAACTTAGCCCATTTTGTGTAAAATAACAAAATACCCAAAGCTGAATGATATGTGAAGAGAAGGAATTTGATTAGTTCACTATTCTGGAGGCTCAAGAGATAGTAGCTACATTCTGCTCGATTCTGGAGAAGGCCTCATGGCAGACAGTGTCACAGCAGTGGTCACTGGTGAGACAGGAAGCAGGGGGAGCTTAGTACTTAGCCTTGATTTCTGACCACTCACTGTCTCTGGTGCACCAAGTCATGTGACCATCATGAGCCACTCAGGACAGTACCTCTATGGTGGCCTAATGGCTTTCCACAGGCCCTGAACCACAAAGCTTGTAGACTTCACACGTGGACCTGTGGTAAACACACCACACTGTACCCAAACCATGACACTCACCATGGGGATGAACTTCACAATGTTAAAGACAAATGGAAATCTGACCAGAAAAGGGGTGGGTGGGGTGGGGTGGGGGGTGAGGGTAGGGCAGAAAGCCAAACGCAGAGGGTGCCAACTTGATTGGAGCAAAGAGAAGACTACATTCCAAGGAGGGGTGCACGTCGCTCATCTCAGCACCTGAGCTGAGGCAGGAGAATCGTAAGCCAGACTGGGTGTGATAGTGCACACCTGTAATCCCAGCCCCTGGAAGGCAAGAGGATCAGGAGTTCAAGGTCAAGAAGTTTGAGGTTAGCCTGGTTACTTGGGGTCCTATCACAAACAAACAAACAGAGTTAGAGGCCATCCTGGGCTACACCGTGAGCAGACAGAGACAGAAAAGAGCGGTGTCTTCAGAGTGTTAGGTTTAAACCTGGAAATGACCCAGGCTAATTTCATCCTAAACCACTGCTCAGGGGTAAGGATAAAGTGAAAATATTGTCCCATAAGGAACGATGACCAAGAGTTTGCTCCCCCAAGGTTCTCCCTGAGAACACGGAAGGGAACACTTAAGAAAGAAACCAGGTAAGTCCAGAAGGGAAAAGTGAGTTGGAGGAAGAGATGGGAAGAAATGAGTAATCATGCCGGTGAGGCCAAACAATAAGGGCAGTGATACAAATGATGGCGATGGACGGGGAAATGTAACGTGAAGGGGACACGCTAGCATCTAAGTGTGGGAGATGGCCAAGGGGGCTGAGGTCAAGTTTCTCTGAAGTCTTTGTAGTGTGTGGCAGGAACAAATTTTAAAATTTAATTTTGCTAAGTGAGCATATTAAGGACTTAAGTACGATTTACAAAATAGAAATACGATTTATGGCTCACACGAAACCCCAAAATTCATCATATATTACCAGTCATTCAAGGGTCAACAAATCCCACCCGGGAAGAGTTGGTAGCAAGGCACCACATGACTGTTATGACTGAAACGCACGTTTCAAATTAACACAGCCATCAAAAGAAACTGCCATGGGCTAAACTCTAGGGTAACGCTGTGACTCAAAGCCTTTATCGTGTGGCCGAAGCTGTGGCTCTGAGGCCATTTTCAGAAGGATTAAAGAGTGATTTCTAGATGGGAAGCAAAGCTGTAAAGTATTTAATAGGAAAATATCAGGAACTGTGTAGAAATGACTTCTGGCAAATGCCTCTTGTAACTCGACTTTACACATTGAACTTTTACCTGAGCTTGTAACCAAGTTAATTATATGCTTTGAGATCATTTAAAGCTATGTACTCAGTCTGTTTACATACTGTGTTCTCAGCTTGTTTAAATTTAACTTGCCTTTCAGAAAACAAAGTAATCAATCTTGTTATGCTTTGGATTCCCCATGTAGTCAATGTTTGTTTTTTTTTACAAGCTAAAAGGAGTTATAGTTATGATTTTAAACAGTTCTCATCATGACCCTTTCATGTCCCTAATTCTGTCAGGTGTGTGTGTGCATGTATGTGTATGTGTGGTGTGTGTGTAGGTTCCTGTATGTGTACATATGGCATGTGTGTGTGGTGTATATGTGGGGTGTATACACATGTGTGGTGTATGTGCATGTGAGATGTATATGTATGTGATGTGGGGAATGTATGTATGTGGGTTCTATATGTACGTGGGATGTGTGTCGTGTGGTGTATGTGTAGTGTGTGTGTGTGCATGTGCTGAAAACAGCCAAGTTGAAAGTCACTTATCACCTATGACAAATGTTGAAAGCATCATGTGGTAAGGGCAACAACAGCAGTTCATGAACATGGGTGCTAAGTAAAGGTCAGTTAAGCAGTCAGCCTCTGCTCTTGTAAAACTCGGATGAAGATTCTGTGTTTTTCTCTTGTTATGTATATTTCTATTTGACGGTGTTTTGCCTTCATGTATGTCTGTGTATCATGTGTGAGCAGTGCCCATGGAGGCCAGAAGAGGGCGTCAGATTCCCTGGAACTGGCGTTAGAGCCAGTTGTGAGCTGCCACGTGGGTGCTAGGAATTGTGTCTGGGTCGGCTGGAAGAGCACACACTTGCTCTTAACTGCGAACCCATCTCCAGCCCCATGTAAAGATGCTTTAAGTCACCATCCAGCGTCCCTTTCCCACACCAGCTTTCACATGCTGTTCCATGAGTCTCTGTTGGAGAGAGAAGTAAGAGAGATGGGTGGGGCTTATTCACTCCCTGCTGATTCACTAGCGTGGGTCTGGTCCCCTTCTGTGCCATTTCCTCTGCCCCCAACCTGGGTCCACAGACACTGGAGGCTGTCCCTTTGGTGCATTTAATTTTCCTCTGGAATGTGATGCCCATCTTTGAGGACCTGAATCACTGACTCCTGCACTCCACAATAGCATAAGGAGGGCACAAGGCCGCTGGGAACCTCTTCTCCTTCCTGCTCAGGGTATCCTGTGGTCCTCAGGGACCTGTTCCCAGGACTCTCCTTCCCTCTCTTCGAAGCTTCTCCAGAATCTCAACACGTTCATGAAGCTCAGTCCCTGCAAAAGGACGAAACTGAACTCCGTCCACTCTAAACTGCCTCCCGCCTAAGACACCTGTTGTAGTTGTCTACACTCGCTCACCTCCCAATTTCGCTGGGCGCCTCTGCAGTGTGGATTTGGTGTTCTCCGTCTGATGTCCAGTGTGCTGAGCCCAGCAGGGACCCGAATAGGCACCCCAGGCCCTGACTTGGCCGTTTCACCCGACCTCATCCTTTCTCCGATAGTTTGGGACCCGCTTAGCATTTTGCTCTAATAGCAGGGCGATCACCTACCTCTTCCTCTTCCTGAGTCTGGCTTCTAAAACTGCGTCCCCTTCATTCCTCTCATGACCTAGCTCTTGCCGGTCTCTCTTCTGACTCCCCCGGTCCAGAAAGTCTAAACGCTTGCAGCTGGAACCGCTAGGGAAGCAGGAAATGCTGATGCAGTCACCTGTGAGAAAGGAGCCTCTCCCTCCCACAGGGTTGCGCCTCTGCGGCCAGTGCGACAGCGCCACCTGGCGTGAGAAAAGGGAGCTACTCTAAAAGAGAACAGGGCGTCTCAAGGGGCAGGAGGAGACCGGCCAGGGTTACAAGGCAGTCTCAAATATCCCAGGGCTGGCTCGGTAGCTAAGCGGTAGAGCGTTTTTTCCTAGCACACCCAAGCTCCGGTGCCTAGCACCTAAAAAATTAAACAACAAACACAAACTAGTTTATGAAATAAATCGCGGCTACTAATGGCTTGCAGCTTTTCCTAATCAGTTTCTGAATTGTTGAAGATGGGTGAGGGCCCTATCCTTATGGCATATGGCTCTGTAATAGTATTTTCATTTTACAGAAGAGGAAGTATGTACAAAGTGGCCGTATCTAGTGGTGGAGCTAAGAGGACAACCTGGACTGTTGAGATTCAATGACAATGCCAGCTGTAGCGAGGCCTGATGCTTTCATAGCGGACGGCAACAGGTAGGGGTGTCCCCTTGGAGTGTGTATACTGCAAACCGGGACAGGAGACAGACACATTTGACAGAGTTATCTGCAGCTGAGATAAGGTCTCCCTGTGTAGTCCTGGCTGGGCCTGGAACTCATGTGTAGATCAGACTGATCCAAAACTCAGAGACTGGGTGGCTTCTGCCTCCCCTGTGTGTGCACCAACCATTATACCCGCTGCAGCTGCCTTTAATATTTTCAGGCAGGATGAAGGCTGGCAGGAACATTTTATCCAGGCCTAGCACCAGCAGAGAGGGTCATCTGTCACCAGGCCACAGCATTCAGTCATTAGAGTAAGATCTGCCATTGGCAACTTCCTTGACAATTCCCCTGAGCACAGGTCTTCCCCTCCTCCCCATTGACTTAAGCATGAAATCAAATCAGGTTGGATCTCCTCTCACAGGTATCTAAGAATAGGCTGGACCACCCCCCCCATCTTTCCATGGTAGCGCCCTCTCCCAGGGCAGCCGAAGAATTAATGCTTGAGTCTTACCAAGTTTAACCCCCCAAAATACTCATTGCCACCCTGCCCTCTTCTAGAATACACCGCCTTCAGGCTGTCCCAGGTTCAAGCTCTTTGCTTAAGAGGAAGGTGTTTAAAAGACAAATGGGATCTTGCTGCTTTGCTGACAAGTGAAAAAAAAAAACAACACTTTAGAGAAAGGTTCATGCCTTCAGTTTAGCCCCTCTTTCCCCCCACTGCGGCCAGGAACCTTTTCACCCCCTCTCACCCTGTCTGTTTCAAGAGCAGGCTTCCTGTACAAAACAAGGTATAATTAGACAATGAGAAAGTCCTCATCCAGAGGCTGGACAAGGCAACCAGTCAGAGGAAAAGATTCCCAAGAGCAAGAAAGAGTCAGAGATACACCCGCTCCCACTGTTAGGAATTCCACAAACACACCAAGCTATCAGCCATAACCTATTTGCAGAGGACCTGGCACAGACCCATGCGGGCCCTGAGCTTGCTGCTTGAGTCTCCGTGAGCTTAGTTGGTCCAGGAGATCATGTCCTCCTGTTGTCCTCCATCCCTTCTGACTCCTACAATCTTTCCTCCTCTTCTGCTGCTGGGTTTCCTGAACTTTGAGGGAGGGACCCAAAGGAGACCTCCAATTTACACTCTTTCTCCAGCATAATGTCTGTCTGTCTGCTCCCATCTGCTGTCTCTGATGACAACTGGGTAGAGTACTGATCTATGAATATAGCAGAATATCACTAGGAATAATTTTATTGAGTTTTTTTTTTTTTTGACAGTCATGTTTGGTTGTACCCTAGGTCTCTGGGCTATCCAGTCTCTGGTCCCTGGCCATCCAGCCAGTGTAGGGTATGGGATCCCTCTTGTGGAGTGGGCTTCAATTTAAATCAGCCATTGGTTGGCCACTTGTCATTTTCTTTTTTTTTAAACAGCTGAATAATACCCCAGTGTGTAAATGTACCGAATTTTTTTTTTATCCACTTTTCTATTGAGGGACATCTAGGTTGTTTCTGGTTTCTGGCTGTTGTGAATAAAGCTGCAATAAACACAACTGAACAAAGTGTCCTTGTGGTATGGTGGAGAGTCCTTTGGGCATATGCCCAAGAATGGTATAGCTGGGTCATGAGGTAGATCATTTCCTAATTTTCTGAGAAACTGCCATAGTGATTTCCCAAGTGGCTTTACAAATTTGCACTCCCTCCAGCAGTGGAGGACTGTTCCCCCTGCTCCACACCCTCCTCTGCATGAGCTGCTGTCACTCTGTCACTTGTGTTGTTGATCTTAGCCATTCTGACAGAGATAAGATGGAATCTCAGAGTTGTTTTGATTTGCATTTCCCCGATGGCTAAGGATGTTGAGCACTTTCTTTAAGCACTTCTCAGTCATCTGAGATTCCTCTGTTGAGAGTTCTCTACTTACATCTGCGTTTCATTTTAAAATCAGACTTTTTTCTTTGTTTGTTTTTGACATTTGGTTTCTTGAGTTCTTTATATGTTTTGGATATTAATCCTTTATCAGATGTAGAGTTGGTAAAATTCTTTTCCCTTTCTGTAGGCTGTCATTTTGCCCTACTGACAGTGTCCTTTGCCTTACAGAAGCTTTTCAGTTTCACGAGGTCCCATTTGTTAAAAGTCATCTCCTGGGCCAATGTGTTCAAGGCCATTACTCACTTTCTCTTCTCTCGATTTTGTGTATCTGGCTTTGCATTGAGGGCTTTGATCCACTTGGACTTGAGTTTTGTAAACACATCACTTTAAAAACATAACATTTCACGGTCTCCTTAAACCCTCAAGTGTCTAAGCAAACTGCACATTTTCATGCCTTTCTGCCCTCCTTCCTGTTCTCTTATTGTAAGTCTGGGTAAATACAGTAAACAATAACCACATCACAACATGATTGTTATTCTGTCTAGAAAGTTTTTCAACAAATGAGTCCATTGCTTTAGAATTTGGGGCTAGAGAGATGGATTCTGCAGTTTCGAGTATGGACTGCTCTTGCAGAGGACCCATGTTAGGTGGCTAATTTCAGCTTCAGAGGACCAGATGTCTGGTCTGTGCAGGCATGGACACACGCAGATGTAAATACATACACATAATTAAAAATATTCAGCTCAGGTCCTCGGGGCATGAGCAGAATGTAGCTGGATTAGCATGGATGGACCCCAGTCTGTTCCCAATAAAGTCTTGATCCCCCCACACCCCATCATGATCTTTGCTTGTATAGTTTTGTCAGCATTCTTGTCTTCCAAGCTCCCACCAAACAACCCATCTGACTTCTGGTGTCTTAAGGATTTTTCTAACCTGAAACTTCCAATTCTTGTACAATCCTGGTGTGAGTCACCTTTAAGGGCCATGGGCCACATAGCCAGGACATCAGAAGGACATTGCTTCTCAGTACCCATCCTCTATTTTAGTGACTTACCTTGTCATTGGGAACAAAATTTCACAAGGAGCCCCAGATGGAAAGAAATATTTATAGGTTCGGTTTGAGGGGATTATAGTCTGTCATGGTGGTGGAGGCTTGGCAGTGGGGGTCTGAGGTGGCCTGCAGTCAGGAAGCAGAAAGGGCTCCTTGATCAATTCACTCACCATCTTTATCTTAGAGATTTTGTCTTTGCAAGCAGCATGTAGTTGTATTAAGAAATCATAGTATTCACTGTCGCTTAACAAAAAAAATTTACTTCTCTGATATTTCATATGATCACTCATTCCTTGGTGTTATAAAATATTTTTAGATTTATTGATTTTAAATATTTATTTATTTACTTTGTGTATATGTGTGTATGCATCTGAGTGTGTGTATATGTACCATGTGTGTGCAAGAGCCTGTGAAGGTCAGAAGAGGGCATCAGATATCTTGAAACTGGAGTTGGAGGCTGTTGTGAGCTACCATGTGAGTCCTGGGATCATACCTAGGTCCTCTGTAAGATCAGTAAGTACTTTTAACCACTGAGCCATCTCTCCAGGCCCAATCACGCACCAGTGTCTAACAAAAATATTAATTTTATTTGTCTCCTTGCCAGTCTGGCCTAGGTTTTTGTCTCAACTCCTTGGATTTAACTATACAGTATTTTTTTTTTTTTATCATATTATCCCTCTGTTATTCTGACATTCTCTGCATCTGTCTTGAATTATCTTAAAGTTAGAATCTGAATACTAGCCAGATAAGGTGGTCTATGCCCATACTCAACAGACAGGGATAGGATGGCCTCAACTTTGAGGCCTGCTTGGGTTACACATATTAAGAGCCTATTTTAATCCCTCTCCCCAACAAACCTTTGCATGCCCGATTTCCCAGCCTCACAGTTGATCAGTATTCTCCGCATATTGCTAGCCAAAGTATCACCTTGCTTTTCAATTCTGAGCTTTTTCTCTCTGCACAGATGGTACTGTTGTGCTTTGGTCCCTTCATCTGGGATCACATTCTTTCTGCTTGAAATATCCCCTTCAGCATTTCCTTTAGTGAATATTTACTTCTAAATGAACTCTCCAAGCTTTTGTTTACCTGAAAAAAAAAAGCCTTTATTTCTGCTTCACTCTTGGAGGATGTTTTCCCTCCATCTGGAGCTCTTTGGGTTCGCTGACGCTGGTATCCCACTGTCTCCTGCCTCTGACATCAGCGGTCTGTCCGAGGCTGAGGCTGTCTTCTTCATCTGCTTTCATGCTATTTCTTCAGGTCTTTGGGTTTCATCTGTTTCATGATGGCGAGTCCAGTTGCAAATTTCCACTGACCTGGAGTTCCAGGGCCACAGTTGGGTTAGGGGGATGCAAAGCGTTTGAGCACATGCCAAGGTCTCTGACTTCTAGTCTGGAGCACAGGTGCCAAACACAGCACAGTTTTTCTTTCTTCCTTCCTTCCTTTCTTTCTTTCTTTCTTTCTTTCTTTCTTTCTTTCTTTCTTTCTTTCTTTCTTTCTATTTTACATATCAACCCCAGTTCCCTCTCCCTTCCATCCTCCCATCCCTCCTCAACTCCCATCCCATTCCCCATCCACTCCCCAGGGAAGGTAATATCTTCCAGGAGGGATCATCAAAATCTGTCAAGTCATTTGGGGTGAGTCCCTTCGTGTCTCTAGGCTAAGGGAGTATCCCTCCTTGGGGAATGGGCTCCAGAAGTCCTTTCATGTATGAGGGATACATCCTGGTTCCACTGTCAGAGGTCCCATAGACTGCCCAGGCCCTCTAACCTATGCTGGTTTCCCAGCTATCAGTCTGGGGTTCATGAGCTCCCCCTTGCTCAGGTCAGCTGTCTCTGTGGGTTTCTGTAGCCTGGTCTTGACCCCTTTGTTCGTCACTCCTCCATCTCTGCAACTGGATTCCAGGAGTTCAACTCAGTCTTTAGCTGTGGGTGTCTGCTTCTGCTTCCATCAGCTACTGGATGAGGGCTCTATGATGACATATAAGGTAGTCATCATTCTCATTATCAGGGAAGGGCATTTAAGATAGCCTCTCCACTACTGCTCAGATTGTTAACAACACACTTTTAGTTTGTTGGCTGTTCTTGAACTCATGATCCTTCTGCCTCAGCCTCCTGAGTACTTGAGTTACAGATATATTTGCCAACGTTCCCAGCTCATCTTAGGTAATTCACAGTGACGAACGGTACCCTAGCTACACAAATGGTACAAGTGTACTCCACCATTGCTTGTTCTCTGCCGTTTGACTAGTTGTGAATCTCTGTACTAGCCTCCATGTGCTGAAAAAGATGCTACACTTACCTGTGGGTGTAAGGATAGATATTTAGGACACAGCTAAACGCTATATTGATTTGGGAAAAAGGCAGTAGTAGATTCTCCTCTAGGGGCTATGATTTCTCCACCCATGGATACTTGGCAACATTCACAGTACCAGGCATGAGTTCCTTCTTATCGAATGAACCTTAAGTTCAACTACAGTCGATGGCTATAATTGCCACTATTTCATCAGTGGGGATATCGTGGCTGCCCATCACTGTTGCAGTTCTCAGGATTTATAGCTTAGTGAAGTTATTTTCATTAACACTAAGGTTCCAGTGTACCCACGTACCTCAAAGCCCTGTATTTCCAGCAGTGGACAGCAGAGAGCAGCATTGCATCACGGCTGCCTCTAGGCCCCCGTTGGTTCAGCTTGTGGACCTCGGGTAGGTTCCCTGTAATTGTACACCGTGGTCATAGAGGTAGGTCCTGGGGGGTTCTGGAGCCGGAAACCACTATCTCCATTCTGGCTGGGGCTTTTTCTGTGCCTGGTGTCCGCGGATGGCGTCCTTCACCGGCTACCGAGTCTCCCGCTAAGGATGCTGTCCTTTGAGGATGCTCATTTCCTTTTGAGGTCAAATCTGGCTTGCAGTCCTAAAGAGCAGCTCACCTCAGCAGGGCGCATCTTATGTTTATGTGGTCTTTCTCCTGGAAATCTCTCCTGATCTTTTTTGTTCATCCCTGTTGGGGTATCCCAGAAGTCTGTCTTAGTCTTCTAGAAGACCTCTCAGGGCTTGGCATTAGCTCTTCTCCACCTTGCCTGCTTCCAGCGGGTGGTCCTTTTTGTGTCTGTACCTATTCAAGGTCACTCCCGCCCCTAAGCTCTGGATCTAACTAAGCTCTGGATCTAACTTCAGGACTTGCACTCTGTCCCGCCCAGTATGACTGTTGCAGGTGACCAGAGGAACGGTGCAGCTTCATTGAAAGATGTCTTCAGCAGGGATTAAGGTCCTTTGGACTCTCAGGGTTCCTGTCCTAGGCAGCCCTGTCCTCATAGGTCATCACTCCTGTCCCACTTCCTGAGGGGATTGAACATTGGCCAAGGGACTTCACCATTGCTACCCGTGGAACACCCTTTCTGCAACAGATGACAGGTGCCTGGAACTTTCTGAAGGGGACCCGCCAAAGACCCACAAACTGGTAGAGTCCTTAGTGTTCCGACTAAGTAGGGGGCTGTTTCACCACAGTTCTGAGATGTGTTCACTAACCAGAATGAAAAAAAAAAGGAAATGAATAATGCCTAGGTTTGGGGATGGTGTAGAGATGATGCTTTCATGAATTGTGCCAGAAGTGTATATTGGCTTAAAAAACAGCTTTGGAGGGCACTTTGGGAATTATATGTTAAAACTTAAATATTTCATAATTATACATAATGTATATATATAATATATATATATATACATATATATATATACATTTAAAATTCCAATTCTGGGCATTTATCCTAAGAAAACAATGGCATAAGAACAGAAAATGAATATATAGACATCTCACAGTAGCGTTGTTTATAATGCTGAAAATTGTGAAAAAATGTTCAATGACAAGTGACCACTTAGATCAAGTATGCTCCATCCCATCAGGCATAACATGATCAATTATTAAAAATCATGTTTTCAGGAACGTTTATTAAAATGCTAATTGATTGATTTAACTCGTGTCAAGGCCTCGTGGATGTGGTAGCTATTGTTTCAGGCACTAGAAAGAAAGGTTAAGTAAAACGCTTTCTCTACCAGGTTTACTGTCTATTGTGGTGTTGGATCTTGTTCATGCTAGGCCAGTGCTCTGCCGTTGGATTTAGTATTAATTGGGAATCAGAGCCACCAAAAAGTGAAAGAAAATTAAACAACCTGAAGCTCAGGAAGTGACACTTCAATTTGTCTCTCTCCGTGAACACAAGGTCACTCACCATGGTGGTATGATCCTGTAAGCCCAGTGTGTAGGAGGCTGAAACAGGAGGGCCCTGAGTTTGAAACCAACTTGGCCTATATAATGAAACTTAAAAAAAACCAAGAAGACAAAAATCAAACAAAACAAAAACAAATACAAACAAACAAAAACAACAAAAAACCCAAAACCAAAAAAAAACCCAAACCAAACCAAACAAAACAGAACAAAAAAAACCCAAAACCACTCCCAAATCAACCCTCAAACCCTCAACGAAACAACAATAACAACAGCAACTACAACAACAAAATGGACATGGAAGAATCATGTCGTCATTGGTTGGTGGCATGGGTGGAGGTCAGGGGTCTCTCAGAACTGAAATGCTGTGTGATAACTAATGCATGAGGAGGTTCAGCTGGCTTTGGAGCTGGGACTCATGGAGCAGCAAGCAGGTGGGCTAGCTCAGGGTCATCCATGTGTGGCTCTTAAGGTCCTGACATGACCAATGCTGTTCCAAGCAGGGAGCAGAGAGAAGTCAGGGTACACACATTCATCCCTCAAGTGCCCATCTTTATTCTTCATGGGTGGAGCACTGACCAACATGTCATGGCTCAGAAAGACCCTCAGGGCCACCCATGGATGAAGGAAGATCATGGCTACGGTGTTATGGGCTATAGGGATGTTCTTTTCTACGTATTCTAAACCAAAGCCGACATTGAAACAGGCTTTTCTGAATAGAAAACAAAAAAAGGGTTTTATGTCCTGAGAGGAATAGGGTAGGGTGGCTTGCTATGTGGCTGTGGGAAGCAGGGCAAATGGTCTACAGCTGGCCTCAGACATATCTGTCACCTGGGGGCTAGGCCCAGATGTCTCCTTCCTCCTTGTTCCCTGCCCTGCCCCCTCCCCCAGGCTAAGGGGAGGTGGTGTAGGTCCCATGGGGGTTCCCGACTGAGAGATGCTCCCTGCCTTGAGATCTATTTTCTGGTCTCCTTAACAGTGCTTGTGAGGCTGATGGATACTTGGGCATCTGCAGCTTGGACTGATGTGGGGTTGAGCCTTCCAGGGAGCTAGAGTTTGTCTTCAGGCTTGGGGCCTGTGTGCCACACTAAGCTGTTCATGGCCTAGGCCTTGCTGCTTCATTTTGTTAATTTACTATAGATTTGTGGTTAAATATCCAAACTTGACACACTCCCCCCCCCCTCTGATGGTTGGGAAGCTGGGTGAAGTGCGCAGGGCCACCTCTACTCCCCAGAGGCTCTGGGCAATCAGGTGTCTGCTCTTCTTGCTCTGGTGGCTACTAGAATTTTTGGCTTATGGGTGCATGATTCCAGTCTCTGCCTCTGTTGGGACACTGACTTCTATCTGTGCAGCCTCCTCTGCCTTAAGAAAACACTAATGGATTGTGTGTAGGGGACATTTGGACAATCTAGGACAATCTCCTTATGTCAAGATACTTAAACCTGCAAATGTCCCCTGGCAAATCAGGCTATAGACAACATGCG